>VZRX01021435.1:0-111916 GCA_013398075.1 Notiomystis cincta | reverse complement strand
GGGCTCGGTGGCGCAGACGCGGAGCGGGCGCGGCCGTGCCCCGCTCCCGCCGTGTCCCTGCGGCCTCAGGCGGCAGCGAGAAAAGGCAGCGACAAAAGGCAGCAAAACGAGCCCCGGGAGCTGCCCTGCCACCCGAGGGTCACCCCCCGCCTGCTGGCACCGCGCTGTGCGAGCTTATTAATAATAGTAATAAAAAAAGTCTGTCATAACTGCAGTGAGAGTTGTGCTCTTTATAGCGCTCTTCTAATGCAGGTGTCAGAGAAAACTCTGTGTTTCGTGTTTCCATGCGGCTGGACCCGTACTAAGTGTACTTTTTTTGTGATTTCTGTAACTTTTTCTTTCTTTTTTTTTTGAGATGAGCTCTGTAAAGACATGTTTACATAGTTCTGTCAGCAGATGCTTGCCTTGGATGGACAGAGAAGTGCTTTAAAATGTAGGTGGTGAAAACCCACTGTGAACTGGGAGAGCAGATAAATACGTGTATGTTGACAAAGTAACAAAGTGCAGATGTTCTAGAAAAAACAGACCTCTCCTTTATATTTCTAAATATAGATGTTGATGTAGAAACTTATCTCTGTGAGCTTGAACTTGAATTTTTCCATCAGTCCCTACAAGCCAGCAAAATCCTGCCACCTTATATAATGTCGAAACCCAGTTTTTTATCTCCTGATTAGAAGAAAATGAGTATGAGCAAAACAAAAGCAATTAGGACAAGGTGTGGCCATGATTAGATATTAGATGATGGTAGGTGTCCAGACAGTCAGGTGACAGAACACTCTTTTGAAATGCCTACACAGGTGGGCAGGATATACAGAAACATAATTTCATCTCATCTGCTCATGATAGCACATACAGCTATCCTTCCTTGTTTTTCAAATTCTGATAGTAGTGGAAATCTACATGGGAAAAAAAGATCCTAACATGTTTTTCTTTAATTTTTCATTAAACTAGGAAAAATAATGATTCCACTTTTAAAAAGTTCATCCTTATCCCAACTTTTTTATTGCTGCCAAAACTAATAGATCTGCAGTCCCCCTTGAGCTTTTAGGAATTGTCCCAGTTTCATTTCACACAACTGAACTGCCCTGAGGGCTATTTTAAGCCATCACAACATCAGGTTCAGGCATAATAATATATTATCGCAGAACATTCTGCATTGACAATTAAATGGGATATGAAATTGTCTTTTGCCGTGGCATAAAAATATAATCAAGACATCTTCCCAAACTCCATAGGATGATAAACTTTCAGGTACACTGAGCAAAACATAATCTCCTAACAACTGTTTTTACTAAGCATGTCAGCATGTTCCAGAAACAATTCAGCAGCATATCATAACAACAAAATAATTCAATAAGCGGAGATGCTATGAAAAAGAACAAGCTGCAAAAATAGCTCGCTTCTTTCCTTGTAGACTCTGTGCCAGTGCCTTGTTTTATTGGGAACGTGGCTGGGTGACAGTTCCTGCCCAGCTGTACCTGAGTTCTCAGTTGGGTGAAGGTTCCTTCACCGTGCTCCGGAGCCCTGTAAAGTTTGCATCCCCTTCCTTCAGAGCTTGAGCAGGGACACAAATATGTGGGTTTCTCCCTCGGGGGGTTAAAACTTGGGGTGTCCCATTGGCATAAACTAAGTCCAGTAAACAGAACTAAAAGATGAGAGAATGAGGCTCATTGTCTTCTGAGATACAGAAAGAAATAGTTAATGAAAGCATTTTCTTTGATCAGGGGTAGATGTTCAGTAATTTTTGGCATTATACCATGCACAGATACAGGCCAAACCTAACTGGTGATTCAAGTACAAGGGGGAACTGACTGATGCCTTGCCAAAATATCATTAATAATGCTCACCTTTCTAAAATGTCTCTCAGTTATTTTGGAAATTCCTCTCATGTCCACCAAGATGGCTTTGCTCCTAACTTTCCCATACTTGGTCCTAGTGTCATTTACCCTAAATAAATGTGTCAGCTTTCCTCTCCTTATCTACCTGCTCTCTCAAGGTCCTTTAATTTGCACTGCTCTTCTGCTCAGTTTATGAGATCTGAAAGAAAGAAATTTCTCAAGAAAATGGCAAAACAACAATGTGTTAGTAAGTGTCATTCTCTCAGCTGTGTGTGTAGACAGGAGCTCTCACTGAGGCTGCTGTTGCTGGGAATTGGAGAGAGTTGCTTCCCCAGCTCACTGGGAAGACTGAGCACTGACTCAGCATCTCTGCTGTACCTACTCTTTTCTGGTAGCCTTATGTTGGTTCAGACAGAACTTCTGCTCCTCACTACACTTCAAAGCTGGTGCACTACAAATGCTTTAATGTTATTTACTATGGCATGGTAACTTTCAAAAACCACTGCCCTCCTAGGATTGTTGTCAGTTACCCGGTGGACAGTGCATGGCAGTATTTTACAGCATTATCCCATCACTGTAGCTCATTTCTAATGCACTTTATCACCTTGGCACAGTGTAACTCAGGGCTGACTGCAGCTCTTATGTGGATGGGAGGGAGAGACCAGTAGGAGCCATGTGGTTGTTTTCCAGTGTGTAATTAAGAGAATTTCCTCCCTGAGTGGCCATAGCTAAACCACTGCTACCTCCTCAGTGCCCTTTTCCACTTTCTTACTTGAAATAGAAATTAGTGATCCAAATCAACAATGCATCTTCTTAGGAGAGTTTGTTTACAAAAATATTTTCAGATCCTATCTCTTTAGTCAAAATTATAAGAAACTGTATCAAGGTAATCTCAAAATAAGAAAATCTGCAGATAACTTACCCCTGTTTTGTCCAAAAAGCTTAGATTAAGAGACAGAAGAAGAAAAGCCAACAGATCCCACTCTTTCTGACCTTTTGTGTTTCTCAGTATTTGCACTAAAACTGGTTGGTTTTGGTTATAACCTTTTAAGATATAAAAATAAAATAGTTATTCTTCTACACTGAGCTAAAACCAAGATTTTCTCAACCTTCCTGAGAAATTAAGGAGGAGAGTCCCAAACCAGCCAGTGGTTTGCATTTGGATGCATGTAGCAAGGATGTGAAAAACTCTCCTCTGAACTGCTGCATCCACACTGGTTCTTTTCATATCCCTGCTTGGAACTGCAACACTTTGTATAAACAATTAAACACCCACTGGCCCAGGGACCTGAGTCTGGTCTGTGTCCAGTGAATGCCCCAGTCACTCAGTAGTAGTGCTGTTCTGTCTCTCTTAATATAGTTTTTGTTTGAAATACATCTTGAGATCTTTGATTGAGATGCAAATGCTATACTCATCAACCCTTTGGCATTAGTATTTTTTGAAGAACAAGATTGTTTTGTAGATTAATACTGACCCTTGATTCCTGTGAATGGAGGTACATCATCACTGCCTTTTATGCGTATTTAAAAGGCAGGGCAGGGCAGGTCTAGATGTTCCCAGAAAACAGATTGTTTATGTCAAAACCCAATGTTGAAACAGTTTTAAAAATTAGAATAGATATAGTAAGTAAGACCTATATTGAAAATCTTATTTTTTCAAAAAGAGCAGCTCCCCCTGCCCTATCCCAACAGCTTCCAGGTGGGTCAGAGAGTCCGGAAGGCAGGAGGGAGCCTCCCAGGAGCTGCATGCAGAATAAGGACAAGGTGAGGCTTAACCAGGGGTACTTACCACAGGTTACTTCATCTCTCTGTGTCAGAGCTATTTAAAAGCATGAGAAGCGTTGTTTTACTTTATTTTCTTTAAATTATGTTTATTAGCATGTGATACAGTCTCAGTTCCTCTGACAGCCTGTCCTACTGCCCACAAACTATGAGAAATACAACACTTTACTCCCCAAGTGAGGAAGGGGGAAGGACTTCTGAAGCACAACAAGGAAAATAATTTGGGCCTGCAAGATCTGCAGTTTGAGGGATGTCAATCAAGCTTACTATTCCTCTGCTTTGGAGAGAAAGAATCTTCTCCTACTGTTTCCCAGGAAGGAACAGCTGCAAGAACTGAAAGTGTCTGCATCTATTTTCCTCAGTAAACATGGGAATATTTAGTTTCAGCAAAACCAGATGGTTTACGCCCTGTGAATATGCTGGCATTTGACACCAGCAGCCAGTTTCACAAAGTGCATGCAGAGTTAGAAAGAGCTCCTTTAAACTCTGGGACTTGACACAAGAAATGAAAGCTCTGAAGGCAGAAATAACAGCTTGACAAAAACCCCAACCTTTATCTCCAAGCACTCTCTAAATGTCGTTAATCAGACTACATAACAGTCCATGAAGTGATTAAATTTTGACACACATTTCTCACAGAGGGTTACACTAAAATGAGAAGGTGAGTAAGTTCCTCCAGGTGCCGTGGTGAGTCACGGGCTGGTCTCCTGCACGCTCTGACTGTCCACGTCTCTCCTCGCTGATGCATCTCCCCTGTGCTGTGTCCTCAGCCGTATTCCCAGGACACAGCTCTTGAATGTGAAACCATCACAGTCAATAGCACAGGGACAGGATTGCATAAATCACCATAGCTGGGGCATCTGAGTGCTCTATGGGGAATTCATAATATGCTAAAGAGATTTATATACAGCCCTCAAACCTCTTGCTAATGGCACTTGCAGTGGGTGTTAAGTGTCTGAAGATTCTTAATTATTCGATGATTTTTATTGATTTGTGTTGTTGTTGCTTAACATGGCTCTGTAGTAACAAGGCATCTATCAATCTGAAAGTGTTTTCCAGGCAGTGAATTATTAAAGTATGTGATTCTTACAGGTTCTTCCTGTTCAGTTGGACTGCTGGGAGGCTGATGTGGTTTGCTCAAGAGCTGTCATAGTTTGCAGGGCAGACTACGGGGGCTTTGGGCATCACAGTCACTGATGGATGCACCACGTGTTTCTGAGCCAAATCTGCCCCTGCTGACTCTCTGTTGTCTGCTGCACATAAAAACAGGCTTGGGAAGGATTTCTTTTTACCTGCAATTTCAGGGGGAACCTTCTCACAAAAGCACATTAATTTTCTGGACAGCTTAGTGAAATACGTATTTACGGTGAATCACTGGGTATTGCTTCCTCTTAGACCTACAGCCATGAGCCCTAGAAGGGTTCTAGTCCTGGTTCAGGACACAGCAAAGGCCTGCAATATCTCCTTCAGTTTCCTGGAGAAGAGCTGTGTTGTGCTCCAGTTTATCCCATCATCTGCATGATGGAGGGTGTGCCACCTAGCACGCCTGCCCTGCAGTTGAGGCAATGCTATAATTTAATATACTTCATGATCAGCATTTTGAGAGTTTGAATTTGCTATTTCTCCATTATGTAATTACATAATAATAATAATAACAATAATAATAATTTAACTAACATAATGTACGTGGAGTTTTGCTGTTGCTTCTTATGTAAATTAGAGATATTTAGCAATATGTTGCAAAATGGAGACGTCTGTTTCAGATTGAGATGTAAAAGGTTACTTCGATATAGAATAAAATAAAAAGAAGCTGTTGGTAAGACCTATTTTATAAAGAAATAACTATTTAATTATAACTCTTCATCCCATGGCTTATTTACTAACGTAGAAACTGCAGAGCTTCCAAGTGTTTGAATTTTAAAAAAAAGACCAAACAAAACCCCTCTATTTTTCTGTCTCTTTAGAGAAATTCAGATATTTAAACGTAGGTTCAGAAACTGAAATTATATACAAATGGGGAATTTGAGGCTGAATTTTGAAAAAAGCAGCATGAAAAGCTAACTAAACATTAAGGAAATAGCTAATCTTTAGGTAGAAAAGAACACTTATTTTAGTTGCTAATCTGCTCGTAAGAAGCAGAGACACTCTATATTTAAAGTACACTCCAGAAGAACTAAAAAGAAATTTTACTAAAGTCAAATTTAGATATCAAAACATGTCAGACAACTTGACTTCTACCAAATTGTAACCAACACTTCCCATTCCTATTAAATTATGTGGCATTTTTATTATCTATTAAGTAATCTAATTTAACCCTGTTGCTCCAAAAATAGTTCACTTGCATACAGTGTGGCTCAGAAAAACAGGGGATGGGGGAGACCCCAGCAATGAGTCACACTGACAGGTTTAAGCCTTGCCTCAGCACAACCTGGCCTTACTCAAAGCCTGGCTGGGCTCGATTCAGGGGGGCCACAGCTGTCCTTTGGCATTGGGGGTTGTGCACCACGGTCTGCCCAAAGAGTGTCCCAGGTCTGCAGGAACACACGTGGCCGTGGCTGCCCACACTGCGCTTTCCCTGCTGCCAGTGCTGCTGCAGGTGCTCTTTCCAAGCTCCTGCTGCTGTTTGCCATCCTTGCCACGGTGCTGATGTGCTTGTGGGGCTGCACTGCCAGCCAGGTGTCTGCAGCGATCAGGCTGAGTTACAGCTCCTTCTGGCACTCTGGAAAGCAGTAGCTTTAACCCGTGTTGCTCTGGGTGATCTGGTGTACAGCAACCTCCCAAAGACACGTGTCTCAGCCCAGCTGGAGACTGAAGACTGTGCTATGGAGCTGAAACTGGCAGTGGCTGCTGGTGGAGGGGCTGGCTGAGCAGCCCCCAGAGCAATGGTGTGGGGCAGCTGCAGGGAGGCTACAGCCCCCAGCTGCGGCTCTTGCGTCCTCCTGAGTCATCCCACGACTCCACATGAGCCTTGTGCCTTATCGTGCCTCAGCCTGCCACCTGCAAATCAGTGATAACAAAATTTAAATAATTCAGGAGAACGTAGCAAGGCTTAATGGGGGTTTGTAACATGTTTTGGACTCCTTACACACAGTAGTGTGGAATTTAAGGTATCGCTGTTTCGGCACGTGTTACTAGCAGTTAGTGCTGTCTTCCTTTAATAATCCCTGCAAACTCCCTGTCTTCCTACTTTCATTATCAGTACTCAGCTTTGGTGTCATTGTGTTGCCTGGACACCTTCTAATTTAAATTTCATGTTTTGATTTCTGGGTGATATCTTCAAACACCAATTTTCTTCTGCTACGCTATGCAGCCTTTTGCTCGTTTTAATGAAACCTAGCAACCATAATGTAAATTGGAAATAACTACAGCCCATTAGACTATTGAAATCCCTGAAGATTTGAATTATTCACTATTAACAGAACTTGTATAATTATAGGTTAAGATATCACTTAGGCATTTAGCATACATCAGCTCCACTGTTAATTTTTAGCTCTTGATCTGTATTAGTAACCTCAGCTTGCGAAATTAAAGGATATGCCTCCAATTAGCCTAAATTTAACATTCAAGAACACATCTCTGGTGGGATGATGCTTATAAGTTTAGAACATCCAGGCAATTTCAGCTGATCTACTAAGTCTCTATCACAAGTGGAAGAGAAAACATTTTCTTACAAACACTTCCATGACTTTCACAGGGGTAAAAGAAAAAAGGACAAAGCTGCATTTTGTGTAAGATCCAAAGCCAAAAGTGTGACAAGCATTGCAGTCCGCTGCCCCTGTAGGGGTCCCATAAAAGGTTTGTACCTGGGACATAGGCAGTTGGGTCATTGAATGAGGACCTTCAGAAACAAAACCACTTAATCTGAGGCAGTAAGAAAGCATTGAGATACGTAGAAAAAAAGAGAGAGAGCACTGACATTAGCAAAAAAACCCAACCCAAACCAAACCAGCACACCAGCAAACAGCAGTTTGTTAGCAAAAAACCCCAACCCAACCCAACCCAAACCAACACACCAGTAACAGCTTTTTGCTGGTTTGTAAACACCACACCAACAAAAAGCTGTTACTTTTCCCCAAGAACTTTGCCTGAGTTTAACACAGCAGGGCTGGGGAGGACATTTCTGCTTGTGCACTGTACATGTGAGGTATGTACTACAGTGGTACCTGTGCAATGTGTGGTCCTCACAGAGTTTGGTGCTCTATAAATAACACTCTGCACAAGCTGAACTTCAGAGTTGAGCAGTGTAAATCCCTCATTCAAAGCTGAGCTCCTTTTTTGGGGATTGTCCCCAGGAATCCCGAGCATCTTCTTTCCAATTAAATGAGCAGAAAAGTTAGCGTGACAGAGTTAAAATCTCATGTAATACTCATCCATTAAAATAAGAGCGCTTTCTGCTCAGAGTAAACTGTAATTGTCTGGTTAGAGATCTTAATAACAGGCTTTCAGCTACCACTGGGTGGTTTTAACTCCTTCCTGAGGGTCAGAAAGACGGCTGCAGTATCTTTTCTAAGAATCAACATCTGTCTTTTTTCTTCCAAGAGCCATGAGATGATTTTCTGTTTGCTGGTGTATAAATTAGCTCTTCTGTTCCACCAGGAAGGAAAGATTCTTGGTAACCATCTGTGTATTTTTCATACCATTTGATACCTGCTTTAGATGATTTACTTGCACTACATAGTCCTAGGTAACCACACTTCCACTTCTAGAGAGTCTTTTTAAAATATGTAGCTAGAAAATGGTTCAGGCTTCAAAGAAAATGATGAGTCTGTTCACACATGCTGGTCAGAAGTTGGAATAGAATCTTAAAGTTTTTGTCTTGGCCAACACTGAGAGAAAATACAGCTTTTGACAATGTCCTCTCTTATATCCATAAATTCAATAAAATAAATTTTGGTAAACATGAGTGATCTTGTTAATGAGGAGAAATGCAGTGTGCTTCGTAGCTGTATAATTGTGTCATAAGTATAATTCGAAAAATGGTTGCTAATATTGATGAGTGTCTTCATAGGAAAGCTCTGGGTGATAACAAATCCTCTTGCTGGTAAATCTGCTTATAAACTTATAATGGCAACCATTACAGAGAAGGGAGAAAGCACTAAACTGGAAAATGCTATTAAAAATGTAATAGAATCCAAATTATTCAAAGCTTAGTCACGACATTCATTCAGCAAAACTTGTTGCAAAGAGTGGATTTTATTGGAAACAATTGGAATCAAAAGATTATGCTACTAATACCTAACTTTGGTGTACTCAGAACAAATAAAAAGGAAAAAAGAACATTTTCAGCTCACAGCACACTGAGGATTTTTCCAGGGCTTTTTTTTTTCACTTAGGAAATTGGACTGTGTCATATAAAACCTTTTGTCATGTTAAGCAGTCACTGTAGTACGTGCACCTTTTCAGTTAAGCCTCCAAAATTATGGGGGTGCCTCCCTCTTTTGACAGTTCCTTCCGGCCATGCCAAATTCCAAAACCATAATGCCTATAGTAGTCCTACCAGCCTCTAAATGAAGGCTTTGGTTGGTGAATCTCAGATTTGTGACATCCTCCATGTGTTTGCAGTGCTGTTTCTCAGCATCCAGCATAGGTCCAGCACAGGCAGCTCTGGTACTCCAACACCTCTGTTTCATGAGGCTCCTTGAACTCATCATTTCTTTGGCTGTATTGCTGGTCCCTGAAGCCAGGATTATTTGTGTCCTATGTAAAGTAGATGCCATCTAGTATAAAATCCATTAACAGCTCTGAGAGTAAGGACCAAAGCTGAGGTGCCTGACTAATTCAAAGCAGCTCACTGATGAGCCTGTGGGATTTTTCATAATCCTTTGGAGGCTGCCTGTTCTACTCTGTGGTTGCTGGGAATGCCTGTATGCCTGCCTTGAGTGCTTTGAATCACCCTACATGGACAGGGACCGACTTCTCAGCCCTTGCAGTGCCTCACTAGGGCAGTCTGGCCTCCTCCTCTGCCTCTCCTTGTGTGGGTTTATGCCTGAACCCTTGCAGATTTCTCTTTAAAACTGTCAAATGTTTAAGGAGTTTGGATTTCTGTCATCTACTCTGGAGTTTTTCCTTTAATTACTTAGAACAAAGACTTTTCCCATTCTAATTAAACACCTTTTGCCTCAAGTGCAGGCTATCTGTGCTTTTGCATGATCATTTACTTTCAAGATTTTGAAAGCATTTTTCACTTGCATGCTCCAGATGGCTTGCCAGTGACAACATTCATGCATTTAGTTCTTTTCTCTCATTAAGCCTGTGGATTTTCAAAATATTTCTGGAACGCGATCTTACAGTTTTCTCTCTCTCTTTTTTTTTTCCTCTGCCCTTTTCAACCCAAATGCAAGAAAAAGTGCAAAACAGGTGTTTCCATGTCTGACTTGATGTTGGGCTTTTTTTTGGATGAGGGAAGAGTGGTATAGGCAGAACTTATTAAATTAGTGGTGTCCTGCCCAGCCTTCCTTCCAGATGTACCTCAGGGTACATTTGCTCTGTGCACTGGAAGAAAGAGCCAAGCTATTGACACCCTGAGCTGGTAAGGCTTCCTCACACAGCACCTCACAGATGCAGTCTAGCCACACCAGCCCATCACAGACAAGAAAAGAGTCTCCTGCAGCTGGTTGTGGCAGCCAGAGCCAGCAGCTGCCCTGGGTGAGGGAGAGCCTGTTCTGTGCAGGGCACTGCCTGCCTGGTGTCCTGTAACATCTCTTAAACCCCTTTTGTCCCAGCTGCACCAATTAGGAAGGAAGTTAGAGCTGGCATGAGTTATGCAGGAGAGTGAAAAGTCATACAAATGTGTAAGGAAATAGGAGTAGGACAAGCAGGACTCATTTTTTGCATGTTTTTGTACTTCCCAATACAAAAAATTGCTTTTCTCATTAAAAATGAGATTCCCCTCTGCTAGTGGGGGAATCCCATTAATGCAGCCTTTCTTTAAAGGACCAGGCCTGACCCTCCCTCTCAGGTGGGCTGGCATCCTTCTGCTGACTTCTGAACTGGGTGAGACTCAGACCCACGGTGTGGCTGGGGAAGGGGAGGCTTTGGAAAACAAATTATACTTTGTTAAGTGGTTAGAAGACACGCTGACTTAAATAAGCACTTAGCTCCAATTTACACTTGAAAGTTTTGTCATGCTGGTAGAGTTCTGCCAGTAAACTCCTCCTACATAATTAGAGGCTTTTTGCCCATAAGATGCATTGCAGTCTGGCAAGTGATATAAGCCATAACATCAAAACCACCACTTTCATTTTCTTCCTTTTTTTTTTTCCTGGTGTAATCGTGTCTATGCAAGGGCTTCTGTTGAAGTAGTTATGTCATAAAAATCACCTTAGGAAACATAAAGCCTTCAAGAGCAAACTAAAACCTTGTCTACCCAGCCAGATGTTACAGTTATGGAAAATCAAGGTGAATTTGTTAGAATGTGCTGACCACAAGTGAACAGTCATCAGAGATGAAGTTAAATCCCATTCAGCACTATATGAGCTAACCATATATCCAGACTGATATAATCTAATTTGACTTTTTCATAGCTGTGGTTGGACAGGGACTGTTCAACTTGCCTTAAACTATATCACACTTTAATAGGGCCCGAGTGAAATCTGCTTTATTTCAGTTTATTTTTCACTAGCATTATAACATATTTATTCTGACATCTGTTACTTTGGTTGTCATCTCAATTAAGTGTGTTAAGCATTTTTCCTTTTAGGCTTTCATATCCATTTTCCACTTTTTTGATACCATGAACTCTAAGCATATCTGAGATGCCCATGGGAAAGAAATTATCACTTTGATACTCCACTGGATCTTTAAATGCAGACCCCCTAAAATTTTTTAATTGCCTAAGTTAAATTATTTTCAAGCATTAATATAGCAGATTATCAACACAAATGACAATATATCTTCTTAGCTGAGTGTCACTTTCTAAAGGGTGTCAATAGGCACACTCAGTCATTTTTCCCAGTAGACAGTAATTTGGCCTTGCATTTCTAATAGTCTACTGCATTTTAATTATTTTTCTTTCACATGAATGTTGCTAGTTTTCCCCAGCAATGCTAATGCTGTCCTTCAGAAAACAATGACAAGTTTTTAATTGGCAAGGCTAGGACCTGGAGAAGTCATTTATTTATTAGGCCCCATAGAAAATCGATACTATCAATACATACAGTGCTAGTTTCACTCACCAATACCCAAAGGCCATCTGCTGATGAAGGACTGGAGTCAGATTTGCCCTGGAATCAGTCACAGTTTGGTACTGAATTCAGAGGAGGTAGATTTAGGCCTATAATAAATAAAAGAGAAACCTAGTTTTTCTCTGAGGTGCAATTAATTCTGCAGTGTGATGTGGAGCAGTTCCATCAGCTCTGCTTATTTCCCAGACATGAGAATGCCCATGCCCATACTGTAAGTACCAGCCAACAGTGTGGCAACTGAACAGTTTGTTAAACAGTCAGAGCAGGAAATGCACAGTGCTACAAACTGGTGAAACCACTGGCAAATGTGACTGGACAATGTAAACACCCAAGCTGGAATTAAACTAGGCACTGTTTCTTTATTGCAGAAGGCACTGGGGGTTTCCTGCTTGCCACAGGCAGGGTTGGAGCCTCGTCCCAGGCAGGTGTTGTGGCTCATGATACGTTTGTACTGCTCCTGGCAGAGTCTGCCGTGTCACTGTGACCTCTGCAGGACTTTGTGTGACAATAATCCTTGGGGAGAGAGATCCCTGCCACCAGCAGTTAGAGCCACAGAAAGGACAAACTGAAAGGCTGAACCAGGAGCAGGAGTGCAGTAGAGCACTGGCATGTGCTTTCAGTCATGGGATACTAAACAGACACACTGACTGAGGTTTTCAGAGGACCATCAGAAAGTCAAACACTTGTATTGTTTTCTGCCTGCGAAAACAGTGGAGGACTGGTGGCTGATATTCCACTTCAGGCCAGAGTTTCACATTGAAATAATGAAATTCTTGCTTCACTACTCAAGCAAACAGACCCAAGAGCATTTTTTCTAAACACAAACAAAAGTGATGCAAATGCAATTTTGTTGCTGGCACACAGCCTCCATGTGTATTGCACCCATTACTTTTGCTTTGGTAGCAGGCTGAAAACAAAATATATATAAGCCTACATAGCTGTTTAAGGTCAATCCTGCCAGGCTAACAGTAGGGTTTTCTCTGACCATCTATTTACCATCTATCATTGTCATCTGTATCACCACAGGAGAGTATAATCTCCTCTTTGCTCTAAGTGTTTGCTGTTATCCTCTGCAGCACCAATTGATTTCCCAGTACAGATAATAATAAACATCCATAACAGTTACATAATCCACCTGCAATTTTCCAAGAGAGGACATAAAAAATTATGCCTGTGAAAAGCAGAAACTTTCGTCTTCAAAGAATACTGTGTATTTTTGGCAAATAGCCTTAAATGTATAATTCAAGTGTAGAAGTGGGAACTAAGCAATTCCAAAGATTTATTAGTGGTTATGTATCTTTTAGCTCCAGGCCACTGTGTGACTCTGGACCAGGTGAGTAATGATAGAAAGTTGTTACTGCCAAGCAGCCAAGGGGAGAAGAGGTGGTGTTCCATCCCACTCAGGTTTTTCATGGGCTGCTGACCACAATACAAAGACCCTGGACAGAACAATGTGCACAGATTAATCATCTGACTCTGATCTGGGAATAATCCCTTTTGATTGGGGTAGATAAGCAATTGCCCTGCATGTCAAGTAGTCTTACATTGCCCTTTCTGTACTTATCATATGAAAAATGAGTACAGGCAGACCTGTAGCCAGTCCAGATTGTCAGAGTTTGGGTCATTGATTTCAGAGTGAACACCATTGCTTGTGCTGCTGAGGAGCTGGTCCAACAAGGTTCATATACACTGATGGAAGCCAGAAGACTTTTTTGTGAACATTACATACACTTCTTATATATGTCTACTGTAGATTAATTCTTCCATCTTTTAAAGTTAGAAAATATGTTTCTCAAATTACTTGCAATCAATCAATATCCAATGCATTGGATTTTTTCCACCCTCTTTCTATACCAGATTTCATTAATTTTACAGCACGTTGGAGTAAAACACATGGGTTTAGATTTTTTTATAGTGCCTTATGGTATTTTTGCTGGAAAACTACTTTTAAAGTTGGGTGAGGTTTTTTTTTTCTTTTTTTTTCTGTGCATGCATTCATTAATCCAGTCTCAAATTCTGATATTTCTGTCCTTTTCAACGTTTGATAGATAAGAAAAGGATGCACTACAGTACGTTCAGAATTCCCATTTCACTGCAAACTTTTAACTTGCCTCTATAAATCCCGTAGCCCATTGTGCTGCTAGTGGAAGGTATGTTTCCTTAACAAATGATGTACCAGGTATTAGTGGTGTTAAATTCTAAGAACTCTAAACTCTAACTAATAAAAAGTACACCTGTTGTTACATATTTCAGGACATGGGCAGAACACATTTTTTACTTGTCTTGAAGGATGCAGCACAGGTGCAGTCTCATGCTTAAGAACAGCCATTTCTGCTCCCTCACATCACACTAACAGCAAGAAACAGCTGGTGTGATTAATGAAATAAACTAAACCTTCTCCAACCTGATTTGAGTATTTAGTCAGTCAAAGCAGTTGTTTACTTCCCACATGACAAAGCAACAGGGGTTCCTATAATTAATGAAAAGTAACAATAAATTATTTTGAGAATATGATCTTTATGAATGTTTACAGAATGTTCTAACCCCAGACTAAACCCCCAGACTCCTCCAAAGATGAACACAACCCCGTTTCCCTGCCCTGAGTTTCTGGATGGGAGCCGTAATGCCCCAGCGGCTCCACGCTGCTGCGGCGTGGGCGAGAGCAGGGGAGAGGCTGCTGGCCAAACTCCCTGTTTGTGGCACACACACCCACAGAGGTGGGGCTGTGCTTCCAGTGCTGTAGGGCACCCAGAGACAAGCTGGGGAAAGAGCCTGGGCAGGTGGAAGATCTGCATTTCCCCCTGGAGAGCGTGGTGTGCTGACAGACCCGACGTGAGGGCCGTGTCCCATGGCTGGCTCAAGGGCTGCACTGTTACCAACCTGAGCAGCACAGGGTCAGCCTGGTGAGACAGCACCATGTACCTTTGGTATTCCTAAATGAGATGTTCTCATGCCCCTTTTCCATCTCTGCAGCTGCCATTTCATATTTATGTGGTGCCACATTATCTTCTCACCTGCCAAGAGCCTTTAACTCACGAAACATAAAATAAAACCCCAAAGCATTTCATCTCAGCCACAGCACTATGCAGTTTCTCATCATTTACCTGGTTCTTTTTTCAGCAAAGAAATATTTCTTTGGGGGAGAGGCACAGGGACCTATTGATCTTCTGACTTCAATGTCAAATTGGCAGCCTCCCAAAAGCTCCTCTGTTGCTGGGTACCCTACTTTTCCAGTGGCTTAGCAGCCTGACCTCCTGATGGGGGATTTACCCAACTGACATGCCACTTTTCCCAATAGCACTCTCTCTTGCAAACACCCATCTTGTCAATGAGCAATTCCGTAATCATTAGTGACTCTGGCTTCACAGTGGACCAAATATATGTTTTGTGTCCTTGAAGAAGATCTTGTACGTTTGACTGGAGCTGCAAATAAACTGGACTGAAACACAGAATCAACTTTGGCTTCAAGGAGGGAAGTTTAGTGAAGTAAAAGTTTGGTGATTGTAATGGAGGTTAAAGTTATTTGACCTGGGTTGAATTTCAGCTTGAAAGAAGGGCATATTGAGAACATGCAAAGACTTGAAGAAGAATTCCATAAACAAAAAAGGTACTTTATCAGATAAACATTCACATTAATTTTTATTCCATCTCATTCAAGGAAGTTATTCTTTTTGTGCCAACAGATTATGTTAAGATTAGTTCTGACCTCCTAGAGAAAGTGGTTGCCTCTCTCTGTTTCTGAGCCATGCCTGAATCCTCAATGAGAAGAGGACAAAAGAGAGTTTCTGTGGCACAACAGCAGACAAATGAAGACCCTACAATCCTGGGAGGGGACTCATAGGGAAGGCCTGAAGAGAGACAAAGGCATCACCATTTGCCTATCAAGGGAAATCTGAGGTAGGGCAAAGGCAAATCTTTCTGTCAAGGTTTGGTGTGGACTGGAGAACCTTACACCCAGCTGGCCAAGCTCTCAGTGCAAGGGGCTTCTCTTCCAAAACAGGCAAGCTCCTAGCTGTGGCCTTGCCATGGAGAATACATGAAAAAATAATATAATTAGTGTCCACCATACATTGGGATTAATGAAGGAGAGCTGTGATACAGTCCTGATTAGCCCATGACTTTATTTTGCGGTTTTTTTTGCTTTGCTCTTCTTTTCCTGAAGCTCTCCAGTGTTTTTACTTCTCCCTCTCTCTCATTCAAGCTCCATTTGAGAAACCATTCCTCTCCATGGACTACAGTGGGGTTTGGATCAAATCCTACAATACATTTGCAGCTTGTTAAATTATTAAACATACTTGTTTCACAATTTTCTGCTATATATTGCTTCATCAGATGAAACAATGATAAAATTTGATCATGTGGTCTAATTCCAAGGAAGGCAAATACTCTACCCTAGTCAGAACTAGCATGCCAGCTCAGTTTTTTAGTCCTTTGGAAAGCTGGGCTCCTCTAAGCACAAGCTTCCACTGCTGGTAGGTGGCCAGATTTACAATACAATAAATTGCTTGCTCCTGGAGAGAATTGTAATCAGATAAATACAGTGAATTCTTTCTGCTGTCTGGAGGCAGTCTCTGAAAAAAACCTGTTTTATACAGCCTGATGTGACTGAATTGGTGTTATTTTATAGGGATACATGTATTCTCTCTGATGGCTTACTTTTAAGAATGTTTATTTTTTGAAAAGTGATCTCTTATGTTGCTGTTACTGTTAATCCAGGCAAAGGAAACTGGTAGCTCACAGTCCCTTGCCCATATCAGTCCTCACTCTCAGTACATTGAAAACATGTGGTGAGTCTAAATTTATGGCTCATCAAAGCCCATTAAGTATGGGAAAGGTTTTGTCTCTTCTGATTTAAACTAATAAGTAACCATGAAGAAGCCAAGAAGGAGAAAAAATTTTTCTGAATATGTTTCTCTGCAATAAACACTCAAAGACTGTGAAAAGATTATACCAGGATCATTACCAGAAGATAAAGGTGGCATAAAGAAATAATACATTTCAATGTTGCAAACAGTGAGGTTAAAATATCAATTAAAGAACCTTGCCCATATATAAAAGATGGTAGGCTGGTCTACTCTCAAACCCATAAATGTGAAAAAGATTTGAGGTTTAAAATGAGTGCCTTGGCTGGTGCTTTGGACAAAGACTTTTAACCAATAATTAAATAAGGAAATTAGTAAAATCATGAGTTAAGTTGTTGGGGGGGGGGGGGGTTGGGGTTTTTTTTGGTTTTGTTTGGGGTTTTGGGTTGGGTTTTTTTTGTTATTGGTTGGCTGGATTTTTGTTTGTTTGCTTTTGGTTGTGGGGGTTCTTTTCCATTGGTTGGTTTGGGGTTTTTTTTTGTTTCATTAAATTGCTAAAATACTGTACCTGCCTTTAGACATCAAAACTGCCTCCATGTCCAGGAAACTAAGTGCCCACAACCATAACATGCTGGCCACTTCTGTAGCTTTGTCAGGGAGGCTTCACTGAAAGGATTAGGGAAGGCTCCAGCTCACTGATTCTCAAACTAGGATTATAATAAATATATGGAGATTTTGATACCTCTGTCTTTTTTTTTCCCCCCTTACTTATCTTATTAGTTTTGGCATCCAAGACCTTCACCCTGCAGCAGTTGTTACTTGGGCTTCAGAATGAATGCATTTGGTCCCCATAAAAGCCCACAGAGAGCACACTGCAAGAGAGTAGAGTGAGCAGGGGAGCACACTCAACAACAAACAACTCTCATTCCTCCTAACTGCATCTGCACATCTGCCATTCATCTCTCTCTTTATATTTGCTAGCAGCTTTATGAATATCTAGGCCACTAAGCAGATTTTCTCTTCAAAACCCGTGGCCCAAATTCTTAAGAACACACATTATGTCCCCTTAAAAGGACAGAGAGGAATGTGACTGTTTGTTTACATTTGATTAGAAAGCACAGCCAGTGAGCTAAATTATGATGCATTTGCATAAGAAACTGTGGAAATCTGCCTGAGTAAGAGAAAGAGTACAAATAGATTTCTCTTTTCTGATCAGTACCTGCCCTGCATTCAACATGCCTTATGATGGTTAATTCTGTCAAAAGTATAAATAGTAGAAGCTAGAGGGTCAAGCCTAGAAGCCAGCAGCTGTGTCCCCTGCCTCCTCACATCCCAAATGCCTCATGTTGAAGAGGACTGCAGCACAGCCATTTAATTGTTAACCACTTAAAAGACAACAAAACCAGTTAAGCATTTCTGAACCCCGGTCTTACATTGGCTGTCAGTTCTCTAAAAAGCATCTTTTCACCATAGAACACAGTCCAGAACAGTAAGAGACCCCACAGTGAAGCCTCACATACAGGAGCACTTAATGAAAAAACCACCCAATGGTTTAAGAAAGACAAATTGTGTATTTCAATTTGATTGAGAACTTCCTATGGATGTTGAAGTGGAAGGATTTTTTTAATACTGATGGCACAGGCTGGGAGTGCTCACCTGGTTCTGTTCCCTGGCCTTAGCTAACAACTTCTAGCATCACCCTGGGCACACTAATTATCTACTGGTTACATTTAGGAAAATTCCATGAATAGCTTTCCAAAGGTGGGGGGTTTTTTGCAGAATTCTTGATGATATGAAATGATTAAATCAGGATTAATGGTGTTTCTAAAAATACACACTTGTGCAGTCACAGCTTGTTTGGTCTGATGCAGGAAAAAAGGTTAAATTATACAACACAAGCAGAACTTCAGCATAGATTGGTCATAACATTCTCTGCTGGACTTAATATCCATGAATTAATGAATGACAGGGGATAAATGCAGTGGGACATTGTGTGACTACTGATTCCAGCTCCTGCTCCCTCTTTTATGAAGCAGCTCCCCAGCCTAGCAGTTTACAGCCCCCACTGCATCCCTGATGAAATACACCATCAATACATTGCTGCTGGGGTACAGGGCACTAAAAAGCAACAGAAGAGGCTACATAATTTTATTGTTCAAGAATGTGTGCATTTTGGTCATAACTATAGGGATAAGCAAATCTTCAAGATGGAAGTAGAAAATCAAGGGTGTCAGAACAGAAATTTCCTGTCCCTGTTATTATATAAGTAACAAACATTTGGGATCTCTTGCCCTATCTTTTTTTGCCTTTTTAGAAACCTTTTTCCTTTGAAGCCTCAGACACTGACCATTATTCAAGTCTCAATCACAGAATGGTTTGGTTTGGGAGGGACCTTAAAGATCATTGAGTTCCAGACCCCCTGCCATGGGGTAAGTAAGAGAAAGAGTACCAATAGATTTCTCTTTTCTGATCAGTACCTGCCCTGCATTCAACACGCCTTATGATGGTTAATTCTGTCAAAAGTATAACTAGTACAAGCTAGAGGGTCAAGCCTAGAAGCCAGCAGCTGTGTCCCCTGCCTCCTCACATCCCAAATGCCTCATGTTGAAGAGGACTGCAGCATAGCCATTTAATTGTTAACCACTTAAAAGACAACAAAACCAGTTAAGCATTTCTGAACCCCAGTCTTACATTGGCTGTCAGTTCTCTAAAAAGCATCTTTTCACCATAGAACACAGTCCAGAACAGTAAGAGACCCCACAGTGAAGCCTCACATACAGGAGCACTTAATGAAAAAACCACCCAATGGTTTAAGAAAGACAAATTGTGTATTTCAATTTGATTGAGAGCTTCCTATGGATGTTGAAGTGGAAGGATTTTTTTAATACTGATGGCACAGGCTGGGAGTGCTCACCTGGTTCTGTTCCCTGGCCTTAGCTAACAACTTCTAGCATCACCCTGGGCACACTAATTATCTCCTGGTTACAGTTACACATTCCACTAGGCCAAGTTGCTCAGAGCCTCATCCAACCTTGCCTTGAACACTTCAGGGACTGGGCATCCAGAGCTTCTCTGGGCAACCTGTTCCAGTGCCTCCCCCTCCTCAGAGTAAACAATTTCTTCCTAACATCTAATCTAAATCTGCCCTCTTTCATTTTAAAGCCACTCCCCCTTGTCCTATCACTAAAATAATGAAAATCATAACAGGTTAATGGCTTGATCCAGCAAGATAAACTTTTAAAAATATGGTAGATTGGAATTCTTTGTCAGGAACACACAGAGTAGCTGCCTTTGATAAAAGAAAATTTTTTCAGTGTGAGCTTTTAGTTTCAACTGTTCATCAAAAGTAGATCACTGTGCTGGCTTAAGGCAGTGGTAAAGCTTCCATGTGACTTCAGTGACCCAACCCTTCAGCACTGCTCTTGTTCCATCCACCCAGCACAATGAGTCAACTGATTGCATTTAGGAATTTGCTGTACACCTGTAATTTATTGAGATGTCATCTCAGAAAGCAGTATTGTTGAAGAATGACATAGTCTTTCCTTTAGAATTTACTGTCCCAATAACATTAATCACCCAACCTCCAGTTCCTAGAAAATTCCACAGAGGAAATGCAATTCTGAAGAGGGTCCTTTCTTATCAGTACCAACTGAGTAAAAAGTGAATCATTGCACAGGCCACGATGCGAAATACTGACGGCCTTGGAGTGGCAATCCAACTTCAAAAGTTCATGTTTCACAGAAACCATTAAGCTGGGTAGTTGGAAAACACTGCCTCCACACTTTGAAGCATTTTTTTGTTTTAATGTAGTTACCAATTGTTTCAGGATGCAAGGAGGAGCCCACCCAGGGCAGCTGTGATTTAGATAAGGGAGAAGGGCAGTGGCATGCCAGTGGCTGAGTTATTTGAGTGACCACACAGAAAGCCCAATCCAGCCTCTGCTTTGAGTCTGGCACCTATTAAAAGCCATCTCCCAAGGGCACTTATGACACAGAGCCAGGATTGATCAGGTATGAATGGTGAGGGCTGTGAATGAACACAAAGCTGCTTTGCCCTAAGCCCTCCCACCCCGAGGCTCAGTGTAGGGGTGGGTGTGCCAGGGCTGAGGGGTCCATGCTCCCCTTTCCAGCACAGCACACACACTGTGAGACTCGACAGGAGGGTGGCCACAGCCCTGAGCAGCTGTCCCCATTGCTCCAGGAGGAATGGTGTGCTTTACAAACACTGCTGTGCAAAGACCCACAACTCCCTCTGCTTGGATTTACTGCTCCATTCAAGAGTTAGCAAGGTTAGACACGAAAACTCAACAGCCTTAACATTTTTCCTCACAGTTAGTGTCAAAGAGATGTCAAGAAAAAAACATCAGTTCCAGAAACTTGAAATCCCACTACCTAGGAGATCCAAGTCCTCACCAGTCCTCCGGTTTCTTTTTAGGAGAAAGCTCAAGATTATTCAGCTGAATGCGTAAGGAATATAATTTTCATGAGTCTTTAGAGGATATACAGAAATAGAGCACCATCCAAATTTTGCTATGGTTAGGTCACTTCAGCTTTCTGTTCTCTCTTATTCCTGCCCATAAAGTAAAGACAATTCTAACGACTGCTCTTATTACAGAAATACTGGTAGATTTAATGAGCTAATATTTTTCCAACAGTGGAAAGATGTAAAGTACTCAGCAAATGCTGAATATTATCACTAGTCCTGGAACAGTGGTGCCTAGTAAGAGTGCTCTCCCCCTGTTACCTAGGGGAGAGAGAAAAAAATCTGTTTTATTGAGATGGAACCAAAATTGAAATGGGTTCAATTTTTACAGATTTTCACAACTGCATGTTCCAGTTGCTTAAAATCCCAGGCAGACATTATGAAGTCACACAACCCATTTGCTTTTCAAAACCAGGAGAGTGACTCCCTCATCTCCACAAACACACTTCAATTTTGCTTCTACTGCTTCTTCACATACAACTTGCCATTACATATTTTAAAATCTCTATGCCAGGCAAAATGAGTTAGTTCAAAAGTCTTATGGAGAAGAGATTTACAAACTTGTTTGACAAATGCTGTGCTTCAGCCTAGGATGGTTTTCCTTTGCACATTAACAGATGAAAGCTACCAGAAATGATTATAAAGCACAGAGTAAGAAACTCAGGTAGTATAAAAGTACTCTTCAGTTGGCTTAGGATGACTTATACTTTGAGGATCTGGACACAAACCAAGAGGAAGATTGCCAACAGAGCTTTTCCTCAGCAACCGTCTCTTAGAGAGGCCGTTGCAATCCCAAATAATTTCCTCTATTAGACCCCTGTTCCAGCTCAGGAGTTCCTTCCTTTTGCAGTAGCAATAGGAAAATGCAACCAACAGCATCAGACCCATCTGTACAAGTAGTTTAACTACACAGATCCATGATTAGTAATTCAATTTGTGCACTGTGCTTACCAAAGAAGCTTGAGAGCCAGCTTCAATTCATAAGGAAACATATTTTTCAAAGCCATCTGAGCCGACATGTTCACAAAAGAATACTATCTGACTCACTGAAATCAAGATCCTCCTCAGCAATAAAAACCTGGGGAAAGAGAGGATTTGCATCTTGCCCAGGATGTCAACAGGATTTGCTCAATGACAAAAGACACACTGATCGCTGGCAGCCTAAACCCAGCACAGCAGGTATCAGCAGTTAGTCCTGTCCTTGTATATATCTTAGATGTGTTCATAATTTCCCTCATTTCATCAATTTCATTAAGATCAAAATGTTCACATCAGTAAACACACACATTTTGGCAAATAAGCTTGTATGATAAGATGACAGTCTGTCCTGGACCTTGCAGAACAGCACTGCTACCAGAATGTGCAGCTCTGTGCCATCAGCTGCCATCACTTTTGCTGTCTTATAACACACAGGCCCCCAGTACATAGCAAGTGGTGGCAACTGGCATGGGGAGGTGCCTGAGGCACTTCTCTGCTGCCAGAATACAGCCCAGGTTTATGGTTTGGGTTGTGGTCATTATGGAGCTCAGCAGATTAATATTTTTTCTTATTTCTCCCTTCAGTCTAGCATTCAATTTTTCTAGGTTTATAGCTTTCACAGAAAAATGTACTGCTAAACACAGATGAGAAAAATATATAGTACATACAAAAAGCATATCCTGCAGGGACCTTTCAACATCATTCCCAGATATCATATTTTTCTTGTTATAAAACAGCTCCTCAATATCTTCAGAACGTGACATAAACCCAACACAGTAATATCAAGGAATTTATCTGTTTCCATCTTCTTTCCTGCTGCCCACTGTATGAGATCATTTACTTAAAAGCAACTTTGGAATACAAGTATTTTGACCTCAAGTATATCAAAACACCTCCAGGCAACCTCCATGCAGGCTCAGCTGAGTATAGCCCCATTTCCACCATGACATGAGGGATAATGTCATTCGATCTCAGCCTTTTTATCTTTTCTGATGCTTTTGTCTCTTTTGCCTACTCCTCCTGTTACCTGGTGTGCACTATGCACCTTAAGAGATCCAGAGTACATTGTCTCAGAGAAATAGCAATTAATTATTAAACCTGTCTCTATAACAGCCTTCCAGGTGTTGAGACAATCTGTAAGCTAAGCACTGATGTTTATCTCTGTAACACAGCACTGCTGCATGAAACCTGTCAGCCAAACTGCTGCACAAGCCTTTTTGGGTTTTATTCATTTTTATTTTTTATGGAATTGCCTTACAGTGGAAAAGTGCCTTTTTACAGAAAAAAAAAATAGAGAGTCTGTGGTTAAATCTTCCCTTTTGTCCACTTCTGGGCAGGCATGTGTCACCATGCAAAACATCACACTGATTTCAGTCGTGTGCTTATCACCTTTGCTGTGTAAGCAGTCAGGAGCTGGGAACCTGGAGCCAGGTTTAGATCCAGCACTTGCCATTTCCAAACCAGCTCAATTCCTGTGGGATTACACATATCTGTACATCATCAGGCTAATTTTAAGGTTGTCCATGGAAGGGGAATGGAGTGGGTGAGGGCTGAGAATCTGCTGCCAGCAAAAAAACCCCAAAATTGTGGGATGAGATTTTGTGCCCTGCAGTTGCCAGATGAACCTTTGGTGATTAGATTTCCTTTGTCTGCCTTTATCAGTACTATTACAGTTATTTTTTTCATGGTCTGTAGTAACACATTAAAAATCCCTCTCAGGGATCTAAAACTATTGTTCCAATCACAGGGCAAACAACATAAAAGTAACTTAATAAACACTAGAAGAGTCCAGGTTTCTTATGGGTTTGTCTCTCATGATTATTTGAGGTACAAACTGAGGCACTTTTTTTGATGCCTAACTACTGTATCTCCCTCATGAATTTTTTGGTATCTACTAAGATAAAATGTATCTGCTACTTTTCTTTCTGGCATGTGACTCCAGGGTTCCTCTCTGCTCCAGCTGACTGCCTGCTTGCACAAAACTTGCAGGAATTCAATTAGCTTTGAGCCCACTCTCCAGCAGCCAAATTAAATCAACTGGTGTGTTCAACAGTTATCTGGGGATGTACAGAGCATGATCGCCCTATTTCCTGAGGAAAACACACCAGCAATTCCTACTTCTAAGAGCTAATCACTTGCAATGGATGTATGAAATAAATGGGAAAATGAGAAGATGGCAGACAGGCTGAGGTTAGGCAATAAGAAGCTGAGCATTCCATTGTGCAAGAAAATGAACATTAGTCACAGTACAATGCTGACAGCTGGCACCAGCTTGGCAACCAGGCCAGGCATTTAAAGGAAGGATGGGCAGCCAGGAGAGAGGTGCAGGGTGGGGGGTTATCCCAAATCATCTTATATATGCAAGGCAGCATGGGGGGAACTCCACTTGGAGGGAACTGGAGCTGGATAAGCAAAGGTGGTTATGCCAAATGAGCAGGGGCTCCCCTGGATCCAAGTGCTGACCCAGGGAGACTGACCTGCCCCCAGCTTTGCCCCTGACTTGCATCCACCCCAGCCAGGAAACACTCCTGCTGCCTCACCCCAAATGGAGCAAGGGGAGACTTGCTTTATAAATTCAGTCACAAGCAGGTGGTGAGCTGCTCCTGTGGGAAGTCAGGAGACAAAGTAACTTTTTCCATTGTTTGCAAAAGGGGTATCTGTCCACATTCTCCACTGGGCAACTGGTCTTAGTGGAGGACTGTGTTTTCAGGAACCTTTCAGGAACTTTCTTTACAAAAGAGGAATGCTTGCACTTTTCAGTATGGGGAAGGGAAAGGGAGCTAATGTGTGTTGAGAGGTATCTCAACGTGTTTCTGGCATTTTCTGTGTCACAGGAGACATCTGGGCTCTCACCATTCTGCATGAGTGGGGCACTGGAGTTTGGATGGAAAGAAGCCCCAAATTTAAAGAACTTCTGTACCATGTTTTGGCTGATGTGGGTCCAGTGAGAGGCAGCAGCAAACAGGTGCTGGTGGCTGAATGGATGGATATGTAGGCCACAATGACAGAGAGAGGACAGAATACAAGGTTCTGTGGAGCTAGGACTACTCACAGGTTTGACTGTTTCACATATCCAGAAGGCAATGTCACGTCTTTCGTTTGGTCAAGTGAAGATGATCCTGGAATAAATACATGTGAGAATTATTAGCTGAAGTGGTGACAAATCAGACATGTTTGCTTTGCCTGTAGAAAATGTGCTCTTCTTCCTCTACCTGCATCAAGAGCAGGAGCTGGCTCTTATCAGCTCTTTCCCTTTTCTAGCTCTCTGCAGTCAGAGCTACCTTGTTCCAGGAGAGTTTTTTTCCCCTCTGGCTAAGCCTGATGCTTTAAGGCCCGTGAAGGCTTTAAAGCTGCTTACAGATTGCAAAGTGACCTTTTTTAGACTTCAGACTGAGATTGACTCATGTGAACTCAGAGTCCCTGAACATGGGGAGCGAATTGTCTTTCATATTTCTAAACTGTCAGAGAGTCATTAGTTATAAATAATAAATGTCACGTGGCTTGCAAATTATATATCCAGCCTATTTAAGAATACTTAAAAATACTTGGAGATAAAAAACTTACCACAAATATTATCTTAACTAGTGGTTTCAGCCATTGGCCTCAGAACTGCCTGTGGGAGGGAAGGAGAAAGGTAAATATCATACATTATACTCTTAAAAGGTGAAGAAAAGAGAAGGGGTAAGCCAAAGACAGAACTTGGATGAGACCCAGGAGGAATGAGGATGGACTGGTGTACACATTAGCCATCATGGTTGTGGTGCTTTGCAGACAGGCTGTGCTTGCTGCCAGACACCAGGTAGGAAGATTTTCTGTAAGCCCCATCCTCAGCATCTGGCCTCTGGGAAAGGCAGGACAGCAGGCAGAGCAGGTCCCCACTCCTCCCAGCTGCACCCCAGTGCTGACTGCTGTGCCAGTCTGCAAGGCAGGCAGGGGATGCATATCCTGGCTGCATGTGAACCTAGCATGGTTCCTCTTTCCTCTCTCCAGTTCACTAAGCTCTCATTTCCTATGCCTCTGCTAGCGCAGTTCAGGCTGAAAAATAGTCCTCATAATGGCCAAGCTTGTTTGCTTTCTTTGGGGATGTTTATTTAATACCTCTTCACTAATGAGTCAGGCTTTTTCTATGATCCACAAGGCATCAATATTGCATGTGCTCAGAGACCTGAAGGCTACGAAATGCACGGATGCTAAGCACTGTGTATTTCAAGCAGCAAGTGTTTTGTTAACAGCAACAGCTAAACAAGCCAGGGAACAGCCTGAACTTCTGGAGTCAGAGCAAGATCAAAGCACACAAAGGTTAATTGGCAGAATGCCACATGAGCCATTCTGCAGTGGGAATTTATGATTTACAAGCGTACCAGGAAAAGACTGCTTTAATCACTAGATTACGCTAAGTACTTGCCAATTTTAATATAGTAAACCACTATTTTTTCCTACTTCAGCATCAAAAATTTTCCCTTCTTAAATATAGAAACATATAATCAGATTATTATTAAATGCTTTCCCCCTCTCTCCCCAAGAAAAGCATTAATATTATTAACAACTCCATCAAGATCTCTGAGAAGGGGGTGTGGAGGATGGGGAGAGATTTTACCTCTTCCTCCCTGTCCCTATCCTGTTTTATGCCTCCCATGAGTATCTGCTTGGAGGCACTTGTCCCATTTGCCTGTGCTGCCCTCTGGGTTATTTTCTCCATGACTTGGAGTTGTCCTCTGAGCACAGAAATCCTCTGATGCCCTCCCCAGAATGCTCCTTGGACAACAACTTTGCCAAAACAAGGAGGGGAGAGGATGTTGAGGAGCTCCCCAACCACGTGGCCCTGGTGCCAAGGACATGCCACCCACAGGGCCACCCCACAGCCAAGGAAAGCTGCTGCAGGAGCCAGGCAGCAACCCTGGTTCACCACCTCCTGCAAACGGCATGTTGAAAATTCTATTGTGTGCTTAAATGGTATTTATAGACACCATCAATCACAGAGGTCCTAAATGCATTAAACTAAAATTCGCTTAAAGACCAGTGTTCTGCAAGACTCCTAAAAACAGCTCAAAAAGATGACATCATTATGGCCCTCTCCTAAATTTCGTGTTTGAAGTAGGTCTGATGCTCAGCAGGGCTTGGTTTACACTGAGGCTCAGCGCCTGACACTGGTATCCATAAAGAAGGCAATGGAGACAGCAGAAAGCAAGCTCAGAGTGACCCTTTCTGTTACAGGGAACAGGGCTCACAGTCCCCTTCCTCCACAAAACAAGCTCAGTGATGTAACATCAGCACAGGGTTACTGTAGAAGAAGCTAGCAGCAGTCTCTCACAACCTTCAGGACTGGTAAAAATCAAAAGAGACCCCAGAAGCAAAGCCCTATCTGTAAGCCAAGGCAAACAGCTGACCTCTTGCTCCGTTTTTAAACTCCAGCCCGCCCCTCCCAGTCTCTGACCATAACTGGGCACAGCTGGGCGCCCGCCACTCGTCTCCAGCCGGGAGAGAGGTTGAGGCAGCAAACAGCAAACATATGTGAACTACAGACCTTGCTAAATGAGCTGTACACAGTATTTTTCATTCTTGATGTGGTGGCGTTTCAGGCAATGTTGGAGTGCTCACAGGGGTGCAGTTTCTTTGGCTAAAGCTTGCTTTTTGGGCATCTGAACCTAATTTCTGCAGCTGCAGCAGATGTCCCGTAGCCAAGGACAGGGATATCAGCAGGCAGTACCAGTGTAGCAGCAGTATGATAGGCACAGTACCTCAGTCATCAGTGGATATGTTATCCTGATTTTGACTCTGAGCTCTGAAATGAGTTCTTTAACCTCTGGAGTTTGGGTTTCCCTGGCTGCTTGTGTTTATGTTTATATTTATCAATTCATCAGTGCTGCTTGCAAAAATAAGATAGCACTTACAAGCTATTCTCGAGAGAAGAAGCATTTTACATTTTGGGTTTTACTAGAGCAATGGTACTAGAAGCAGAAACAAGGCATGAGTTAGTGTGACTCGTTGCAGTAATGCTGCATATTCCCAGCATAACTCACCTACAAGGGTGGAGGAATATTAAGTACCATGTAGGCCACTGATTTTCTTATTCATGCAAAACCTCCACTGCAAGTTTAAGGAATGCCTATACCTGTCATGCAACAGGATAGCCTGTGATGCAGTTTTCTTTTTCTTTCTTCATTAATGTAATTTGTTTCTATCCCTTCCTCAAACCCCCTCCCTTTTTTTTTTTGTTAACTCTTGTGCAGAAAATCAAACCAAAGGCAGCTTTCTTCTACAAACAAATCCAATTAGTTAAGATTGTGGATGGATTAAGATTTAAGACTCCACAGATATGCCTGGAAGGAAATGCTTTAGGTTAGCTTGTTCTTATTCAAAAACAAACAAGGATGGAGGGCAGCACCACATTTAGCTTGGGGACTGGTGGGTGGAAACCACCAGATAATTAAAGATGTCTCTTTATCACTCTTGCAAAAGGGAGGGTCAGACTAGGCAGGATATGACCCATTACAGGCAAGGACAGGTATGTAGGTCACTATGTCACATGGGAAGATGCAGAGCAGAACCTGCACATGGTGGCCCAGATCAAAGAAGAAACTGAGGACACCTTCAGAAAGAGCTCTGGCCATGAATCAGGGAACAGCAGAACAAAGAAAAACATCATACCCAGCTCTCTCCTCCCTCTGGAAAGACAGATGGTCATCTTGGCTGCTGTCAGGAGATAACTGATGGAAGAAAAAAACCTTTAATGAAGAATTCCTAAGATTTTTTACTGCCAGAAATAGGGAGGGCAAACAGGTGCAGGGAGTATGCAGACAGCTGCATGTACAGCACGAGTGACTTCTGCTTGATCCCAACTCTTCCTGGAGTTCTTTCATCCAGAAAAACTGTCAAAGTGGGGAGAAGGGAACAAAGATTTCTCTCCTAAGGCATGGAACACAAATGAGGCAGATGGCAGGACTGATACAAAGATTTCAGGCATTCATTTTTTGGGAACAGGTTAGGAGAGATGTGAATCCAGCTTCAGCAGGGTGAGCTATCAACTTGTCTGCAGCTCTGGCTGAATAGCTGCTATTGCTCTGGGAAATAAAAGTTGCCAGCCTATAGATGCCAATAAAGTCCACATGGTTGGCTAAAACTCGTTGCATGAGAGAATCCTGGAGGACCAGCCACCCAGCAGGAGCCAGTAGGGGTAGAAGTGCTGACACTCACTTCTCCACTGCTTTCTAGTGCTGACTATTTAGGTCCATGTGACTCCAGAAGGCACCACGCTTGTCACCTGCCGGGCAGTTCCCTTGATTACACGGTGTTGCACAGCAGTAGGGTATGACTATTTCCCTGCATCAAGACCTGGGTATTTCAGGACACAGTATCTTAAAGAACTGTTTATAGAGTAACAGCTGGCTGCAATGAAGTCATCAAGTGTTTCTGAGGTTACTTCGTACTGCAGAAAAACCGAGCAAGAATCCGCCGGGGCTCCTTAACCATGGCCCGTGTCCCAAAGGGTGCCACAAACCCCATGGACGTGGCAAGGGCTCAGCACTGCAGCAGAAGCTGCTTTGGGTGCCAGCAGCCCAAATTTGGACAGCCCTTGATCTAAACAGCTTGAATATTGGGGGAGAATCATAACACTGCAAAAGTCTTGTTCATGATGAGGGTGATTAAATACTGGAGCGGGGTGCCCAGAGAGATGGTGGAGGCCACACCCCTGGATACATCCAAGGTTGGATTGGACAGGGCTCTGAACATCCTGATCTGGGTGAAGATGACCTTTAAAGGCCCCATCCAACCCAAAGATCTCAATTGCATCAGCTATTCTGCCCTCATCAGAAAGGTACTGTAGCACTCTGTACTTCTGCTGGTACCAGCTCTGAGCAGAACGGTGCCATTTGTCCAAAATATCTGCCACCAACAGAGCTTATTAGAGGATAAGGCCTGTCTTGTGTGAATGTTGAGTTGGAAATGCATTTTTTTTCTGAATTGTAATAAATCTGAAAGTTGCAGCCCTGGAAAATAATTGTTTAGGATTGATCATAATGGAGAAACAATATTTTTTAGAGTCTGCCTGTGGAGTTTTTGTGTCATTATGAAAACAAACGTTTCATAAGGAAGAAGGAAATTGGTTCTAAAATGTCCCCAAAAGTGAAAGCAAGACACTTCACTACCATCCAAACTTTGCAAAACATGAATTTCTGTAGAAATGTGGATTTTACTGACCTGCAATTGTTTTCCTGTCCAATTCTAATCAGTATAGCAATATCCAAGAAGGTGTGCTGAAAAATTATATCACATTATATGGGCAAAAATGTACTCATAATGTATTTGTAATGACAAAAGAATGAGGTTGATAAAAGTAGTTTATGTCACTCTAGGGGGGCTTGTATGAGGGATCTGCAAAAGGCTGGTAGGAACCAGGTAAGCCTATGCTAAAAGAACTGCAGGAAGAGCTGCACCATCCAATCTCTTCTAGGGAGCAGTAGACAATATGAAAATATTAGATTAGGGGCAGAGTGGTCATTTTGAGCAACTTTGCAGCTTAAATTGGCCAGCAGAAGGTCGAGAGAGACCAGTAACACAAAACCTGGGTTCCAGCATGAGCAAGTGAAATCATGAACTGACGTCAGGAGCGCAGTGATGATTATGTCATAAACTTCACAATGTGCAGTTTCCTACAGCTCTTGCTCCCACAACTCTGTAATTACATGAAAATTCCTGTTCCTATCCTGTTCCAGCCTTGAAAGTTTAGAAAGCATTAACCAAGCACTCCAAACCGAAAAAAGTAAATAAAAAAGCACATCAAACTAATTATTAAACTCCCCCAAACTCTCAGGGTTTTCCAGCAGAAAGGTCATGCTGTGTGATGGTCTGAGCTGGACTGATAGTGCTGGCAGCTCAACTGGAGAAAATTTGATTTTCTTGAGGGCAAGGTGCCTAAGAGAGGGTATCTGTTTTTAAAGATAAGAGGCTAAAATACAGTGTCTGTGTGGTTGGTGGGAAGGAATAGCTGTAGTTTCCATGTGGCTTTTTTTCTGTGTGTGAGAGATGGAACTAGGAGAAAGACTAAAAGTGGATCCTAGCTTTCATGACAATCTTGCTCCCTGTCTCTTTCGTATATTTCTTGCAAAGCACTACAGAAGTTTTTGGACACCTGGGAAATGCATCACTACCTGGGATATACATACACATATACATGTGTGTATCCATTCATATATATCTGTATATGTGTATTTGAAATGGCTGCAACCCCAGGGCCTTGTAAGAAGCAAGAGCCACAGCACGCAAGAGGTACAAAATAAGAGTGTGGCTGCCACAAATCCACCTTTAATCCTCTTTAATTATGCGGGCCAGTGGGGCCTTGATGCTGAGACAGCCGTGCTGCAGGGAGCTCCAGCCACTGGAAAGGAAGCAGCAGCACCTGATGCTGCAGGACCATACAGGACAGAGTGTGAAGTGAAGGCTGTAATTAGGGAACCACTTCATTGCGAGTCAGGCAGCCTAATGAAAGCAGCTGATGAGACCAGCTGACTGCATGTGTATTGACAATAGTCTGCTGGCATCATTTATATCTGTCTTCGTTCTCCCCCCAACCCTGGCTCATCTCTGAGTGCACAGAGTGAGGTAACCTCCCCACACTATAATGACCAAAATCCTTAGTGAATTGCTATGCTGAGAACTGCCCTGAATTTCTGTGTTGTGATGGCCACTGTGTCGAGTATAGGGGGGAGAATTTAATCTCTGGGCTCACCTATGGCAAACAGCCAAGAAAGGATGGCTGCATCCTACTCCTGCTTCACACATGCTCCCTCATGTGTGAAGGACATGGAGGAAGCACAGAAAATACAATTAGGCAGTGATAGATGCAGAGGAGTTGACTATGCTCAATCCCAGCAAAAAGATAACAACAAATTCAAAGCACTTCCACAGAGCTCTTCCTCATCAGGCTTAAAATGCTCCTCACACACTTTTAGTGAATTCATCACTCCTGGCTCTTCTGAGAGGGGGTCAAAGTCCAATGACCTGCTGTCCTCTCAGTAAGACTGGGGAAGAGGGAAAGAGCAAGGTGCTTCTTTGAGGCCTGACACATGAACAGAAAATTAGTCTGCTAATTTTCAGTGCTTAATTCTGAAAATTTCAGCTTCTCTGCCTCAAAAAGACCTCTGGAGATCCCTGACTGATCTGTCCCTTGCATCTTGTACCCTATACTACTTCTCTCCCTGAGGGTATTTTGTGCAGTTTGGCTTGGAGAAGCTGACAGCTTCTCTGTGTATGCTGATGGACTAGCCGCCTGCTTTTCAGCTTAGCTGTTAATACAAGTGGAAATACATCCAGGAAGAAGCTTGCCCTTTTGCTGCCCTTGATGCACCTAGACTGAGCCTACAGGATTTTGGGTCTCCAGAGCTCTCCGTCTAGCAGCTTGTGAAAACATTTTGAATTTACTACCCTTTTAGCCAGCAAAGAAAATAAATCTTCCTTGCCATAAATGCTAATGTTGGTGCACTGAGAAATCCAGAGGGAGGCTGCAGAGGGAGAGAGAAACATTCCCCATGCGATGATTAAAGTGCCAGTTCATGAAAGCTGACGTCAGCGCGTGCTTTCAGGGTGGCAGAGCACTTTGCATTTATCCTTTCCTTGTTTGTGCTCCATCTGGATGGGCTCCAGTGGAAAAAAATAAAAAAAATAAAAAGGAAGAAAAAGGAGAAGCTAATGCCTTTCTAATACACTCCTGAATTCCTTCAGTTTCACACAGGGAGCAGGCTCTGAAACATCTAGCTTCTGCTTGCCCAGTTCAGTGAGATAAAAGAAACCAAAAGCAGCTGGTGCTCGCCCAAACTTAGTCATAATTAGATTGTCATAGCAAACAGTCAGCTAGGGCAGCTCAAAGCAAGACCAAAGGAGAGCACATGGGTAAATAACATCTTCTTAGGATTTGATAACTTGCAGGGACAGCCCTGTTTCCCATCAAGAAGATTCATCCTAACTCACAACTTCTTTCATATAAAGTTATGAAGTTTCAAAACTCAAAAAAGCTACACAAGTAAGCTACAGGTTTCTGCTAAAAATGGTCTGGTGGGAAGACACTCAAGAGCTGTTCCCCAGCTCCATGGTTGGGAGAGATGATAAGCACAGCCAGTATTAGGCTTCCTATTGAAGCAGATTTTTCTTCCCTGGGACAGAGCAGCACAAGGAATGCTCCCTCTTTCCATCTTTTTATTTTTATTTCTGAGCTGCTGCTGGAGTCAGTGGGAAAGGCTTACCCAATCACTATGGTCACACACATGCTGCAACTTCTCCAACAATTTACACTGCAGGGTTTCTTGCTGAAGATGGCTACTGATAATTTTGTTTTAGAGCTACACACTGGTACTGTCATACACAGCATGGATAATGATTGTGCACGACAGTGGTTTTGGTCTGTGGTCACTCTCATAGCTAGCAAAATTACTTGGTACAAACAGATAATGTTGATCAGAATAGGAGTTAGCTTGGCAGTGAAGCTGCCTCTTAAAATGTGAAATAACAGCTTTGCATTTACTGGAACTACTCAAAACAACTTTTCTTTCTCCTCAGACATGCTGACGATTTAGCGTTAGTTCCCATTTTAAAACTCAGGATGGCAATATAAAAAAAAATCAAAAGGTTCCAAATCAGTAATATTTGTCAACTATATGCTTTCAGCTGAAAAATAAGTCAAAAGGCAGACATCCTGCATTGCTGAATATTCTGAAACTAAACAGCCTTTGAAATAACATTCTGAAATGAAAACTTGCACTTTAGGTCCACTTTCCCCGTCATTTTTCTTTCATCGAGTAAAAAATGAAAGACAAACACACCAACAGCACAAGGAAAAATTTCCATTTCATCAACCAAATTTCATCTCAATGAGATCCACGTTTTTGTGTTCTGAAGGACATACCATCACCATGTAAACAGATCTGAGACTGGATCCCTGAAAATCCTGACTCTTCCTACTCTACTCAAGGAGCAAGGATCCCTTCAGAGCTTGGTGCAACCCTCAGCCTTGCACCTTGCAGGCTGGAGGTGGAACGCGGTGAGCTAATTACTGGGTGTGGGAATGCAAGTGGGAGTACGATGGGAGGGCAGTGAATTTCCCTGTCGTCTCCATTCCCCACCCCGTGATACTCATGGCCAGGGCTGACACCAGAGCACTGCCAAGCACCCAGGGTCTCTGTGTAAATGGAGCATCAAGGCAGACCTGGTCTGCTGTGGAGTTTGCTGCTCCCCACCCCTCTCTCCCCCCTGGAACAAACTGCCAATATTGTGCCATATTTGCATTTAATCTAAGGAGAAAAACAGGCGTTAAACTGGCACAGGCACCAGTCTCTCTGTGTTAGTGATCGAGTGATAAGTTGAACAGTGGTTACACAACTGGGCTGTGTCTGTGGAGCCAGGACTGCTGGGTTTAATCTCCTGCTCAGTAACTGACTCATCACATAGCCTGGAGAGCATCATTTCACCTCTCTGCACATAAATTTCATCATCTTTAGTTGGGGGGTAATAAGGCTATCTCACAGGAATGTCAGGACACACAAATTACCCTCATAAATATTTGTAAAATTCTCCAGATGATGCTTCGACAAAGGCAATAAGTTTTTTGTTGTTGAGTAAGTTACAGCCAGGGGAATGTCCTAATTGTCAGGCTGGCTTATTTACTTACCTTGTACCACAGATTTCTGGCAGCTGTGACAAAAGGATGTCTCAGGTAGGGGAAAGGGTGAAGAGACTGTTTGACTACTGCAGTAGGAGCAGCAGGAAAAGGTCAGCTCAAGCCACAAAAACAAGTACGTGATAGATAAATGTTATGTCAAAGGCTAAGTGGCATTTGTGGCATTTTCAGCTCAGGTGCACAAGAAGCTTATGTAGATGACACAGTGATGCAATACATGTGTCTAATCCTGTTAACAATGTTCCCCACAGTCCCATGCCATTTCTTCAGAGTACAGGCTGAACTCTGGTTTTGGACTTTGAAAGCGTTTAGATACCTGAAGTTCTGCTTTTGTGCCTTCCCGCAGGTGTTATTTTCCCTGCCTGCAGTGAGGATCTCACTGTCTGCCCTCCACCTGAGGCTGTCTGGGGAGCACAGCCTGGCTGTGTCAGTGCCTCTGATCCCCAGAGGGTCTGGGATGAATACTCGGGGACAATGTATGATTCATACAGTCACTCAGTTTGGCTGTGGGATGTTTAGTAGCTGCTGCAACCCAGGCCCTAGAGGCTGTACTTGCAGACAGGCCAGGTTTCTGAGGGTTCCAAAATCTATGCTGAAGTAATGTAAGTTGGTTGCTGAGAGAACTCAGGAGAGAGACAACCTGGAAACTTTCAGAAGAAACACCCTTGATTTTTGTTTTCTAATCTATCTCAGCTGTGTCCTCCCCACTTACTCCTAAATCCTGTGTTTTGCTTTGATCTGAAAGCTGATTCAGAGGATACCTGTGGACAGCCTGGCAAGTGCAGGTAAATCCCTGGTGGGTGGAGAACTGCTGAACCAGGTCTTTAACCAATGCAAGAACACAGAAAGTATCTTCTGCCTCATCCACCCACTGAGAAGCCCTTACACAAGGCCCAGCTTCCCTGCTGTTATTGAACTGAACCACTGCTGAGCAGCCCTGGCTGTTTTTTCACTTCGGGGATTATCTCCTATCACTACCTAAGCCCATTGGGGCCCTCAGGTGGTGCTTTCCATGACCTAAGCAACACAAATGGTAGCTAAAGGGTTTTCCTCCATGGCTAGTTCTTAACACCAGGAGGAATTTTTATAAAATCTTTGATGGTTATGATAGAGATACTTTGAAAGTATCATGTCTCTTCTCTTCACAGCCATAATAATTTTACACCAGTGAGAAAGCACTCCTAGATGTCTGGAAGCAGCTGGTTTCTCCAGCTGAAATAACTCCAGGGTCAGCCCATGGACCAGTGGCAGGAATTCCTGACTGCCTCCCATGGAACCATGGCTCTGCAGCACCCCTGGTCCAAAGAGATTATTAAATCCTTCTTGAAGGGAAGCAGAAGGCCTGGAAATTACAAGCACCTCACCACAGAAACACATTCATGGATACCATGCTTCACCCAACAGGGAACATTAGCACATTTTCACACCCAACTTCTACAAATCCTGCTGAAGGCCTGCAGTCAGGGAAAGCCCATACAGTTCAGCAAATGATGTTTTCTCAGTAAACTTGACATAGTTATGACTTCATCATGAGTGACAGTTTCATAGGTCACAGAAATGCAAAGACATAAGGAAACTTCCTATAGCCAGTAAGTAGTTCCAGCCACTCCTTAAATAAACTCACTTGTGTTGATTTGGTTTTATTTTCTAAAACTGCTCAATCCTTGTGGCTTTTTCTGTCTTTTCCCTTGAGGTACTGTTCTCTTCAATGGTCAACACCAGAACAATCAGAACAGTTTTTTGTTTGTGCTAGAATGGTCATCAAACCCAGCTAAAGTTAATAATTTTCAAAATGAGATACAGACTCCTGGACTCCTGCTAGAGATGCTTCTCAGGTTCCTGGTTGAGCAAACTGGGTACTTGGAACAGAATTAGTTTGAACACAATAGCTCACAGGAGCATCCCTCCCTGTTGTGTTCAAAGATCTATGATACCAGAAAATTTGTTTTATATAAGTAATATATGAACTACTTTATGGATAGATTTTTTGTCTTGCTGGTCCCAAAATCCCAGATACCATCCTTCTAAAAAAAAAATACGAGGCGGGGAGGGGAGAAGGGGGTGGGAAGAGCAAGCATTGCAAACCTATGATCCTCCAATAGCAAATTCTTTAAATGTTCCAGGGAGCATGAATCACAAAAAGGAAGAGGTATAAAAATCCAGAGCTTTTCCTTTCTTTAGGTGGAGTTGTTTCCCTAAGTATCCCTCAAAGTAGCAAAATTCTTGCCCAGATGTCCCAGGCTATCACCTACTGCCTAGCTGTTAAAATTACATCATTTGTCATTAGCACATCTCACCACCTAGAAGGCGGTGGGAGGAAACATTTAGCAATCTCCAAAGCCACGCAAAATTCTCTGCAGATGTTTTTTCTGAACTTTCCCTCTCTTCCCTAAGTTCACTGAGCACCTAAACTGGACTTTGGGGCAAACTGACCCTAGTCCTTACAAAGCAGAATGCAGACACTGCACTGTGATGAGAGGAAGGTCCACCAGCAGTAACAAAGAAGGCCAGAATTTAAACTCCAGAACTGCTGAAGCTGCAGGCAAATGTTTGCCAACACTTGTCAGGCTTCATCTCTTCCCTGTTTGTAGAAGAGATTATTTCTCAAGACCAGGGAACAGTGTAACATTTACTCCCAGTGTCCTTCTTGACAACCTGAGCTGTTGGCCAGTACCCACAAAGGCCCTTTGGATAGTGCAGGCTGAGTGGTAGCTCTTCTCCAGAGGAAGCATTCATAAAGCCTGTTTTCTCAGGGCGTTAGAAAATCACACAGAAGAGGTGCTTTTCAGTGGTGGGCAAGACCACCATTGGCCAAAGCAAAATCCTTGGCTAAAATGGCCTCCAATTCATCCATTTTTTCCATACAGATTTGAAGTCCCTCCTAAGCCCCTTCTTTTGTGCTTCACTAGGCAACCTGTCTATTGCACATCCACTGAGGCAACATGCCACAAGGGCATTTGAAACCAAGGGCATGTCATCACAGAAAAAAGAGGAGGAATGGACAAAATGGACAGGTAAGATCAATTCCTGATTTAAGGTGGCACTGAATGCAAAGTATCCAGACCTAAAGGTTGTAATTCATTCCAGATTAATGTTACCTTAATAAGCATGGAGGGAATGTTCAGCAGTAACATCTTCATGGAAATGATTTTGCTTGTGGAACAGCTGCAAACTGCACAATTCTTGATTTATATTTTTTTAATGCCACTGCAGTTTACCACATACTTTAGTCTATTGAAGAAAGATGCCAGAAGGTACTCCCCTAGACTAAATAAGAAGCTTGCCAGTTCCTGCTTTAGCTCCTGCTGTATTTGTGCATTAAAGCTACACCAAAGCTACAGAAAGTAGGGGAACTCTCCTGTTGCATTACTAGAACAGAGCCAATATAATTTTAGATTGATGGTTTCCTGGATCCCAAAAGAATCATCAAAGGCAGCATTCCTTACACGGCTAAATGCCTCAGGAAACTGGATTCCAAAGAAGAATCACCCAGGCTCCTGCACAAGAATTATTTCCTACTTTATTCCTAAATTATTTCCTAAATTTCCTTACTCTAGAATCCTTCAGGATAGTGAATTAACTAAGAGCCATCTTTCCTCTCACTTCCCAACTGGCTGCACTTCTTATAATCTAGGTTTTAGAAGCTCAGAACAAAATTTAGCTTCCTAAGTGAGAAAAGGGGGTGTTAAGTTATTCTAGCAGGGGCCACAACATGAAACCCAAGAAGCACTTGTACCCATCCCTAGGCAGGACAAGGCTGATGGGAGAGACTGCAGCATTAACTCATACTCCAGGACTCCCACCCTGCTTCCTGCATGCACACATGATTTGGAAAGGTAAATCAGCACTAAACTACTGTTCTTGAGTTTCCTTTGAAATACCCAGTACTGGTGAAAAGTTCTATAGAGAACTATTATCTTTTTACTTCTTCCCAAACCAAGAGCTGTATGAGCAGTGGCTATCAAAGTTCCCAGTAGGGAAGATGACTCACAAGAACAACATTTGGGGATGAGAGGAGATAGCAGCCTTTGGATATCTGCTCAGCTTCCTCACATCTGAGGCTTATATTTTTCCAATGTGTCTGAGACATAGGTGCTGTGGAGTAGACTGAAATCTTGTCTCTTGGTTGGAGGCTGTGTTTGCTTCCATTTCCCAAGCTAAATAAATATCAGGCAGATACTTAATGACCCACAGTGAAGACAGGGACAGGAAGAGCAGCCTTTGCTGCACTGGAACAAGATGCAACTGCTTCTGATTTACATTCTAAATATATCCCCATTTTGTGCTGCATGCAGAGCTCACACACACATCTGTGGATAAGATGCAGGTAAATAAAAGTCCTACTATTAATAGCCCTACCTTTGAGAGCAGATAAAGGAGACAGGAGTGCAACTACAGCCCCTGAAACCTGGCTATGTAACTTGTACTCTGCTCACCTCTTTTCACCTTAGCAAGGACACTGACAGGACTGAAATGGAAAAAGGAGGAGTCTGAATACCTTCTGCATGCATAATAATAAATTTAGGAAATCCAGAACACTTTCTTCCTGGAAACTTTATAATCTTCTACTCATTTGCATTTCTGGAGTGGAAATGTGGTACCTATCACAAAAATTTGCACCACTGCAAACCTCACTTTGGCTTCAATAAAATTAAAAATAAATAGGAAGTAAGAAAGATATTGGGAAATAGGATCATGTGGATCTTGTGAAGTACCTTTTGTACTAATAGATCATAACAATTGGCCTGCAGGTTTAAAATAAGGAAAATCTAATTTCCAAAAAGGATGATCTCTGAACTCCTGATCACAATTTAAAAAACAAAACAAACAAACAAAAAACTGAAAAACAACTTTGCAAGCTTTTTTGTGGATAGTAGCCATGGAGTCTCCAGCCTGGGAGACCTGAACACAGCAGAGGTCCTATGAGAAGGGTTAAGCCCAGCTAGCTTGCAGGTACTGCATTTTTGTTTAGACCCCCTTACTAGATGCTAGTGAAGAAATTCCTTCCTCACAGAAAGACTCATTCTGGAACCAGCTCACATGCAGGGGAGGGCAGGAGGATACAGGACTGTCCCTGGGCTATTTAGCCCTGAAGGAGAAGTGACAGATTGACATCCAGCCCCAGATGGAAGGAGCCTGCAGTTACTCTATCTGTGCTGCCCAGCACTGCACCAGGGATGCCATGGGGATCCAAGTTCCTCAGAAGCCAGCTTAAAGATGTTTCCATGGCATTGTACTTGCCCATGTAGAACCACCTTAGCACTTTCAATGCAATGGTCTTGCTGGAATATAAGATGAGAAATTGCAGCTGCTGTTTATCTCACACCTTACTATTGGGGAATACCAGGCCACAATCACAGACTTGTCTCTAACATTTTGAATTGAGGTTTATGAGAGAAAAGGACAGAGGCACAATTAAAAAGCTAAGATGCATGAACAGGTGTTCTTGCTTTGTGCAATCAGCTGACATTCTGAGTAATATTCATGAAACAGAATTGGACTCCAGAATGAAAAATCTTTTAACACTTTGTCCTGGTTTCAGCTGGGATAGAGTTAATATTTTTCATAATAGCTGGTTCAGTGCTATGTTTAGGATTTAGTATGAGAATAATGTTGATAACAAATCAATATTTTAGTTGTTGCTAAGTAGTGCTTACTCTAAACCAAGGACTTTCCAGTTTCCCGTGCTCTGCCAGCACAAGAAGCTGGGAGGGAACTGGCCAGGATAGCTGACCTGAGCTGGCCAAAGGGATATTCCATGCCTTAGAACATCATGCTTACCTATAGACTGGGGGAGGGAGTCCAGGAGGGGCTGATTGCTGATGAGGGTCTGGGCATCAGTCAGCAGGCAATGAGTAATTGAATTGTGCAGCACTTGTTTTTCTTGAGTGTTATTCTTCTCTCTTTTTTGTTACTTCCCATTTCATTACAATTATTATTATTACATTTTTACTTTATTTCAGTTATTAAAACTGTTCCTATCTCAACCCATGGGTTTTACCTTTTTCCAATTCTCCTCCTCATCCCACTGAGAGGGACTGAGTGAGCAGGTGTGTGGTACTTAGCTGCCAGCTGGTGTGAAACCACAGCATACTTTGAACTTCATCATCCACCTATCTGGTCTGCAGAATATACCTCTACAATACATTACTGGTCAATGTTATTTGGCCCAAAAATCCCTGGACAACCAAGAAGCTTCATTCATATCCAACAGGTTGTTTATTCCACTACTCTATGTGTCACAGCAGAGAGCAGCCTCATCAGAGAAAGATGTTTGCTCCACTTGTGTTACAGAGGGGTTATTTTAATGTCGTGTTTTGTGTCAGCCTTACGTTGGTGCTTCTTGGTTTTTCTTCGTGACACAACCCAGCCAAGTAAACAACCCACCAGCATCCCAGCTACTGCAGTCACAATGACAGCCCAGTAGGGGACTGAAGATTCTGTTTTCTCCAAGCTGAGAGCTGAATTTCCAAATCCACTATTTCTTCGCGTGGAAAGAAAAGGTTTCTCCTATAAAGGGAGAGCAAAGGCTTTATTGACCACAGACCACTCAGTGGGCAGTATTCCAAAAATATGCCATTGCCCATTCACAGAGAGGAATGGTATATCTTTAGACAATCAGCTGGCTTTGCCTTTCCTTTATCTTAGCCCAAACACTCTCCTGCTCTATTGCCTGAAAATTCCGAAAACACAAAAAAGAAGCCACCTCAGAATCAGGAGTGGTGGCATCAATTCCTAATTTGCTTGCTGCAAACAAGCAAATGGAAGTACACAGACTCATTAGAACTGGCTTTAATGAGAGGCTTTCCACTGCACTGAGGATAAAGTTTTTTGTCTTAAGTCCTAAGTAGATTTCCCTGTCTGTAACAGAACGGGAGTATATTTTAGCTATTTGAAGCCTTCACAAAGATACTCTTTTAAAGAGCTATACCAGTGTGAAGAAAGTAGAAAAAATAGAGGTAATTAATGGAGAGAGCACCTTGACCTTTACTTACGGGGTTTGGACACTTGAGTTTTGATCTGTCATGGGTAAAGTTGTTGTAAGTCTGCTTTTCACCAACTGGCTCCAGCTGAAGAAGAGAAAAACAATGTTAAACATAATGATGAATTTTCTTCTTCTCAGACTCTCTTGATTCAGACAGTTACAACTTCTTATTCAATCTTTTGGTGCTTGCAGTAATGAAGAGGTGTGGTAGAAGGAGCATAGGAAAGTTTGCAAGCATTTTAACACTCGTGAACCGAAGACATTGAGAATCTGATGTATTGGCTGCAGAATAACTCCCTCAGAAGCAAGGAGTAGGATGAGTCTTTCTTCCTTTTACATTGCTCTGAATACAATGTATTTTAAATATTCTGCTAAAGCAAAGTGGTTCACTATTGCACCCAGTTCTGCCATGTACTCATCTCAAATGGCAGTGCAAACCACAAAGGCAAAAACCCACGTGACAGATGTTAGACATACTACTTAGCACATTACCTAAAGAAAGATGCCTAGGTGTCTTGGTGATGGGAGTTACTTCAGAAATGACAGTGTTACAATGACTGGATGGGACAGTGCCAACCTTTGCAATCAGGAAAGGAAATTCCCTCAGAGTTTTAGCTGAGGCTGGGTTCACAATCTTGCAAGAAGCGAGTTAAACAGAGCCTTTTATGTTATCAGTTGTCAGCTGAGTTGCAATACTGACCACAGGCTCACCCCAAGCCCACTTCCAACTCAACATAAAAATGCCCAGGCTAATAGCAGGCAGTTGTGCTTGGCTAGGAGTGCACATACCACCGGTTGCCATAGTTAAGCTAACGAGTACAGGCTTGCTCAGTCACGTTAACTGAAGTGTTTACAACAGTTGTATGGACATGCCTGAAGTAATGACTTCAAGACTGGTCCATAGAGAACTGCAAAGTTGTCATCCAGCACTTCTGGGAATACAGCACAGAGGACAAATGTTGCTTCTGCTATTGTCCGTACAGGCATTTACTGTCCTCAAGGGATTAAAGTGTCAGCTGTGTGCTGAACAGAAACAATACAGCAACAAGCCCAACACAACATGGAAAAAACAAATTCTATCCATAAGATTCTCACATGGAAACGCTGGGAATACTTTCTCTCTCTAGTTCATTTTTGATACGAAATTTAAAAATAGAAAGAAGCTAGCAGAGACTGAAAAATAAAAACATACGAACCACAGTAAAATATAACTGGGGAAGAGAAAGCTAACAAGTGAAGAGAAGATGAGAAGCAAAACAGGATGCCAAGTTTTGCTGATTGTTGTAGGGTCCTGATGGACTCTTTTATGACTCCTAATCACTTGGCCCACCCACCAGCTAATGCAGTGAAGACTGAATTTGGTAGTTTTATTGCATCTTAAAGGGAACAGCTCAGTTATTTGTATGATGTGTGGCTCATATCTTGCAGCATTCTGCCTGTGGTGCAACTGGTTATTTGTAGATAATTGTAATTCTTCCCATGCCAGGGCACTTGGTAAGGATTCTGGCACAGAGCCCAGACAAAGGATGATAAAACACAAAATTCTGTAACCACTCATGCTTACTTCATCTCTATGCAATCTGTTCTTCAGGAGCATTAGCTTCTGAGCTTTGAAGATGACAGTATCCTCAAGTCCATGAGCATACAGAACAAGTTCTGGAAGAAATCCACAGCTCCTCTAGAGCATGTGGCAAGCACAGAGGCAGAGCACAAGCCAAACACACTGTCCATGTCTCTTTCCACCTTGGCCAAAGACCTGACAAGGTGGGTTTGGGACCAGTGGAAACCCCTTAAGACTACAGAGTCCTCTGACTGCAGAGAGCAGGAGCACAGTTTGTTTTGCACAAAGGGCAAAGAACACTATGGTGAGGGAGAGAGTCCATAAGCCACCCCAGTGCCTGCATGCCCACGCAGTGGCCAGGCACAGCCTGGCCGCCCTTTATGTGCACTGACAAGAATCCGTGTCATTTGGCCTGCAGCCTGCAGGGCTTTTCAGGGAACAGGGAAACAATACAGCCTTACAGTAAGCTTGCACAGCCTTGCCGTACAAGGACTGCAAGGGAAAAGCAGGGATGTGTTACAAGAAGTAGATTTGAATAGTAAACAGTAATATCTGCAGTTGGCAGAGACCGACAGATCTCTATGGGAGGGAAGAGTTGTGCTTTGCATCAGTAAGAACCTGATCCCCGCCACCCTGGTAGAAAGCTTTGTGTCAATATCCTTGTATGTGTAGGAAATGAGTGACAGTCTGGACAGAAAAAAACAAACCTCTGGTGGCATAGGAAAAAAGACTGATGGTGATTCAGGAATGAGTAATGGCCAATAGGAATACCACATGGCAACAGAAACCCAATTTAAGACCGCCATATGCCCAGGTACGGTCTCTTTTTTTTTTCTTGAAATCCTCAGCCATGCTCAATTTGAATTTTTCTACATTTGCCTGGAGTTTCTGGCCCACCCTTAGCCCTGTTTAAGCTGTGAAGCAGAGTGAAGCCTACCAGCCTGCTGTCATCTGGAGTCCCAGACAGAGAAGCCTGATGGAAAACAGGCAGATTTGCTGTCCATGCACAAATCACTTTCTCCAAGCATGTGCATGCATTGTACATTCTATAACCCTGGACCTACAGCTCATATGCTATACTGGGCAACTGCACAGATTCCTGCCCTGCATTTTCCTGTCCTCCTGCTCAAGCTCATTCTGGGGGATCCTGTAAGTTTCTTATCTTGCTCAAACTTTTACTTGGATGGAAAAGAAATACCTCTCCATTTATGCTTGTTTCTTGTACAAACCAGGATGCAGGATTTCTGCTGGCACAATGTGTTTGGGTACTGGTGTTTACAAGACAAGGGGAGGAAATGGTGCTGTGGCATGAAAATGCTATAGTCTTCCTTCTAATGTGGGGAAACATTTCTGAAAGCAACTGTGACCTTGGAGTTATCAAGTCTAGCATGTGCCTCTTACACCTTCTTCCAACACTATTCAAAAGCTATCATCTCCCCCAAAATGACAGATGGAATGTGATTGCAAGCATCATAAGTTTGATTTCAGCCCCCCATTAGTTTTAGTTACTCTACTAAAACTGCCTCAGATACAAGAGTGGGTGGTACAACATGTCCACACTATTAATGGCAGCAAAAATTCAGTCACATATATGTTTTTCTAAAAAATATAACAGAATTCACTGAAGAAGGGCAAGCTCATTGAACAGACATTTTCAGCAAACCTACAGAACTGAATTTTTAACTAGGCTGACTTTTTGTTTTAATGCAAGTTATTTACCAAATCAGAAAGGAATTCTTCATTACCTTAAGACTCTCAGGACTTCTCATCTTGAATGAGCAAAGACTTACACTGTTTCATGTAGTATGATCATTTTGGATTACATTCCTAAGCAATGCAGAGTGAGAAGAACCTCAGAGTTGAGCAACTCCCTCTTGTTAGGATATCAGCTTTATGTCTTGCTTACTCTTTTGTTTCAGACACCTTTCTCATGATCCTTTGTAGATACTACTACCACAAACACATAAGTATCCAAGTTGTAACCCCTTACCATATTATTCCAAAGAGCCATGGCCATCTCAGCATAGCCTCTTACATTGAAATGAAAGCAGTCTGCAGCAAAGAAACTCATATCTGGCTTGCTGGTCTGCAATAAAAGCAAAAACCATATTTCTCAGCAAATTTCAATCTTTGAGATCTGACATATTATATCTAATGTAGTATACTGTACTTGGTATACCCACTTCACATTTTTGGTATCTTCCTAAAGGCAATATGCTCATGTTTTCACACTGGAAATAAACTTAGGTGTTCCTAACTATAGGCTGATTACTGCACCTTGAGACCTTTTGTGTAATGCAGCCTGCTCAGCTTCACACAGAAATTTTCATAACAAAACTAAACTTATCATTAAACCAACAGTCACAGACCCTACCATTGACCCCACATTCCATTTTGTACAGAACTGATAGAAAACTGCTTATTATTGTTTTTTAAACTTCTGTGACGCAGACTTACAACCTTTCAGGTGTTGAAATTTCTGCTGAATTTCAGACAACAATAAAAATGGTGGGCTTATCCAACTGTGGCAAATGTCTCTCTTAGGGGGAATTTGCCTCATCACTACCTTTATGGTGACCATTGTTCGACCTTGTAGACTTCCAGAAAAAAAAAATGGGGATGGTATGGAAAAAGGATCAGTACTATGCAAAACTGGGTTGTTTTGACCAGGATTCATGCTGGATATTTGTATCCCTAAGTACACAGCATACATAATGCTAAGAATGGAGAAAAGGAGAAAAATTAGTGTTTGGTTTCAAAGGCTGCTTCCTGTTTCTAGGCTTGGATGAGTCAGAGATTCAAGTGCTGGTCTCCATTTGAAGAAAACCTGAACACATTCCATAACCTAAATCGGGAATCTGTGGTGAATGCTAACCAACTTCCTCAACAGGGGAAGCAACATGCAGTTTAGAGGAAGTCAGTTTATGGGTGCATACTATGAATGTTTCCTAGAACCATTTTGATTCACAGCCAGCACTGTGAATCTTCTTGTTGTCTTGTGAGCCTTCCTATCTCCTCCTGTGTCGCTCTCACCACGGATTCCACGCTGTGCCACTAGACTGTGCAAAGGGAAGAAAACGCAGTGCTTCGTGGCATGGATCTTCCTGGCTGAAGAGAAACCGAGATCCTGGCTCAATGGGAAAGCAAAAGAGGACTCACACTATCCATGGGCAGCAAGGTGTTCCGGAAGAAGGGCTGCATGACCACGGCAAAGTCCTCGCGCTGCTCATACCGCCCGCTGTCGATCAGCCGCGAAGCCTCCGCCTGGCGCAGGGCAACCAGGGACAGCACAAGGGTTACTGCAAGGCTCATCTAACACTTGTCAGCTACCACAAACATGCAGGTTACACATCTTTCAGGGCAGGGAGAGGTAAATCGTTAGCGTGGATCCAGCTACAGGGTATAAAGCAGTCGGGAAAATGGCTAAGGAAATAATTCGGTTCATGAAGAGAATTTCATGAGGAAAACGCACAGAAGCTGGGTTAATTCTGATGAAAATAAAAATATAAAAAATATAAAGTTGCTTAATTAAAAAACAAAACAACACAGGAAAAAATTGTTCAAACCTTACTTACAGAAACCAAAGCTGCACAATTGCAATGAGATTAAAATTTACAGAAAATTATAAAAAAGGAATAAGGCCAACATTTTTAGAAGTGGCAAATTAGTCCAGAATGCCAATTTGAGGCTGAATCACTCTTGATTTTTCAGAAAGGTGTGCTTGAATTAAAATAAAATTTTAGCATTGAAAAATTACCTACCACTTTCAAAAATTATGGTCACAGACATTCATACAAATAAAGAAACCCAGCTCATTGTAATTCACCATCTTATGGGTTTAAATGCTCCTGCTCATATCTCAAAACATTCCTAATCCCTCTTCCTTAGTTAAGGAAAATTACCCCTCTAGTAGGCTTATACAAGCATTATCCAGGGTGAATTTCTTGAGCTTTGTCAGATTCATTGGACAAGAGCCACTGCCAGAGCCAGAATGGAGAGCACAATGTGATCTGATACAGTGATTCCTGTACTCATAGGAACATCGATGGAAAAAGCTTCTGCTCCAATAGCTATTTATAGCCTCTGTTAATTTTGAGTGAATCTTATGCCTGAGGCTATGAAAAGTTGCTCTCGGATAGCAAGCTGGCCCATGGTTGGTTTAGTTAATTTTTTCTGCTAAGAGTAACCACCAAACAGCTGATACAAGGTCATTTGTCACTCCTGCAGTGACATGTTAATTCATGTGAGCCACTCGTTGGACTCATAACAGACAAACACATATCAACAAAGCAGCCATCATTACTAAATCCTTTTCAGCTGATGAAACAGCAGCTGCAAACAGAACTGGTCTCCATTGGAATCTAGCTCAGAAATGAGGTCAAATCATTAGGAAATGTGGAAAGACTTGCACTGCTACTAACTGGTTAGCTGGGTAGGATTTTGATCAGGCTGTAGCCAAGCTGTTTTCCAGTTATCCCTCTCTGTACTGCTGAGGATATGCATGACAGGAAGGGCAGTGAGGGAAGTAATATAAAGAGACACAAGTGAAGATGACCAGTTACAGAATCAGTGCATTACCTGAAAATCTCTGTTAACTCTCTTAATTTCTTGTAATTCAGAAGAATTTTCCTCTGGGTTTAAGAAACATGGGCAAACTTTCCTTCAACGAAAGAAATACGACCATTAAAAGCCAGTCTAGGACAGTCTATTCACAGTTCTTTGGCAGGGTGTGTCTGCTTCAAGAAGCTCAGGCTAGGTGCCCAAAGCTCACATGCAGAAGGGAGACCCACCTCAGTGGCTTAGAAATTGACAGATACTTCAGAAAAGAAAAATCTCTCCTGGCTTACTTTTCAAAATGAACACCTGTCAGAGCCAGAAAGAGCTGCAGGATCCACAGCTCTTGAATCAAACACAAAAAAGGGTTTAGTATGCCAAACATTAGCAGGAAATCACATGTGTTAGAACAACAAGAAAACCCACCCCATGAATGGGCTTACAGCAGATTTTCAGGCATCTGGGAGTTTAAAGATAGAAAAGACAAATTTTTCATGTAGTCTGAGTACTTGCACCACTCTGTTTTATTACGTTACCTTCATAACAAGAGGCAATAACTTGTGCTTCACTGAAATTCATCTTCTAAGAATGTGCTTGGAATGAATATGAAGACATCAAGCAAGATCATCAATTCATTATTTTCACTTCCAGTGTGTTCCTGTAGTTAATCACTTGTATTTTTAAAAATCTGTGCCTGACTTAATTTGAATTCACTCGGCATCACCTTCCAACTACTGCTCTTTGTTATACCTTTCTCTGCCAGACTAAAGAGCCTTTTCATGTCCATTCTGATGCCTTTAAAGGCACTGCTGCTTTCTAAAACAAGTCCCTCAACCTTCTTTGAGTTAAGATTTTGGTGTCCTTCATTAGGTGTGAGGAGCAGTTCCTGGTTGTGCTCTGCTGTATACAGCACAGCCTGCAGCAGGTGATGCAGCATCAGATACAAAGAGAGGAATCAGGGATGTCAACCTGTGCTGCTGACCAGGGGATGGCTGGGCAAAAAAGCCTCTGAAGTTGCCCAGCACAGCAATCACACATTGACTCGTGCTGCCTTAGAGCTGAGAAGTGATAACTCTGCTATCTACAGGTGCAGGCTTTTTAGCTGAAATATTGGAAGAAGTAATAGAAAGTTGATGAGAACTAGAGCATCAGGTAAAGGCAGCAATGCAAGTAGCTTGGAAATCTCAGTGTGGATTTCCTCCTGTAGAAATTGAGACTGAGCCAAAAAACCATCACTTTATAGGCAAAGAGCTGTTTTGCTCACTTACTTTGCTGTCAAAGCGCACTCTGAAGAGCTTGCTGTGATTTGACGCAGTCCAGACAACTCCAGCATCTCCACCATGTTGATAAAGACTCTTGGGAGCTGCAAGGATTATAACAACCAGACAGACAGACATGTTACAAATAACAGAACATGATACCACTACAAAGAGCGAGAAGTGCCATCCGTAGGTCAGGGAGTCACTGGCTGCAGCCAATGGCATGTGCAAGGATGATGTATAAAAGGAGGGGGAGGGAGACATACAGTGGATGTCAGCCAAAAAAATTCCAGCAGTTAGTACAAACTAGCTGAAATGCTGCTTCACTCCCTGGGACATTTCCACTTGCTCTAGGGTAAATGAAACTGTTTACGGTTGGTTTAGCCATGAAAACTGGCGGTAGGGTCATGGCATGTTTGGTCCACAGCACAAATACTGTGAGACAGAACAGTTTTTCTGAAACTGCAGCTGTCTTTCTCAGGGCATGAGGTAATGCGGCTGTTGAAATGCAGCACTGAGGAACAGACTGATTTCAGCTATTTGAAAGATGACCTTGTATGAAACCTAATCACTGACAGTCTACCAGAGGTGAGAAAAACATCAGTGTACTTGCCAGGAACATAGCTTGCTAGGGTATCTTAAAAGCTCACCTCCTTATAGAAAATATCCAGAGTGTCCTGAAGATGCTTTACATACTTTTGCACTGAATAGGTTTCCTGTTTAAAAAAAAAAAAAAATAATTTAAGTCAGTCTTTTTCAGGAACCAAGAAGTTGGTCTGCGGGAAGATGTACCAACATGATGCTCCTTTTTTCTTTTGTTGGCAGATATATTCCCAGATCAAGAAGTTTACTGGCACATGTACAGAGTGCTTGTGTTTTTATGCCACCAATATATTCCTCTAATCTCTGTAGAAAATCCTGAGGTATCTTGGCAGAGCCTTTCCCTGATAATGACTATATTGATCACATTTTGGATTTTGGGTTGTCTTTTATGGGACCCAGACCAGACTGGTTTGCCTTATGAACAGAAGAATATCTTTTTTTCAAACTGCCTGTCTAGAGCAACTGATATGAAGGCAGTCAGACCCCACAGAGCCCATAAGCAAAACAACTTTAGTTATAGAGATGTAGCCGTGGGGACAATGGCTCCAGGCAGCAGTCCATAAAGGAAAGGGCAAAACAGAGAACAGTGCCTGATCATTTCAACAAGCTGGGGTCCAGCCCCCAAATCTGTGCCACACAAACAGTTTCAGAGGGGATGACCACTCATAGCTAAAGAAAATACATGTTTTTCACTATAAACCGATGTTACTATTTTGGGTGTCATTCTGAAGCAAGAATTGAGGCATCCTCAGTAATTATTGTTTGGAGATGTTTTCCAGAAGACTTCACTTGTGTCCCCTAACATGCCTGAGACACCACACTGATTGCTTTGTCCAGGTGAGCAGGGAGAGCTCTTCAGCTTAATCTTCGTGTTTTGTTCAATATGGGCAGGTTCCTCATACTTAAATAATGCATTTCTCCAGAGCTGCAGAGCTCCTGTTTCAAAAGCTGTGCACTTGTTTCTGATACAATACAGATGAAAGGGGCAGGATTTATAAGTACTCTTTAAACAGAGGAACTTTGGCTCCCTGAGAGGGAGAAAGGCTGTATTTCCAGGGCTGGTCACCTGCCAAATGCCTGGATGAGCACGCCTAATTCAGAGATACAAACCTTGTCCCAGCAGTACTGGCATAGGTCGCTGCCTCCAACAAGGATGGTAATCAGCTTCCAGTCTTCCTTGAAGTTAATTTTCTAGTGGCACATAAAATAAAGAGATTGCAGCATCCATTGCTTAGGCATGCAGAGGTAACATTCACAAATGGGGCACAGACTGTAGGGCAGAACAAAGGAGGTATGCTGAGTTAAGCTGGCTAAAGAAAAGCATCTCTCCAGGGGGAAAATCTGAACTGTTTGCTAGTCTACTGCAATTCACCTTGGCTTCTGTAAAGAAATTCCCTTCAGCAGACAAGCTCTGTCAGGGTAACCAAGCATGGAAATGTGTCTGTGGCAGCAAGCATCCCTAAACGAATGTCAGCTTCAGAACAGGGATGGACAGGGGAGATTTGCCAGCCATGGCTGCACAATGCAGGCCGCGTAGGGATAAAGCCGTGTGGGACTGGAGGCTGGAGTGACTCACGTAGCTGTGGAACTGGAGCTGCTGGGGATCCCTGCCAGCTGGGCAAGTATTACCCCGTGGCCAGGAGGGGCAAGGGGTGCCCCAGGGAACAGACAGCTGGATGAAAATAGAAGAGTCCAGGAGGCTGGTGACTTCACTGAGCTCATATAAGGGCAGCTGCAGCATCCACGTCACCACAAGCTAACAATAGGCGCTGCTGAGAGCTGGATCTCATCAAAACATTTTGTAACATTCAGTACAAAGAAAGGAATCAAAGGCAACTATTTTTAGTGTGGTGCATTTACATAACAAACATCTGCGAAAGGATCCCACAAATAGAGGGAGGGCCTGGGAATCACCCACAGGTCTGAATTTTCCTCTTTAACCAGCAATTTACTCAGAAAGACTTTCATGGAGAGGCAATGTTATGGTAGCGACACACCCTTCTCCCTTTTTCAAAAAACGCATAAAAAGCTGTGAATAAAACAAAGCACGAGAGCCTCTTCTATTCTATTGAAAAGCCATGCCAGCTCCCTTCACTCTGCCAAACAATTGGCAATGCAGAGTAACTGACAGTGGGGTGAGCATGCAGCATCCATCAAGAGTTCTGGCATGGAGAGACACATGCTTTGACAAATCCTGCTTATTCAGTGCCTTCCTTTCCCATTCAGTCTGAGCCAAGGAGCACCAGGCACTCCCATTCCCTTAGAGGGAATGCTCACCCTGAACCAACAGCTCACACCCAGACAGTCATCCACTCAAATTCAGCCAACACTTGGAGCAGACAGCCTTGGATTTCTCACAGATTTCTCCCCCTCCCTGCTTTTGACGCCCTTTAGCTGTCAGTGCAGTTGGCACCGCACACTGGTCCGCAATGCTAGATCCTCTACTAATTCTCTAAAAGATTATGGTGTGACAGAGATTCATCCATTCCTGAGGTTTCTGGTCACTGATTAATTATTTGCCTGCTCAAAACCAGACTTTGAGAGGGCTTTTTCCCCTGCAAAGTTTTCAGTAGTCCCTCTTCTCAGTGTTGTGAATACTGTGACTCATGTTGGTCTGCAAGTACCTGCTCCAGCAATTTTACACTCAGCCTTGGTGACCTTCACTTTGAAGGTTGCTGCTCAACAAAGTAATCCTGTGATGTCACCAGAGCCCTCAGATTTCTCCTCTTCCTCACTACCTTACATCTCTCTGGCTGCACTGCACTCTACATTAGGGGTAATTCATCTGGCGCATTCATCTTGGAAAGCACAGCAGAGACAAGGACTTTTCTTTCATCAGTAAAGCTCTCTCCATGACTCAAGCATCCCATTAATTACAGTCACCTCCCAGAGACCACGGCAGCACCGAGGCGTGGCCCAAATCCCACTTACCGAGCTGCTTCTCATCAGCTCCACCAATGCACGTGCTTGGGCTGGCATATCACTAGGAGAGGGAACAGAAGATTTTAGATGTGCTCTAAAAGCACGTCACCACCTTGATCTCCCCCTCCTCATTTCAGGGGATCTCAGGATCAGCAGAAATCAGTATAAGGAAAGCGATGCCTCATAAGGCTGAGCAAACACTGAAGGACCAAGTTGCACAAGTGAATAATCTGATCTGAAAAGGCTTCAGCTGGGATGGCTGCCAAGTGGCAGGCAACTGGTATGAGTTCTTCCCATCTCAGAGTTGGCTTAAGTGCATTTTGTTTGGAAAAAAACACTAATGCCCAGATGCACAGAGACATTGAGTTGCATAACTCGCTTCAAAAATCTAGTGGGGGAGTTTGGAGCTGACACAGAAGCTGGGCACCTAACCAGCCTTCCTGATCCAGCCTTAAATTCCTATGGCTTGTCTTATGGCTGGAAGATAGTGCTTACATTGTGGGACTGCCAGGCTGGAGAGTCCCGGTCCAGCTCTGGACAGGATGCAACATCCACGGGCCAAAGCACAAACCATGCTGAGACACCAGCTGGAAATGAGCTCCTGATACACTAGGAAAAGACTCTGCTTGAGCTAGCAAGCCCTGCCTCTCTCCAGCAACTACACAAATGCAGTTACATTATTTGGATTCCCAGAACCATATTGATCACGCTGAGTCAGCTTTGTCAGGGAACCTATGAAATATTTAGTAGCTATACAGGCTTTGATAGTTACCCTAAATCTCTCTTGCAGCAGATTTAATGGTTGTTAAAGGTGTCACAAAAAGCTTTGGAAACAAATTCTGTGAGCATTCATGGAGCAGGCACAGTGTAAGCCATGCAAATTCTTACACGTTTTGGTTGTTAACAAACTAGAAGATTTTTTTTCTTCAAGAGGAGAAAGGAGTTATTTCCCAGCTGCTCTTTTTTTTTTCCCTTTGCACTGCAAACAGGGTTAGTTTTTAATGCCATTAGGGTAGCACTGGGCTTCTATTTGTTAGATTCAGGCACATTTTCTAGAAATCAAGGAATGAAAGAGATGCTCATTAATTTTTTCTCATTACAGATATTGCCTGACAGTGGATTAGGGACCTGCACACTGAAGACTAGGCAGAAAAAGGTGCTGGTTGAATTAGAAGCATACCTAAGGCATTGGGTCAAAAATTATGGGCAGAAATCAAATAAAGAAAGGAAGCTTGTGTCTAATTTAGAAAAAGATACCAAATAAATCCCTCAAACACCGAATTGAATTTAAAAAAAAAAACAAAACTGAAACTCACAATTAAAAACATCAGATCACAGAAACACGCTGAATATCAGCAGGTCATCAGCATCACCTCAACCCTGCCATGCATCACAAAGTTAACCTGCCAGTCCATCACTTCTCACTCCTTTGCCTTTCTCATTTGGGTTGTCCTTACCCTGCCGTGGCATTTCTCTCCGCAACGTTGAATCCAGCTGTTTCCTTGGAAGTGCCGGTGGAGAAGCCAAAGAGGTTCGGGTTGAATTTCTTCAAGATGTCTTAAAAAGAAAAAGCACAGTGTTTAACCATGCACAGCACAGCCAGCAGCATCACCTCCTGCATGCAGAAGCAGGAGCCAATCGAGTGGTGAGAACAGGACCTGTGTTTTCCCCCCACTCACTCTGGCTTTACGGGAGCTAGAGACACACCTGCTTTGAAGTCTCTAGTTACTGTCCACATTTAGCACTGCAATTATTTCTCTCCATGGGCCTGAGGAGTCAGGGCCTGTTGGCCCAGGTGGATCTCGGGCAAATCACCAGGCTTGAATTTAAGTGGCAGAGTACGGAGGTCATGGTTACTTTCTCTCATGCACCAGAAGCAGATGCCCTGAATACGGCCCTCTACTCCTCCAGCTAGATAATAATACTTGTGGTAAAGAAGTGATTTTTTTTTCGTTTTTCTAGATTTCACTGGAACTTTCAGTGTGGAAGCATGATGTCTGAATACTGTTATTATAACTGAGTCTGTAGTGCTGTCTGAAACCTCTTTACAGAATCTCATTTATAATGTATAAATGAATTGCGCCTTCTATTTTTCTTCAAACACAGTGATAAGCCTGGTACAAGGCAAAGCACATCAGATTTTATTACTAACAATGTCAGGTATTGTCAAACTGCTCCACAGCATGGATCACATACAAATAGATCAGCCATTGTAAACCAAGTCCCTTCCAATTTATTGTCACACTGACCATTTAATGGTTTCTATGGCAACTACAGGCCCAATTATACAGAACATTAGGGCAAGAAATTTCTGGTACTCTTAGATTTTATTTTCTTTCCACAGCTATGCAGCAACTTGAAATCATCGGGAAGACCCATAGCTTTGTCAACAATCCTGGCTAGATGGACTGCTAGGGTTGTTTCACAGCCCTTCATTTGTTCACAGACATGACAGTCAGTCACTAGAAAGCACAAAACAAAATCAGGGAGGAGCAGGTCTGCCATGAACTTCTGTCACCTTCAGCACATTTACTCCTAATTCTTTTGGTCAAAAGGACGATACAATCACATGCAGGTCCTGTGATGTGGAGGGGCTGAATCAACTTTACAGCTAATCAGGTCAGTCTGGATTTCAGCTGTGACTCACATGAACTGCTCATACCCACAACAGATGGACATCCCCACCGTTTGCAGAGAGAGAATGACCATTTCCAGATGTTTTCTAGCATCCACTTAAATTCAGTGTAATACCCAACTTTTGCTTTTCTAGGATACTCACTTGGTAAAGTAGCCTGGATCTCCAGGGTCTCATCACCTCCAACACTACAAAGGAAAAGAACAAAATCACCCAGTAGGGTTAATCCTGCAGCCATCTGTCTTATTGTCACCATATGTTGTTGTAGCAGCCCAGAAAGGAAAAAAACAACCTCTCCCCCAAATACTTACTTCAAACAGGACTAAGGAGATAAACCACAGGAATTCAGGGAAAGCAGTGAAAGGATAACTCACATTAAATAAAGCAGGGCAGCACTAAGATAGAAGCTACGCCTTCAAGCTGGGAACAGACCATACTGATTTTTCACATGGACATGCTGGGATACCTATCATGGAAAGGCAGATTTCCTCACTAAAGCTGCTGCATGTTACCTTGCTGGAACTACATTTGTGTGCAGTTATGCATAGGAGAGACTGCATTAAATATTCATTAACTACCTACTTGCAATTCTGCAAGGCAGATTACAAAGAGCCTCTGCCTCTACCATTCAAAACTTGTCTGTGTGCAGAGCCAACACACTCTTACATCACTTGTGGCAGCCCCTCCCAAAAATATCCATGCCTGCAGACACACACAAAGGGACACAGAAAGAGCCAAGAGGACAATGTATACTTGCACTTATCAACCATATGTCTGCCCCTAGGGAGCAGGCAGTTTCCTTCCACTCTAACATGGATATTGAGCCTCTCACCTTCTGGTGTGCCTTGTTTGCCCACTTTGCAATAGCAAAGGTGTTTGGAACATCTTTACTGAGTATACATGCAGTGCTCTGGCCATGTTCATGCCAATCCACACTCAGACCTTCTAGCATTAGGCACTGCAGTGGATAATCACAGCAACAGCAATCTTTTGAATAAACTCCAGAGAGACAAGCAAAAGGCTAAAAGGTACAGTGATACAGGACCACACTTGTAGCAATCAGGTCTGGTCAACACATACACACACAAAAAAGAGCAAAAAAAATAAAAGTCCCAAAACCAAACACAACCCACCTGCCCCACCCCTCACAAGAATCACTCCTTCCCTCTTCCAGTCCTGACTCCTCCAATCTTTACCAAGCAATACTTGCTGACAGCACCCTTCCCCTGAATTTACACATACAAAGATGTAACTACACAACCAGATGACCCACACTTTTAACTGTATGGACAAAAACAGACAAAGGAAAAAAATTAATATTTTCACTCACCTCCAGGAAAGTCCCTTCCAGTCTGTTTCTAGGTCAGGTACTTTGGCTCCTACTGCAGTCTGAAAAAGATGGAAATAACAATTGATAAAATACTAAAAGAAAAAAAAGCCCTACAAATTTAGGTAAGATAGACATCATGTTTTGAAAGTGCTGAAGCATTCTGGCAACATTACTCTGCATCCAGCCAAACTTTTGCAATATCCCAGTTTTAGCATAAGTGGTCTGTGTCCTTACTGACCACCACACACTGGCCTGTGGGCAGTCCTGCATCTCCTATACTTTGATTTTCTGTGCATCTCCTCATACACAAAAGGAACTCATCTAGATAGCAGACCATGGAGCATCAGAGGAGATGTAGCCCAGCCAGAGGACATCAGATTGTAAGGTCAAGGACATAAGACTTTAAAGCCACTACTCATATTGTTTTAGCAACCCAATGGGACCCAGATTAGCACTAAAGGCTTTGGTTTTGTTTGGATTTTTTTTCTGATGGAAAATGCTTCATCCTGGCATTTCCTGAAGAAAGATGGTTTTGAGAGACTTACTAATCTGGGGAAAAAAGCCCCAAACACTGATAAAAAATCCCCATCCATCTTTAGCTGGACATAAATCAGAGGAGCTGCTTTTTAATGTGCCAAGAAAACAAATCTTTGGTGTACAATCCTTTTTTCCTCTCCTGAATCCAGTCTGCTAGTCTAACACACAGACTTGATGAGGTGTAGACAGGATTTTTTTTGCCAGTATAGATAAGCATGTTGGTGTGTCTATTGCTTTCAGTGTTCACTGGTGCTAAGAAGTCAGATGAATTCTAACTAGTGACATAACTTAATTGCTCAATGTTTGATTAATCTCCCACTGTATCTAGACTGAGACAGCCTTCCTTCTTGCACTGTGAACTTTCATATCCTTCAAAATTAAATAACTACACAGAGCCATCAGAACAAACACCTCTGTGCTGAATTTGAGTAGCTCACAGGATGGGCACAGACCTCTAGCAGGACCAGCACCCTGATTTGCATTCATGGTAGCAGCCATGAGAAGGGTTTCTTCTGCAGCTTTACAGTTTTTTAGTGGTCTCACCTAATTTTGTATTGTTCAAAAAGCCATGGCACCAATTCAGCCATAAACACTGACTGCTTTCAAGGATCTTGTGAGGAGTACCAGGAGGACAATCAATGCCTTGGTGGATTTTGCTGCTGCAGTCTCCCCTTTGCTCTACAAAGTGCAGGTGGCTGCTGTGGGAGGTGTGAGTATGTGTACAGGTGGGAAATACTCTGCCAGTTTTTCTGGTCCCCCCAAATAAATCACTTAGTAAAATCCCCAGTCACACCTTGCTGTGGCAGTGGCAACTGGTAGGAGCTGAATGAGTAATGGCAGTATCAGAACCTGCCTTGCTCAGCTCTTGAGACAGAGACTTCAAGCATCATAATCTGGCCCCTATGACTAGGGCTTTCTGAGATATTTCATGTATTAAAAGAACTCATATTTTCAATATAAGAGATATGTGCTAGATACCTAGCATTTGATGTAGGGGAGGAAATAAAGCAATTAATTTTGAGAGTCATGGTAATGGATAAAAGGGAGACTTGTAGGGTCTTTACTGATTTTTCCTAAGAAAAGCTCAAAGCTTTGCAGCAGGGGGAAAGCCAGGATTACATGAGGTCCAGCAAAATCAGTTTCAGAGCTAATGAGAAGGTGCACAATGCATAAGGAAGACATGCACTCCTGCCTGCAAGATAAGCTGGATCGTTTAAGGGCTTCAGAGCCTTCAAGTCCCTCTGAACTCAACAGGAACAGAAGCTGCTCGAATGAGCACTGGTTTAGTTCAGGAGTTAAAATTCATGGGAGCTGTTGACACAAATGTTTGCTTTCATCTCATGCCAGAGCAAGTCTGTAGGGCTGTGTAATTCTAGAACTTTTTCTCAGAAAACTTCAGTGCAGATCTGCAGTATTCCCTGCTATTCTTCTCTGGTCCTTTTTTTTGTGTGTGCCTACATTTTTGTTTTCATCCTCCATTTCTTAGTTCTTGAAATACATCAGAGCTTTAACTGGAAGACATCTAACCTAGGAGGCAACATCTGAAAGCAAAACTCTGAAATACAGAAGTATCAGAATTATCTGAAGTGAGAAACACTTCATTCTGCAATCAATTATTTCCATGGGAGTTTTCAGCAAAATGTCTTCTTGCATCAAAAATATCAACTGCTTTTGCTTTATTTTTCATGTCAGAAGACACTATTCCTATAAGACAGCCACTTCCCTTTTCAAAAACTCTTGAATAAACTGTATGCAGTAGAGAATGGGATCCCATTTCTGTCCTGCCCTGAATTATTCATTACTGGATTACACAATTGCCAGTGTCACTCATATCCCTTCAGGCTAGTTCTTTGCAAAGGGAACCAGGTAGATGAGTTTTGCTTTGCCAAGCCAAAGCAATTTGCTTTCTATCTGATGGTGCCTGACATGACAACATCCAGGTAGAAACTGACAAGTGCTCTTCTCATCCTAAAGGTGGGAATTCAGCAGTACTCACAGTCAGGGAACCTCCAAGTGCTCCTATGGCTTTGATGTCAGCAGGCCGTAGCTCATGTACTAAAAAGCAGTAGGAGAATAAAAGCAGGACAAAATATTGTTTAATAGAATAAACATGCAAGCCTTAGGTTACAACCTGATGGCATTTTTGCAGACTTTTAAGGTAGAAAAAGCCTCAGGTTCTGTGTGTCAGCTAGGCAAAATGCATTAATTCTTGCCTTTCCTTGCAACAGTGTATTATTACACTAACATGGAAGAATTTGAGCTTGAAACAGCTTAGGTAAAAAAGTGAAAACAGACTAGATACGTTTACAGATGCATATATTCAATCTCTTAATTGGCTAACAGAGTTGGGTCAGATAAATATTTCCTATTAAAAAATCTTCCTGCAAAATCTTCAAACTACACACAGCACTTGCACTGCACTGCCTATCAGAGTACTTTCCAGCTTGCTAAATCACTCACCCTCCTGGGCAATTTTAATCTGCCATGTTGCTCTATGATAAATAGTGCATATGACACATGCATGTGATAAATGTGATCACATTTATCCACAGAGAGATACCTGCTGTCATGCAGAACTTACTGTGAATGGCAAGACAGACTTTTTCCCTTTGCAGCTTTTATTGTTTACTCTCCATCTAGGATGTGCAGTTTCAACATCTTATTGTTTTTAGAAAGAAAAGATGAAATTTCTCCTATGTGTGATTTTAAATTAGGAGTTCTTTCTCACCTGATGTTGGGACATGACTAGATGGAGTATGTCCAGGACATGACAGTTCACTGCCCCAGTTCTGAAATGAGAAGTTACAGAATTGTTTCATCTTGTAGCTAAAAGATAATGTGGAATTAATATATGGTTCAGTTGTACAGTGGAGAGCAAAACCAAGTTAAAACATAGATCCTAGTTTGGTGCCTATGTAGCTCAACAGTCTTACACACCTCTTTGTGGAATACTATCCAAACAATAATTACTTTTGGTGACATTTTCCAGCCAAAGCATAAAACTTCTCCAAAGGAAAAACATTTCATCTTGAAATACTGCTTATGACAAAATTCTATGAGGAGGATTATTTTTTCACTCTCTACAGTCTAGAGATTTTGTCCGTGACCTAGAAGGTGGAGTTCTCCATGGCTGAAGTCTTGTTCTGTCTCAAAAGATATCAGATGTAAAAGCAAATATAATTCAACAATAAAATCCTCTGCAAAGTTATATTAATGTATTATATTGTTAATGTATTATTACACTAGCTGGTCAAGGGTCTGAACATAAGTCCTATGAGGAGCAGCTGAGGGAGCTGGGGATGTTTAGTCTGGAGAAAAGGAGGCTCAGGGTGACCTTATCCACTCTACCACTGTGTGAAAGGAGGTGTGGCAAGGTGGGAGTCACCTCTTCTCCCAGGCAACTAGTGAAGGAACAAGGAGAAAAGGACTCAAGTTGCACCACGGGGGGTTCAGGTTGGATATTAGAAAAAAATCTTCCACTGAAAGAGTGGTCAAGCATTGGAACAACCTTATCTATTCTATTATTATATTATTGTTCCCCATGTACCTTGCCAGGAACCTTTCATTCTCTAGAAACTTTCAAAAAGGGCTTGCTTTTACTGAATATAAAATTTTAAAAACCTTCAAACCTTTAAAAGTTCCAGTAAAGAAAACTGTCAGGCTCTAAATAATCGTACGTTACCATACATTTTTAGGTGACATAATAGTTGTTATATATATTCCACCAAGTGAAGAAATTGAATCAAACACACATTGCCGAACACCTTAGCTAGGGATGTCCCAGGTCCCTTCCATCCTCAGTAATTCTGTGACTGCACAATTCCACCAGAGTAAAGCTATATGGACCAGTGGTCTTCAGAAAGCATTAAAAAACATCATGACAAATTTGCATGTTCTTGTAAAACAATGTTGCAATAGGCTCCACTTTCAACCACTAAAGTGTGGTTGCAGAGGCTAGAAAGGACAGATAAGTTTATTTTTAGATCAGAGTGTGTTGCTTTACCCTCTCTCTACTTCTTCCCTTTATCACTTCAAAAGCTGTTGCTGTTGAGATTCAGTGGAAGTCCAAGAACCACCTATTAAAAATATAACTCTAGCTCTACAGATAAAAATCCCATTTCAATCCTGCAAACTATGGCTTGCTAAAACAATAACTGCTGTTCTTTGTGACCCTCAAGGCACACAAAGACTTTGATAATCGGGTTAGTCATGAACACCCCCAGTATCTCAAGCTAGCCCAGCCTGTTTTGACTGCCAAGCAAATAACTGCTCCACTTCTTCAAGTCCTACACACATCATCTGTTTCTGCAGTTTATTTAACACACCTCATGACAGTTGCTCAGTCATGGTGGAAATTAAGTCCCTCTGGAAATGAGATTCCTATCACCTCTCTATAGGGTCACACATGTGATATGTAAAGATGACTGCCCTCTATAGGCTAGGCTTACTTGAGTGTAAGGCAGAGCAGTACCTCCAGAACAGAATATCTAAACCTGCCTCAGATTATCTGGGGGTCAGCATTCTAAGAGAACTTCTCCATACTATAGGATCTTGCTATCTGAATTAATTAGGCATTCTAGATTACTTACTTTTGCTTACAGTTTTGATACAATCCCACCAGCAATATAATTAATTTTGTTTGTCTTTTAGGAAAACATTTGTTTACACAATGAAAAGCACAATGTAAGGCAGAATTCTCCTTCCAAAAACTGGTAATAGTTTATGTAATCTATAAATTCAGGATGATGTGTTAAGAGATGAGATGCAGCTTTGCATAGTTTGCCTAAAATGCAGCAAAAGGTGCAACAATTACCTCTATGGGCTCTCTAGTGGGCAACACAGGTGTGTGGTTGCTATTCCTGTACGTTCCCAGGAAGGGACTGTTCTGGAGAAAGAGGAAACAAAATAAGAGAAATAAGAGAAACTAGGCACAAATCATAGCAAGTGATGTCAAGGTATCATATAATCAAGAAAGTAATTGCCTAAAATATAAAAGTGGAATCTGGACTTTGAAGCCATGCTCCTTCCTCAAAATTCATAAAATTTGTGTTTAGTACCTTATGATAAAAAATTACATGTGCCAGATGCCAATTGCAGTTTAACATTTTCCTGTCCTAACATTCCAAATTAGACTTTATTAGATGTTTAGTCCTTTCAAAAGGCACTGATGTAAAATCTAGGCAAATTCAGGCAGATGATCTGTGTCAGCAGCAGGGAGATGAAAGACTGCTTACTGAAAAGATCATTCTTCCCTCCAAGGGAGGCTGTTGAAATTTCATTGTTATTTTTGTCCTCTACTAATGCAGCATGCATTCAGGAAGACATCCACATCATACAGGCTAAAAAATTTTACCTAGAGGCTCAATCAAAAGAAACTCCACCATCTGCATGAGGAAGTCTTTAAAAGCACTAAAATTAGAAGGTAGGCTTTTATTGTACTTAAGGTTGCCTCAAAACATATAATTTTCCATGGCTACTGGCACTTCTATCAATGACTTTTTCATAGCACTTAGGCTTACTAAGGGCTTACCATTTCTGCAAAAAATGGCCAGATATCTTTTCAAGGGATATAAAACCTTTCTTTGCCTGCTTCTGAAAGGCAGCATCTTTGGGTAAGAGTGAAGGAAGGGAAAGTAGTATAAAATCCACATTATTTGGCACTAAAGAAGTTGCTGAGTTAATTTAAGCTGCTAGGAAAGAATGCTGGGTAAACGAGGTAGGATCAATTTGAGCAAATCTGAGGACTTCTGAAATATGCTGGTTAATAATTCAGCAGATTTTCCTCATCTGACAGAATGGACACAATATGGACAAAAGACTTGTGAATAACTTTAATACCTGTCTCCAAAACTACGAGAACTCAGCTCTCTGATCAGTTCTTTGGCTTTCTTGTTGAAACTGCTGAAGAAAGGGAGCCAATTACTGCTGCCTGCAGCAGTCATTTCCACGTGCTGGTACCTAGCAACTGTCCTGCAAGTTCAGCAGCTTGTTTTGTAACTGCACAAGCAGCTTCCAAAGAGTCTGAAGTATCCCTCTTATGGATCAGGCCAGGAAAACCAATCTGCCACTAATCCAAGAGACAACAGATTCTGGGTTTTCAAAGCTGCTGTGGTGCCCAAACCCCATTGATTCTGATGAGAAAGTTAATGCAGCATATTCTGTTGTTTGCTGCTTGAGCTGCCTCTGTGCTTCACAAACAACAAAAACCAACCTCTGCTGCAACTGCAGGCACACAAATCAGCACGTTGTCAATCAGTATTCCTGGCACAGCAGAACGGCCACACGACACCAGCACAGGTATATGAGAACACCTGCTCACTCAGCGGTAAACTGAGACCAAAGCTTTAAGTCAACTCGTTCCAGATATACCAACCCCCTGCTCTCTGCAGCAAGCACAAGTAGTACAGCCTCCTGATAGCCAGCTTCCAAAATGTGGGCATATTTACCTGAGCTGGACAGCCAAGGACGATGTCAGCCGAGAAATTAAAGGAGTCAGCTTTCTGGCCTACAGGCTGTAACTAGAAACAAAGACAAAAGAACCTATTTTTTAACCATGTCGGCTCATCTTAAGTTTGTATAACAATTCTAATTAAAAACACTCTGACATAAATATACCTTTCAAATCTATATAAAGATGCCTGTATTTACAGACCTAGATTTACAGCCAAGGCTGAAATGCATCTACTTCTCAGAAAGAACAAGGCAAGTGCAAAACAAAAGAACAGCTCTAGAAAGAAGCTTAAAATGGGAAGTGGAAAGCTACAGTGGATCAGTTTAAACTCCTGGAGGATTTTGGCAGGCACATGAAGTACCTTGGAATTTTGCCAGAAGGCAAGGTCGTAAACTTTCTTCTCTTGCATAAAAGACTTTAAGAGTCCCTCAATTTTTTTATAGCTAAGCTACATGATGGCATCTCCAACAAAAGGTTGTTTATGTGTAGAAGATAATACCAAATCTAATTAGAGGTACTGCTTGATGATTGCAAGCAATCATGTCAGCTGTTAAAATATTACCCCTAAGTATATGGAAGTTACTATTCAGGATATCCAAGATACTGCCTCTGACTGCTGGGTACTCCTGCACTGCAATGCTAAGTAAAATGGGTTTGCTTAAGCAATCTTTAGTGACTCATTTTTATTGAGCTTAACTCATTTCCAAAAGTAGTAAAACTGAACTGAATTAAAGGCACTTTAATTCGTAATGAGACAATAACAACACATGGATTTAAAGCAAACTTCTAAGTAATCCATTTTAAATTGACAGATGCAGTTACAATTCTTTGTTTGGTGGTTTCCCGTAGCAGCCCATAGAAACACCATCCTTATTAAATGCTCTCCCTGCCTTGCATAAAAACGGTGGAGAAGACTTGAAGTTGCTCAGCTGAAGTCACAAAATGACTGTGATTGTGCACTGGCAGCACCTCTCTCCTCACCACACATTTAAGAACCAAGAGATTCTAGGCAAGAGCAGTGCCAAAGCCAGAAGGTGTTTAACTAGTTAGGGAGAGACAAACACAAGGTCCAGCGTTATTCAGGCCTTAATTGCAGTGCTTATTACAGAGATATTTCAATGGCAGTCAGGACTAGGTGAAGATGTCATTATATGCAGAGCCTGTCACCTTAAATCACCTTACCACAGCATTCCAGAGAGCCTTGGCAAGCTGAGAATGGCCTTTCTGGCTCGGATGGAAGCAGTCAGGTGCAAAGTAGGAGACATCTGGTTTCCCATCCTACAAATAAAAGCATAAAGGACATCTGAGTGTAGAAGAATCCCCACACTTCCAATTTGGAGTTGCTGAGGCCGAATCAGAACCAGTGAAGAGAGATTCATGTTACTTGCTCTCCCTGCTCCATTGCAGAAAGGCTGCTGATTATCTGGCAATGCAAACTGTTCTTCAGCAGACCCATGAGCCACCAGGAACACTTAGCTAGAGATGATTATGCACCTCCACAGGCAGACCCACCCAGAAGCAGCAAAACCACCATTTTCAATTACAGATATACTTCCTCTTCAGGTTCTGCAATAAGGATGAGTTCCTCTCCTTGGTTCCAGTTGTCATTAGAACTGGAACCACAGGCAACATTTTGCTCTGCTGTACCTTCTGCACAGCTGTGAGTTTTGAAAGGATCAAGAAGCAAGGAAGTGTTTGATGGGAGGCAGCCAGGCTGACCAAGCACACCAGAGCTCCTTTCTGAACAAAGCTGTTCTTTAATACAGGTACAGAAGGATCAGAAGGAATTGGAGTTTGGAAATTTAAATATCTTGGTTGTCACATGAATACTGAGATGAGGGTCACACATGACAAACAACTTTTTTTTGGTCAGAGCAGTTCTTCCTCAAAACTTGAGCAGGTTTTTTTCAGTGTGGTTGGGCTTGCTTTTTAAAGGACTACTACCAAAATTCGCATCATATCTTTTGCCATGTTTAGGGACAGAGTTTTCAGTTCAGGAATGTCTGAACGTTGTGTGAAATAAGAAATTAAAAGAGCATCCTGAACTTCTTAAAATCTGAACTAATGCTTGTGAGTCTACAAAAAAAAAGTTCAGAAATATTTTGCTTCTTCTGTTTTTATTTCTGTGTTCCCTACCCTCAGTACCAGAACCCCTAGGGATTACTTCTCATGGGCACCAGCTTCACTCACAAACAAACAAAACAAAAGGGCTGTGAAGCTTTCAGCAGTTTTCCAAATTTGTCTGTAGCAGCATCTTGACTTTGTAAACTTTCACCAGCTATTTGGAACATTTTCAGAATCAGTCCAGTTCAATTATGCCAGAGCAATCCCTGCTCAATATTTTGCCCCATCTCCTCCTAGCTCCAGGTACATATGAAAATATTTTCAGCTTCAGGGAAGGTTTGAATCTTTTCCTAGATTTACACTTACTGGAATTTGCCATTCAAGGAACTGAAATACACATCAATATATGTATATGAAATACATGAAACTACTTCCACAAGATCACAGGTAAACTTCCCTGTCAGACACAGAGAAATGAGTTATGTAGCATAAAGGGGAGCTGATGCCACTGTCTCCACTGAGCAATGCAGCTATGATGCTTTAAGAAGTGTAACTTAATGTGGTCTTTTATTAATCATGTTGCATTTTCAGGAAGAAAAACATTTATGTACCTTAAAGAACATACACAAACAAACCTCTTAAATCAGGTTTTGACTCATTTTACAAAACAGTAATTGATATTGACAGAACAATATGTGAAACTAGGAACTGCTCCCTGTGTGAAGAAATCTGTTGTACTATACCAAGGAGCAGCAACTTCTCATAAGAAAAGCACAGAACAAAGTGAAACTATTTTGAATATAGTTTCTACAGGTAAGATACCCATCCTTAGTCCTTTAAATGCAGAAATCACCTTTAGATCATACCTGATCAAGAGGAGTGTCCACATTTTGGAGGAAAGGCTGGATGACCACTGTGAAATTTTCATGAGTGTCATATCTGCCAGACTCTATCAGTCTCTGAATACCAAGCTGCAAGAAACAAAAAAACACCAGCAATACTTCAACAACATTTCTGCATCATAACTGTTTTCTTTGTTTGGGTTTTCTGAAAGTGCTGGAACCAAAAGGAAGTTTTATTGTGAACTTAAGTAGCCACAGACATTGGCAAAAGAGGGCTGAGATGTTGCAAAGGGGCTGAGAAGGCTGGAACACAACAGTGAAACTGTTTGTCAGGGACAGGGTTTTGGTGACTGAATTCCCACTGATTAACCTCTACTAGGAAACATAAGTGTTCTGAAGGCCTCTGCTGCTAGTTTTGGTCACATCAGGATAGGTTTGGATAGCATCAAATGAGTTCCTGCTGAGTTCATAGTTTGGTAAAATATGGATATGATACGTTGCTTGGTAATCAGAAGCTCACCTCTACTGGAAATAAAGTAACTGCACCACTCTTGACAGTCATACCTGGTAAGCTTTGATGGCATCCCCCACCATTGTTAAGTTTTCTGAGTTTTCTTCTCCTGTGAGAACACAGTCACACAGATAACTGTGGGGGAGGTGAGAGGAGAAAACAGAGAGAGTTAAACATCTGACACTGCAGATGCCGCCCTTTGTCACCCAGTGCCCTCATGACATGGATGTAATAAGGGAATCTGTACAATCATGTTTTTGTGAAAACATCTTACTGTCCTTGCTACTGTAATTTCAAACCTTGGTCTTATTTTCTGCCTCACATGAATTATACTACTCCAAGTAATTTTGGTTTCACACCCAGATATATCAAAGCAGGGCACATTGCACAGAGGGTAGTTTGTGTCATTAATTACACCTTGGCATCCAAAAGCCCTTCAGACCTCAGAGGTGCACACCAGACCCCTCAGGGAATCAGAAAACAGGTCTTTGAAATGTACTGCCTGCTTTACCTCTGAGCTGATACCTTTCCAATCAAAAATTCCTTTTGCATTCCCAAGACAGAGAATTTGTCTCTGTCTGAAAAGTCAGCAAAGAATGCAAATTACCCATTGCACTAAAGCCTCTGAAAGTGAGGAAACCTGTCTGCTCCACAAATACATCATGTACCCACAAAAAGGCCTGCAAATCTAAATTTTTGTGCACTTCAACCCCATCTTGAAGAACCATGTGTCAGTAACTTTAACCCTAGGCTTTGAGGTGTACATTATGCACAGTTCTAGGTATGGAAAACACTTAATTCAAAGCCAGGAGAAGGAAATGCCATCAGGCAGGGTGATGTCAGCACTGCATGGGAAGTCCACAGGACTGTGCTGCTACCTTTAAACATCAGTTCAAATTATGAGAGAAGCATGGAGTAAGAACACAAACAGGACAAAGGGAAGTCAAACAAGCCTTACTCTGCTAAGTAAGTGGGGCACTGAACTGGAGTGTCCACAAATAACTGCCTCAGAGGGAGGACGTTCAACACATCAACCAGACTCACTAGAGCTTTTGGAACCTGAAAGGGAAGTGAGACTTTAACTTAGAAGAAATGGGTTACTCAGCCCACACTGCATTTATTTTTCCCCAAAGTCCAGCCATTTGACACCCCTTACCTTTCTCCACCATTAGAAGGATAAAAAAATAATTTAAAAGAATACAAAAGCAACAAACCCTCCACCAAACTCCCTCAAGTCAGCTTTTGATTCTTTTCCCACACTATAGCTCAATGTTACTGTCTTTTCAGACTGCATCTCACTACTGAAGATAGACAAGGCAAAAGAAAATGTTTTCTGTAGAAGTCAACAGCATATGTTTGGTACCAGAATGGAAAAAACACCACAAAATCAAACCAACAGAAGAGCTAGCATCAGTCAAGTCATGTCTCAGTGTGAGCTAGAATGCTAGGATAATTTCACAGTACTTGCCTCCTTGTGCAGAATATCAAGAGTTTCTTGAATCCTTTTGGTGTAATTCCCAGCTGAGTAGTGATCCTGATAGGAACAGAAGAGATTACTGTCAAATGGAGAGAATTGGAATTGGAAATACAAGGAATTTAGTTGGGAGGCTGGAGAATCATGTTAATTCACTTCCTTTTCTGCCCTACAACACTGTGGTCAGTAGAATGTTCTTGCTTCTTTGTAGAGACTGGGGATTTTAAACATAGCAATTAATCTAAAACACAGGGAGGCTTGGTGAAATTTTAGATTTAAAATATACCTCGTTGAGTAGCAGCATATTTAACCCAAATCCACTGGGTCCTTCATATAAAAATGCAGGAAGAAACCCATTCTGAATGCATGCTGAATAGCATAAACCAAGCAGCCATAAGCATGCTCACAGCCAGCTGATAAGCTCTCATAAAATTATGTGAAATCATTGCTAGTCAAGGTCATAGCTATAAATAAGGCTATAAAACTTGGCAGCAGCACCAAAGATGCCTAGTAAGGCTCCTGCAGAAGCAGCACATTTCTCAAGCACAAGGGGTTGCAGGAGAATTGAAAATGCTCATAAGAAGTTAGCATATTAAAGGCAAGGGAGTGAGAGCTGGCAGTGAAAGGTGGCCTCTCCCTGCTGCCTGCCCACTCAACTCCCATGGTCTCCTTATGGCAGCCCTAAAGGCTTCTCCACAATCCAGGGAAGCATAACATTCAAATAAGACTGAGCACTGCAGCAACTTCCCTCACAGATACACACCTCACCTGTTCCTAGCACCTCCCTACACTCTGAGTTATGGGGTGATGACAATTGTAGGGTTGCACTGCTTTGAACTAGCACTACCATTCTTGGATGTCTAAAGAGGCCAAGCTACCAGCAGAGCAGTTACCACATCAGAGGAGTGAGGCATTTCTTCCCTTCCACTTTTTGCTTATGGTCAAAAAACAGTAGTCAAAGCAGTGGTTCTTATCCTGGAGTGAGCCAGAGAAAACAAAACCATCCTCCTTCTGTTGCTGGTAACTTTTTATATCAGGGTACTGCCAGCAACAACTCCATCAAAACATACAGCAGCCCATACATAACTCATGTTATCTCTGTGAAGGCTTTATGATTTCCCTTGAGGTGTTTCTACCCTGACACCACAGTTTCAGACAACCAGTTCCAGTACTCACAGGGTCTTTGCAATAGTTGCACAGATCGTTGGCTCCAATGTGCACTGTTATGAGCTTCCAGTCAGCACTGAAGTCAATTCTCTGTGCAATAAAGAAGAAAATAACGAGTCTGAATTTCTTTAACTTTGTGATATGCAGGTGGTGTCATTGCAGGTGGATCTGTTGTGTGAAGCAACACCTATTTCTATTCATGCTGTAAGTTCAAAGGAGTCCCAGATAACTTACCTGATCACTTTTCATAAGTCTCACAAGATTTCTTGCTTCAGCTGGCAAATGCCTGGAAAGAAGAACGAGTGAGTGAAAGAAGCACCCATATTGAGAGATCAACCTTACCATGCCTCAGACATCTTAAATCAAGTTGTCAGATATCACAAGGGTTGAGCGAGGACACAGTACCATACTCATGTTGCTGTAATCAAATTACAGGTTCACATCTTGGTGATAAACTCAACATAAAATCAAATTTGAATACAGATTTTTCTCAAGTTCAGTAATTAATGTGGAACCATAAATTCAGCTCTTATTACAGTGCTTAGCACCTAAAACAGCTGAAAAGCCAGACAAGGCAACAGTTGTAAGCAGAGGGCCTCTGCAGAGCTAGGCTGCTATCAACCTATTCCTTGTAGACTAAAATAAGGGACTCTCCAGTCCCAACATTTAGCTGATCTCTTGAGAACCATACCCCTGAAAGAGTAGGTTTCAGAGCTCACAGTGCACACCCTCCTCATTTTTGTAGCCTGCACCCAGAATCAGTACCTAACTGTACACTATGTGAAACAGCTTTGTGCACACAACTTTTCCAGAGTAAATAAAAATCCAAATAACCTTCAAGATTACTCAGACAAATTAAGATGGCAGCCTTTCTGTTTTCCAGTAGCCAGGTGAGCACTGTCTTTCTCTTTTTTGATAGATAGATAGATAGATAGATAGATAGATAGATAGATAGATAGATAGATAGATAGCAATGAGTTTTGCTATCACCTTTGTTTGACTGCCCTGACAGGTTGGTCTTCAAATATGAACAGGGAAGGGAAGAGAAGAGAATGGGGTCAGAAAACCCTAACCTTCCAGGCAGGTCTGTGGTATGGAATGAGTTGCATCTCCCTCCAGGCTCTTGTTAAAGACCCTGGCTGTCTATCATTTCTGGGAGCATATCAGCTGACATTAATAAGCATGACACTTGTTTTGCATGGCAACCAGAGTTTAGTTCTCCTTTGCAATGCTTTGTTTACTGTAGGAAGAAGAGAGGTCTCTCGCCACCCTTGTCCAGCTGAAGGCTGATCTAACACTGGCATGGGAGCCTCTGCTGAGGAATGAGCCCTGTCAAACACCTACTTGTGACACAGACACTGCATGCATGTAGTAGTTCTTATCACCATTACCCTTGTCCAATGTCATAACCTACTTATTTATATCCCAAAGCTATCACAAGCAACAAGTGGTCACAATTTCCTTCTGTTCTGACTGTGGAAGCCCCTAAGCTAGGGCATCAACTTCATTATTGACACAGAGGAAAACACCACTTTATTGATCTGACAGCCCACAATATATTTGATTCCTCATGCAGTCAGTGAGGTGCTGATGCATCCCGAGCCAATGCCATCAGCAAGATCCAATAACATCTTGAATGAAGTAGTGCCAGCAACCACCCATCCTTGAACTGCAGTTTCAACCAAATTTAGATCTTGACCAATGGAAACAGTTGGCTAATGGGAAATACAGATATTCACAGTTCCTATCACCTGTTTTCTCCTCTCACTCTTAAATTCTTAACCTCCTTTTTTTTTCCCCACATGAAATCAGAGATCTCAGCCAGGCTCTGCTCCAACAACATTATTCAGATCTATCCTTAACTCTATCATGTACTCAAGCACTTTGGCAATGAATGCAGATAGGCTAAGGAACATTTTGCTGAATGAGACCTGCATTACTACATTTTCATCTACTTCAATAAAGAGCTCTTCAAAGCAGCCACGGATTTCATTTTAAGAACCCCTCACACCTGGTTTCCATAAGCTGGTAAGGCTGCAAAATTATCTGATTTCAGAAATGCCTCAGCACCTCTGAAAAGCACTTTCCAGATTAGCACCATAAAGCAAGACAGGCCAGGTAACAATTCTTAAATACCAGCATTAGCTGGTGGACTTTTCTTGCCCTGTGAATCACTGGAAAATGGATGGTTTTGGCTGATGAAGAATAAATGGTGGATTGCATCATCATTCCATGGTCAAGTACCTAAAGCAGGAGAAACATTTCCTTATGTTGCAATGCATTTCAGTGCTCAAGCAGGATGAATTAATTTTCTCAGTTACATCAAGAGCCAAAACATAGAACAGAACCCCCAAAAGAAGTATCTCAGAGCTCAGGGGTAGTAGTTTACAGGACTTTATTTTGCACAGCTTTCTGCAGAGAGTTGTGAGACAGAGAAACAGACAAGCAGACAGAAGAAGACAAGCAGAAATCTGGCATGACTGTTGTCTTGCCTCCTTGCTGAATGTTTACAAAACATGGTTACAAAACAAAGCTCAATTACCCAGTCCAGTCACTTGAAGGGGAAGAGGGAAAGAAAATTGGTATAGATGAAGTAGGCAATTTTCATTAGACTGGCATCCATCAACTCATTTCAAACAGCTCACAAATAGCTGTTTAATGGCAATGCTGATACAAGCTGCCTTAAGCCACAATGACAAGACAAATACCTATCTCATTCTTTCATGCAACAAGTAAAAGCTGGAGGTATTCTGGATATGTGCAGCACACAGTATGTTAATCAATTCTCATTAATGGCTGATGCACATTTCACTGACATACGCAGATACATCCGGTCATCACCAGGTAAAAAAATACCTTCTCTCAGTTCTGTGGGGGCTGTAGGATATAGCAGGGCACCTAGCACCCTATTTCTATCAGGAAAGCCAAGTATTTACTGAGATTACCAGAATGAGTCATAAGTTACTGAAGGCCTACAGGAGAGCAATAAAAAAACCTGATAAATCCTAATAATCTTTGCTTAGATACAGCAAACACAAACACCTCTCTTGGCTTCTGAACCTCACTTCCAAGACTCCTTTGGGAAGCAAGATGAATTTTTCTTTAAACAAACAAATTAAGGTCTGGATAATAGCAATTCACAATGTCAAATCCAGGCATGGTCTGCCAGATTCTGTGCCCAACCTATGACTGAATTCAAGCAGCCATCTGTTTTGTTAATTAAACAGCACTGACTTTGAGCAAGTACCCAGGGATTTCTAGGATAAGCAATATAGCAAAGCTCAACTCATGCAGCTTCCCAGGTGTGACTAAAAGCAAAGAGCCAAATTCAGGTGACTGCAAGACATTCTAATCCCTATTATATTGGCAGAACTGGCTGCAACTGCACCAGGTCTGCAATGCACCAAAACCCATGTATGACCATTAGTAATTCTCTTAAGATTCCAGACTGGATTTTTTGCCACCTCTCTCCTGTGCTCTCCTGCTTGCTTATCCAGAAACCTGAGGCCAGAATTATGTAAGAGTTCACCCTGTTTTACTCCTAGTTTCTCTTTATCAATTCATTACATATTCAATTTCTGAAAACATTCACATTCTCAGAGATTTATTGACCGATAAATAGATAAATGAATAGATGTTGAACAGGAAGAGTAGAAACCTCCAAACTGTTTCTGCCAGTTTCTTGTTTGTGAATTTCATAACGAGGACTGTTAGTTTCATTTGAAAGTTCAGCTATGAAATAAACCCATACATTTAACATGTTTTGAGCCAATTTCCACTCTAACTCAACTGGTTTTGCTTGCTTTTCAGAGCAAGTTGTGACAGCACATGAGGCAGTTGAAAGGCAATTAGATGAAGCATCCATCACCTACAAATGTAAACCAAAAAGCTACATACTCAGCCTGTGCTCCAGGAACTGCCTGGTTGAGGAATGCATTGGAATCATTCTCACTCCCGGTACCAGTTGAGTAGCCCACGATGGTAACATTGAACTCTCGAAAGATGTCTGAAAAACAAAGGTGGCAATGAAGGCAAAGAGACTCCAGCTGCTCCCTGCCTACAGGGATAGCACACACCAGCACTGCCACAGTTTTGCTCTCTGACAGCACAGCTGCTGGATGGATTCAGCAAGCAGTGGGGAGAGGGGTCAGCAGCTAGCAGTGACTCAGTGTGCTTGCAGTGCCCTGCACTGGCACCAACAGATAAGATGAGCAGACCTGAGGACTGCTGTGTGCAGTTCTCTCTCATGTTGTAGTGGCTGAAGCCTAAAATGAAATTCTCAGTCACACAATGTTGACTTTGTGAAGTGAGTGTGAGGGGTCCTTCAGTCCAGCAGCAGCTGGTTGTCAGCTAAAGCATCTGGGTCTGCTTCACTGCTGTGCAAAATCTCATACTACTGACAAACTTGAAGAGCAAAGCTCAGATCCATGGGTCTGATGAAGCCCCACCATGTGTTCTCCATTGTAGTTTCCAAGAGGACATCGACTGAGTAATTTACAGCGGAGAGTGAACATGGCCACACTGTAAACTATAAAATCTGCTTCGGTCTCAAGGACTGAGTTTAACTACATTTTAATGAGGGCTTTATCAAATGTAATAGGACTCAAAGAATCAATTAATTGCTTATTCTAATTATTATTATCTATATTATCTATATTCCTGTTACATTCTGCTTAAAATAATGGTCAACACACAAAAGAACAGTTTACTGGCCCTCTTCGAATTGAAGTTTATTATTACAGTTGATCCAAACAAACTCAAGTGGCTTTAAATTAACAATAGACTGAACTATGAAAAGTTGCAGGTTTCAGTGAAGAGAAAGTTAAAATTATTCCCTTCAGGTTACATGTAGGAGTAGGCAGCTTTATTTACCAAAGAGGCCCACTCTATGCAAATATTTCTTTTGGAAAAAATTGTGACGGAATATTTATTAAAAGCAAATGTTAAGTACATCATGAGCACGGACACAGCAAGGTTATTTAAAAATTCAAATAATACTCACCAAAGAGTTGAAAAAGGAGAGGGAAAAGAAAGTAAGGGAATTTCTATCTGGTTCTCAGCTTCACTGATCGAGGGCAGCTTTTTATTTTTTAAACATAGGATACTATTTCTTTTAAAGGTAGTTCTTGTTAATTACATTAAACCAGATTTGAGATACTTAAAAATTCTCTGTAAATCTGTCAGAAATGAGTCCACTGCATCTCCTCAATCTTGCCATTTATATCTAGCAAAGCATTTACTTACTAGGTAGAGTTGTCATGTTCTCCAATGATTCATCTCCCCCAATACTAAAACAAGAAAGAAAAATCCCAGTCACTCATCTCTTATCTGAACACAGACAATAAACAAAGCAAAAACCTGCCACACATCATGGGGAAAAGCAAAGGGTTATTAATTTGGTAACTATCATTCTATCAGAATCCATGGAGAGGACAGAAGTGGAAGTGCTGTTGAGGACAACAGGTGAGGTTTCAGTGGTGAAGATGCTTGTCAGAAAGATTTAATGCTTTTGTAGGAGTGCAAGGATAAGCCAATCATTTACCAAGTGGCAGAAAAATGCCTGACATAGCTTCATACTCAAATGATGAAGTTTTAAGCACTGCAGATTAGAAGCTCAACTTTGAGGCCCATTCCAGCCTCGTGAAGCCACTCTAAGGCAACACCAAACACAGACAGCCCTTGAGTGACAGAGAACTTCAGCAGTGGCTCCTCACTCTCTTCTCCTGCTTTCTGCACAGGGATATATTTCTCACAGCTTTTGTGTTGACAGGACATACTGAGGCCACACTCCAGCTTACACAGAGGTCTTAGTACAGCACAGAACTGCTTCAGTCAATGTCAATAGAGCTACATCACAACAGCAAAACAATTTAGTCTTTTATGACTGTGTGTTGCTATATGTGGCACAAGTTCTCTGGCCAAACAAACTATTTTCCATGACACTACAAAAAGTTCAGAAAAAGAAAACTTTGAGAAGAAGTCCCAAAAGCAACCAGTTCTGACTTGTTTATTCCAGTGATTCTTCTCCAGTTTTGTAGATTTCCAACCTGGCATCCTGACATAAGAAAAAGCATGAGAGAGAGCAAAAAGCTTGCTTAAAATCCACTGCTGAAAAAGCTTTGTGTCAAGCTACCCTTATGAAAAATCCTGGATCTTGATATACCTTCAAGAAATGCTAGCCTGAGAAGTAACCTGTTTTTCAACTTTCTGACAGCTGAAAGGCCCAAAACACATCTTTTCATCACCTTGGCTGAAGACTTACCTCCAAGACAGTCCCCGGTATTGAGTGACCACGTCCTGGAGGCTATCGGAGGCAATTCCTGAACCAGCCTGGACATTATTTTTCATTAACCAAATGAAATTAAAGCACAATTACTAATGCAATACTGACTTGTAATACAAATACATAAGCAAATACAATTTACTAAGTAAAAAAATATTACATAGTTGTTTTGTTTACTTTTTAATTGAGCAGATGTCTTCCAAAGCTTTAAAAGGCATCTGGCTTTTCCCAAACCTTTCTCCTGAAGAAAACAACAATACCTTTCATAATCATTTACAAGCATCATATTGTATATATGACACACAGAATGTATAGTGGAGCTGTGGAACAAAGACATGGGTCTAGATGAGCTAAATAACTCTTTTATGGTTGCATTACTCAACAGTGATGAAAACATCTCAGTTGAACACACAACACTTTCTGGATAATGGCATGAAACACTGTATGAACTCAGCAGAGAAAATAAACATGTATCAGCAAGAAGCACCATAACACACATATATACCAGTTTGAAAACCATTGTGCTAAATGGAAAGGCTTATAGCAGAACTGGAGCAAAGAGGAAGCACTCTCTACACTTGCCCTGAAGAAAGAGGCAAGCTAGCAATTATATCTGTCCTAAAACACCTCCAGAATTCAGAAGTAGAGCTCCTGCCAGCTGTACAGTTTCATTCTAAGACTAGGTACAGGTTAGTACTTCAGTACAGTACAAGACCAGGCAGCCCATTTACTGCTACCTCAGATTAAACCACAATACTACATTTTCTTCTATGTAAAAACTTTATTGAAATAACAGAAGATTGGTGTTCAGAATAACTACACACAGGCCAAGTGCAGCTCTGAGACAGCAATACACCACTGCTTGTTCTATGAAAGCAGATTTTATTCTCAGTTCCTACAGACTATACTTAGAAGCAGAAACACCTGCTGGGCCCTAGATATTACAGTACAGCAACCACAACCATATACAGAACATCTTTCATTTGTTAATTCTGCAGGTTTATATCAAAATGCTTCTATTTATTTCAGTAGCCCCCTGTGTGTAGGAGTTGTAGCAAAATGTCTGCCAGGGAGTTGTAAAGGCTTCATGGTTTGTACACACAATGTGTTTGTTGTTAGGGTTCAGATTCAGAGAAACCTATATTCCAATTACATCTTTCTATCCAGTGTTTCCTTTGACCTGGCTGTAGAATTTCACTCTTTGACTGGTGTGAAAACATTAGGCAGAAAGGCACAACCAGAATATGGGATGTCTGGATTTTGAGATATATTCCTTCTTGGCTACCAAAAATAATCATCATCAGCAAGAACTATACAATGATCAAGAAATCATTTAAGAGATAAAACAGGCACAATAAAATGACTGAATATCTTTTGAAATGCATCAAGTCAGAGGGCTCTCACCCCATACTTTCTCATCTCATTAATGCTAAAATTATTAAAATGCTATTATCCAACACCACTTAGTTGCACCCTGTTCCTGAAAGAACTGAGGCTCAAGAACAGGCTGATCAGTCTACTCCTATTCAGAAAAAAAGCTTTGAAAAGCACAGTAACCTAAGCCTTGTGCTACATCCCATTTGTTTCAACAGCATCTGATCTCTTCTGCCTCCAATTCAGCAAACTACTTAGGCACCTCTTTAAAGGATTTGCCTGTGTTTTTGCCTGACTTCAAAAGCCTGTGAGTGCGTGCGTGGGGGGAACGGAGTGCTGGAAGACTGACACCTTCTTTCTTAATCTGGCTGCTAGATCTATTATCATCCATGAATGAACAGATCTTTGCTTCTGGGTACAACAGCTATTTCCCCTCCACTGGAGCGGGCACATGTTTGTAGTTTTACCAAGAGAACAGTAAAAACACCATCTCCTTACCGTCAAAGAATCCCCAAGGGCTGCTACAATTTTCACATCAGCTGGCTTTAGGGAATGCACTGCAAAGGAAAGAGATACAGTTGAACCTGGTTAGGAAATAGCTATTTTTTTTCTCTGCTGTGTATGATGATGATGTGAAATATGCCATTGTACATTGTGATGCTCTGTCACATTATTTTTGCAATACCCAAGTGATAAATTAGAAGTTCTTTCCAGCTCATCTCCTGTGACTGTAGCACCAACATATGCATATTATTCAGTATTCCAATGGTTAACATTGCTGCCAAAAAGACAGAAGAGCAAGGTGCAAATAACAATAAGTGGCAAACAATATCCAGCACCAAAATGAAGGTAAACCAACACAGAATTACACAAAGCAGGAACAGCATATTAAAGACTTAAAAGGACTAAAGAAAAGATAATATAAAGTTATTTTAAAAACCGAATACTGCTGAATTCCAGACTAACATGATGTAAGCTGCATTTCCAGTTTCTTTCCACGACATTTAGATGGAATAGCTTATAAGCTATGCCAGCACTCAATTTGGATTTTATCACAAAGTTATTTTGAAGTTCTCCACTGGCAGTGAGTTTAGTGAAGCTACTTATTCAGAATGCTACCTTGCGTGACAGTGTGGCATTGTATTTGTTAAGCACCTGCTAAAAAACATGACATCCTTTCTGAGCAATGTTTTTCACAGTCCAGCAACCATTTCAGCAAAAAATTAACATTCATCTTGAAGGACAGCTGAAGGTAATTCAATCTCTTAACATGAAATAGGCAAGACTACCTGAAGCTGCAGGAGGGGAGGATGGAGACATGTCCTCACACAGCAGCTGGCTTCCATAATTCTAAAGAGAAAAAGAAAGCTGAACAGCATTTGGTTAGCAAATACAGTCAGTAGTAACCAGGATCTTCCCAGCAGAGGCCAGGTGGGTAAACAGGAGCCTCTTTAGCATGTAATTAACTAGACAGGTCTTGGTTGCTCAATTCAGTAGTGGTATTCAGCACTGCTCAGAAGAGCACAGTGTCCTGTACTGGTAACAGTGCTGTCTGAGCACGTGTCCTCACAGGCATTTCCCAATGCACTTTGTCTAACTCAGGGAGTACTTCCCTGCTCTGTGCCCTGCACTCAGCCTCCCAAGCCCCTTTGGCCAAGGACTGATTTCCCCTGTGCTGCAGAACATCACTCATTTGGTTACCATACAGGAACAGACGCAGCAGAGTAACAGTGGGATGGTGATGTTGACACTTACTGGAGTCTGGTTAGGGTATGTGTAATTACTGTTCTTGTATGTCCTCAGGAATGGCTCAGCCTACAAAACAAGGCAATCTGAATCAACGCAAAGCATCAGAGGAACACATGGAGATTTCCATTCCCCAAACTTCACTTCTCAGATGTCTGTTGATGATTAGCAGCTTGATGCAAATAAAACCCAGGGATTAAAAAATAAATAAACATATAAAAGGCCTTTTTAAAATCTGTGCAACAACAGTGTAAATCTGCACTATATTTTTATAAGAGAAGTTAGAGAATACCCTCATGACCCTGCTATTTGTGGTTCACAAGAAGCTTGTGGTCCTACTGCCAGGAATTCCCAGAGAATCCTGCAGAGCTATGCTGACTGGTACCATCATTGCTCTGTTTCCCCCCACTGAAGCTCTGCCATTCAGTGTGGATACTTGATGACCTAGGTTAGGTAGGCCAAACACCCTTCCCTGTGGCCAGCTGTGATGTGTGACCATGAGGAAGTTTACTCCTGCTTGCCCTCCATCATCTCCTGGGTGAGCACTCATACTGCTCTTGGTGGCAGTGGCACAAACTGTGTGGGAAGAGCAGACCAATCTCACAGACACAGAGCTCCAGGTGTTGGGTAAAGGCTCACACAGACCCCCAGCCACCCCCAGAACCTCCACATAAACACAGACACCCTTGTAACTTACCTCAGATGGACATTTGAGGACAATCTCATCTTCTATGGTCTGACTATCTGTCTTCTCCCCTACAGGCTCCAGCTGGGGGCAAAAGGGGAACAGAGGAAAAGCAGGTGAGTACCAGAGAGCAACAGGTGATGCTGTGCTGCCAGTCACTGGAAACCACCTCTGCAGCACAGCAAGACAGCTGCAGAGCACTGCACCAAGGCTGGCAGCTGCCTCCATGCACTGTTTCTTAGTGTGCTGGAGAGGTGGATTCCCTTAGACCTTGAATGTGGCCTGCTGATCAATGTGCCTGTCAGGCATCATCTTCCTGAGAGATGCATCCTTAACACACCCAGCCTTAACATACTCTAAAACTTACTGGTGTGATATGACTGGTTTAACAATTCAGGTGACCTTTCTTCATATGATCACTCTTTTCCTTTGTAAACACAATTCAGAAGAGATATGGCTAGCTACCTAGTAGATCCCTGGGTTTTTTTCCTGCCAAGGGCAGGATGAAGTGAACAAACAGGGACCAAGACAACCTTTAAAAGCCTTACCATGTTGTTCCACAAAGCACGTGCAATCTGGGAATGAGTCTTTTGGCTGAAGTGGAAACAATCTGGGGCAAAATATGAAGCATCTGGCAACCCCTCCTAGAAAACAAGACAGGTGCTGTCACATGCAAACATGCAACAAGCTGTGCATTGTCTTCTCTCTTTCAGCGAGATAACCCAGCTAACTTCTAAACAAAGTATCTGCAAAGGCCTCTGAGGCAAACAGAATTAAACCAGGCCAGAGAAAGTTAGTAACTCAGAACTAAGAATCCTTTTAAAGCTCTTTAATATACTATTCGCAAAGTAATGAGGAATACAGACCACTGTGACTCTGAGTACAGAATACCTGAGCACAGATATCAATTGTGTTCTTTATTTCCCTTGAGATGTACACATTGCAGTGCTTTGAAACTTGTGGGTTTTCATACCAAAGGTCATTTACCAAAGTACTGCAAATGACTTGATGTATAGGGAATGTAGAGCAAGTGCTTCCTGATGAACACTTTGAACTATCTACTTCATGGTGGTCCAATTGCAGTGCCCCACATCTAGGTCTGTGTTCCTGCTGTCCATTATCTCATATTCCATAAACATTTCTTCAATTTTGGATGGTAACTGAATATAATAATTACTGTGTCAGGAAACTGCTGGCTACATTTACAGCTAAAACAATTTTGACGAGTCAGTGGCATCGCACCAGGATTTAACATAGGTGGGGTTTTCTTGTTTGTTTTACCTGTGTTTTTGGTATAATCACATTAGTTAAAAACGGCTGCATAACCACTGTGAAATCGTCCTTCGTGTCGTACCTTCCACTCTCCACTAACTGGCGGGTTCTCTCCTAAAGAGCCAAAGAAAAGTTGTCACTGTTCCTTCTTCTGTGTTCAGCTCATCACGTTGTTCCATCCATTTACAGCTCGCCCAGGGGTTGCCTCTCCCTCCTGCAGAAGCTCAGACATGGCCGTGGTTTTCGGCTTGTGCCTGGCAGCCAGTGCAGCTGCAGACACTCACCCTGGGCTTCTTTGCAGAGAGGCAGCCTGGGAATGGCTGCCTGATGACAAGGACTGGCAGCCTGCTCAGGGATTAGGTTTTCTGTCAAAAAATGTCCTTCCAGAACCACCAAAGTGGTTTTGGTTTGGCTGACATGCTGTGCCTGAAGGCTTGTTCCTGAGTTACCCTGTTGTTGGACTTTATCTGATTTTCAATAACATAACTGATCAAAAACCTGCTGGCTCTCTGACATACTCTACTTTCTATGGCTTTGTAACAATTTTTCTTCTCATTTGTTTTGTTGGTTTAGTGAAACAGAATTGTAAACATCTTGATCCTGTTTTTTTGAATCAAAACTACAAATATGTAAACAGAATGAGTAGAACCTGTCCCCCACTTTCAAACTAGCCCGTCTGTGGTCCCTTGATCAACAGAAAGATGACATTAAACTTCTAAAAAGTGCAATGTGCCTTACCTGATACTTTCTGTTAAAGTAGATCAGCTGCTTTAAATCATTGGAATCATCCTTAGGGTTTATAACACAAGGGCACAGGATCCTGTGAGATAAGAGCATACCACTGAGATCTCTCTTCTTTTCTCCCCCTGCTCCCCAGCTGACAAGCTGCAGGATTAAAAGCTCTGAGAGGGATTTCTTTGAAAGGCCATTGAATGAGAACATTACCTCTCACCCCTGAGATTCTACATAGTCCCAATTCTTGAGCAGAAACACCTTTATTAGGGATAAATCAACGAACAGAAAGTGAGGAAAAGACTCCATGCAAGCAAAAACCACACTGTGTGGCCATGGTAAGGTTTCAGCAGCAGGAGTGATCTCTGTGAGGAGTGACCAGAGCTGTCTGTTCTGGACACAGCTCCAGCAAACCACACACAGGGCATGGCTGAGCCTCTCAGCCAAGCTGGTGGTGCCTCTGTGAAAACCTATGTAAGAAAGAGCAGGAAAGACCAGAGAGGGAGAGGAGAGAACAGGAGCAGGAGCAAGGAAGAGGTGCTCCATGGCAGAACAGGCACTCCTGGAAGGGACCACAGCCTGTGGATGCACATGACTCTAGGACTCATGCGGGAACACAGGACAAGAGTGAGCAGGAAGAAGTGGCAGAGAGATACCAGATTCAGACCCCAAGCCACATCTCACTGAAGGGACTGAGGGTACCCTGCAGCAGTAACAAGGGTGAGGGAACAAAGCTGAACCTGAGAAGGAGGGAGGATGGGTGCTTTAACTGTTCAACTTCTTTGTTTGTTCATTTCCCAATACCTGAATCAGTAATTAAATGTTTATGTTCATGGACAACAAATACAATTAAGTTCCCCAAATCAGGTCTGTTTTGCCTGCAATGATACTTGGTAAGTGGTTTCCTGGTCTTTATTTTGACCCATGAATTTTCTTGCTCACAATCCTTGTTTTCTATCCATGTTGCTGGAGTGAGGTGAATGAGCAGCTGTGTGGAATGCTTGGCTGGCACCTGGGGCCAACCCACCACAAAAAGCTGTTCATAAGTACATTTGTTTGCTTCAGCAGAACTGTGCAAGCATCCTTCAAGATGGAGTTCCCACAAATCCATTCTAATTGACTGAAAGAGTCAGAGGTTACAGGATGTTTCACAGTGAGGCTGGCAGAGCACCAAAGCAGTCACCAGGACTGATGCAGAATTGTCCATCCTTAGAGAGCCATTCCAACCTGAGACATTCTAAGATTCTGTGAACTCATGTTGGCTACCTTTATCCCCCCCCCCCCANCCCCCGAGGTTTTGATCTTTCTAGCACATGGATATTTCTCTTGGGATGTTCCATCTTCCTGGGCATGCCTCACCAGAACTTGAGAAATCCAAATTAGGAAAAGGACTCCTTTCAAAGGTCCTGGCTGTATGACCACAGTAAAGCATCCGTGAGAGAGCTCCTAGAGAAATACCTCCTACAGAGATGCAGTTGATACATGTAAAATATACACAGACCCCTAGCACCTCCAAACATGTCTTAATGGAGACCAACTTCTCTTTAGATTGTTTGCTACTCCCAGAAAAAAAAAAAGAGAAGACTTTCAAGATCAAAATCCTCCTTCAGGTTCTTCTTTCACTCACTAGGATGGCATTTATTATCCCACACAGGGTCTGCTTATCACCCTGTAAACTTGGCTTGCTTCCAGACAGGCAAAAGTTGAATGGCACCTGAAATGATGGGAAAAGGTTACAGCTATCATGAGATAATCTAATCTTAAAGGCTTTGCTAACTATCTCTTGTCCAATGATTAGGACTTTGAGATATGTATGTACTCTAGGCAGTAACCTTTGTTAAAAATAAACAAACAAACAAACAAACAAATAAATAAAACTACAGCTGACTATTGGGAACATCCGCACCCTGAGTTTCAAAACCAATTTTCCACTGACAGTCATGAGAAAACCCTTAAATCACAGCCAGGGAGTTGCATCTCTGTCCCTCCTGTGAAACCAGAGACTGCCTACATTCACAGGACAAAGTTATTCTCCCTGTCTGTCCAGAAAGGCAGAGACTTTCTTTTCTGAAAACAAGCAAGTCCTGCCATAAGCAACTCAGGGGGACAATGCTGGGCCCCATCCTAGTCACCAAAGGTCCACTGAGGGTGCACACCTGCCACCTCAGTAGTGGATTAACACTGACCTGAAAGGATTGTTGAGCCATAAGGCAACAGGTGGCATCATTAAGCATCCAAAACATCTACCTGACTAATAAGAGAGAAAACTAATAATCAGCAATGAGATTACAGAGATTGCAAATTGCTGAAGAAAGAGGGAGACTTTTAAGTGCAAAAAAGTAAATCTGTAAATACAACCAGAAAACCTTGTGTCTTAGTGCCTTCTCTAAGGGAAAGAGCGCCCAGCTGAGCTCTTTCTACTCTGGCTGGAACTCACTTGTAAGGCAAGTGAGGAGTCAAAAATGGCACCTTCATAAGAAGTGGTAACAGCAGGGCTCAGATACAGAGACAGCAACAGAGACAGCTTATTCTAAATGCTGTGTTGAAATCAAAATGTAGGTACATGCCCATGCACAGAGAAAGATGTTTGGTAGCCTGAAATACCAGATTCTTTTCCCTTTAAGAAAAAAACTTCCCAAGAAGATGTTGCAGCCTTCTGTGAACAACAATGAGAGCTGTAACATAAATCATCTGCAAACCTCATAAGCAGTTTTGGGCAGCTATTGTTTTTGGATGCGTGCAGCTCCCGCAGCCTTGCTATGGAAAATATCGTCACCAGGTTCACATATGCCCGTGGAACCTGCCAAGAGAACAGACACATCCATAGCAAACCCCTGGAGCACAGAGGGCTGGGTTTGTCCCTGCACAGCCATAGCACACCTTGGGAGCAGCCTGCTGATTCAAGCATCGTGTATTATTTATAACAGAGGTGTTCAAAGTACTGTCTCAATAATTAATCCCCCACACAAGCAATACTAAATTACAGCCCCTGCCTGCACTGCCTAATTCTATTCTAAACATTGATAGCTGGTCACTTGGAAAGGATGGCTTCAAAAAAGTCCAAACAAGTTGTTATAGGTCTCAGCAAGACTCAGACACCTGCTAACTCTTCAAGTACTCTCCTCATTCTTTATGTGGAATTTCAGAATCTTTTTCTTCATGGCCAGAAAAATATACTTATTTGCAGTTTAAGGAACAAGTAAAGCATTTTCTAGTCAATTAATAATGTTTGTTCAACTTTGTTATAACATTTTTTCATATTATTTCTCCACAGTACATCAGCTAGAACTAAGAATATCCTTATATCTTTGGTAAAAAAAATTCTCCAGCCCTTTTTGCCTTTCACAGAGATTTCCTGCAAGCAAACACCTCTGCATACAGTAGTACTCTGCAGATGAAAGTAAAGAAATAAATTCTTAATCAATAATCAGTGACTGCTTTGAAAACAGAACAGAATCCTTGCTCCCACATACTAGAAAAGTTTGATTTACCTCTTCGTGAAGTAAGTCCAAAGCTATTTGTAGACTGTAGGTGTAGTTTTCAGGAGAATGGTGTACCTGTTAAAGCAAGAGGGTTGAATTTTATTATCAGTTTACTCAGGCAGGGACAAGAATAACTAGCTAGAGTCTCTCACAGCAGTGTTCATGTTTCTAACTCTTGTGTCAAAAGTAACAGAGTCATAGGCAAAATGGTCCTGTCTCTGCTTTTCTTCCTTCCCTCTCTCCTTGCCACCCATCCCAGTCATGTGAACAGGCACTTTGGGTTGACAGCAGAAGGTAGGAATGGTTAATTTGCTCTTTCCTTGTTTTACAACCATCTTACTGTGCTGCTTTGCTGTTCTTCCTGATCCAGAATTAATCATGAAGAATGACAAGTATGTGCTTAACTGCTTGAAAGTAGTAACCCTCATCACTAAGTGAGGAGTCAGCCTTTCACCTCCTCTACAATCACACATACCAAAGGCTAGATACTGTATGTGTGTTATAGATATACAATATATACTACATCACATATTGTTGGATTAGCATGAGCTGTGCCTAGAACTTTTCCCATAGCACTGAAAATATTAAGGGAGTACCAAGACAGACTTAGGAGTGTGACTATGCACAAGGCAAAGAGGAGTAAAGACCCTTGACCTTTTATCTACACAAGGTAAAGGGACTAAGCAACAAAAAGTTATCTTAGCAGGAAAACAAACCACAACAATTATGCTGCAGGCAGCAGGCAACTTACTGAATTCTCACAGAATTCGCAGAGGTCATTTCCTCCTATGAAAAGTGTTATGAGCTTCCAGTCATTCTGGAAATCTACTCTCTGCACAGAGGAGGAGATGGAACAGAAGTTATTAATTAAAAAAAGAACAGGAAGGAGATGCAGGCAACATACTAAACACAAATTTCCCATTTCTCAGTGTATATGGCTATCATTCCCTAGGCATCCACAACAAAAACAAGTTTGTGGTTGTGACTGAAGATGTAGAAACTGCTATGATCTAAACCAGATTTATATTATCAACGGCATCATGGAAAACCATTGCTCAAAAATCTATCTGTATACTTTTCTTAGTAATAGCTTGTACATACAGAGTCACTCCTCCTGCAGTCCTAGAAATATATCTTCATAGCAAAAATTACAGTATGTGTTTTACTGTGTGATAAATAATGCAGCTATCCAGCTGGAAAACCCTGGGGGACAATATATTTCAGTCTTGCTGTGAGACAAACTGCAAAGAACAGTTGGGCAATATTAGCCCTATCTAACAATAATGGTAAAATATTACAGCACTTTTTGTTCCTGCAAGGATTTTGCAAAGGGATAGCTGGCTAAATCAAGGTAATTATGCTATAGTAAATAAATGCCTTCTTAGCTTTGAGGAAAGGTTCAGATAAGCTTAGTACCATGTTGTGGATGTTGTGCTCAATATCCTAATGCTTTAACTTCAGTGCAAAACACCAGTAAGAAAAGCATCACAAGTGCATCAGCCTCCAGTGGTTTAACATCTTTCTTCACAGGCAGGAGGTAACATATCCCAGCTAATAAACATGCTGTTCAGTAGTTTGGTCTCAAAATGTACAAAAGCAAAAAGAGGGGAAATTTTCCTCCTGCACTCAAAAAGTGTTTTAAAAAAAAGGGGGGAGGAGGAATCTCTTAAAGGTATGTGACCTCTAATATGAGAATGCTTTCTAGTCAGAAGGAATTTCACTAGTTATATAAATACATTTATTACCTAAATAAAAGGTATTTCCATTAATTTCTGTTAACATTCTCAGGCCAATAAATTTGACAGAGTAGTGCTTAGAAGCCTTAAATGGTTTGAATGAAAACCATCCAGCTCTTCATTGTTAGTTGTTGTTCCTTTTAATCTCATTTCAGATGCATCCATCAGATTGAAATCTTGTTTACAAGACAGTGAACCAAGAAGGAAGGTACTGCAAATATTTTTGCCAATATGTACGCACCAGAGTATTTACACTAAACATGCACACAGATATCTTGAAGGCTTTTTGGCTGCTTTCCAGATGCACAATTGGAAAGCCAAACTATTATAATGTAACTTAGGTCACTGATTGCATAGCACATTTGTCAAATCACAAATAGCAAACATTCAAAGCACGAGCTGAGGTGAGAAATATGCAAGCAATCCTCAACCTAATGTGTATTTTACAGACCATTAATCAAATAATTCCTAACAATAAATGTGTAAGTCAAAAATCAGCTGATGATTAGATGAAGGAAGGGACTAGTTTGTTTTTATAGAAAACAAGTCCCTTCCTCACTTCACATGTTTATTCCACATGATTTACAACTTGAAAAGCTTGCCCTCAAAATCCTAGCATATATCCTTTTTGCTGGAAAAAACACCTGCTTACAAGATAATTAATAGCACCACAGCAAAATCCTCATGGAGAAAAGGTTCTGTTATCTTAGAGGGTGACACAGGTTGGAAGCAGAAGCAACAGCACTGCATTTACAGCCACTTACAGTAAAAATGATGAGAGAGTTACAGTTATCAGGGTTTGACAGTAACTATCATATGCTGGCACAAATTCATTTCAGACTGAGCTATAGATTATTTTGTGCTGACTCACTCTGCACAGGGAAGTATCACAGTGTACCCTGCTGTAGCTATAGCTTTAAAGTTTGGCATTCACTGTTGAGATCTGCTCTTGGTCTGTTAGAAACTAATGATGCCATGTCACTTCATTCTAAAGATATTAATGGCCTGTTAAACTCACAGTATCATTCTTCATGCGGTCCACCAGTTTCCTAACCTGTTCAGGAACATTCCTAAAAACAAAAGAAAAACTAATCATAAAATAAATTCATAAAAATTTAAAGAAAGAATCCTGCAGAGATAGCAAGGCAAAGAGGAAAGCTGATGAATGGACATCAAAAACCCAAAAACTCCAAGATAGCCCAATTTTCATTGCATAGAATATATGATATATGATATATTTTGAGACAGTGATGGAAAAAGAAAAAAGAGAAAATAATTAGCATCCAACAGGCACTGGGCTACTTTGCAAATGCTGCATAGTTACTCTTTGACAAGCTATACAGAAAATGCACTTTTCTCTTCCCACCATCAGACAGATGCTATCAATAGACATAGCTCTGAAGCGTCTGTGCTCATACCAGTGTTATTATATGGCCTCAAGGCACTGAAGTAAGTCTTATAAGAACTGTTACCAGTGGAAAGGAAAATAGGATATGAATTGCACTGAAGACAGTGCATAGTGATCTCTAGTTAATTCCCAGCTCTGGCAGACCAGGAGTTAAACAATCCACAATTTTCTCAGTCTCTACACGAACTCTTGGTCCTGATGACAAGAAGGTTTGAATAAATACCCTCTAAAGTGGAGATATCTTTTTTCTGACTCACAACAGGACAGCTTTCTGAGCAGTGCTTGTAAAATGCTGTGGCTTTCTTGGTTGAAAATGCTAGAGAAAAATTTGCTAATTTATTTGACAGAGATTAGAAACACTGCAAAGTCCTCATCATATTTCTCGGCCTTCATGCTACAGTTAGGATAAAAAAATCTCTAGGTCTGCCTATTACACTTACTGTGCTCCTGCCAAAGCCCAGGGTTTGGGCCTTCTTTAGTCACAGGGAGTTTTATAGAAAAAAAACAAATTTCTATTAAAATTAAAAGTTTTCCTCTTACTCTGCACGAGCTCCTGCCACAGCTTGGTTGAATGCAGCATTGTTTGAATTCTGTGTTCCAGTGCCAATGGAATACCCTACCAAGGATGGGTTGAACACACGAAGAATATCTGCAGGAAGAGACAGCACCCTGAAATATTGCTTCTTGCAGCAGGTAACAAACAAGGCAATAAAGGTTAATCTTCAGTAAAAGACTCTTAATAAGCTTTAGAAGATAGCTATAAAAAAAATTAACCTTTAGGTATAATAAACATGGAGATTCATCATCATGCAACCATTTCCCTGCTTCAAGTTTTCTGAATTTCACCAATTCAGATATCTCATGACCTAACATGATCATCTTGGCTAGCAATGCCATTTTGCCTGACAAGTGAGGCTGGGTAACCATATACTCAGGCAGGAGAGCCTCATGCCATCATGCTCTAACTGCAGACAGGTTGGAATCAAATCCTTTAGCCTGATGGCCCCAGATGTATTAACCCCAAAGACCCCAGATTCCCTTCTAGATCTTAGGTTACAAACCAGCCTTACAAACACCTCAGATCTAAAACGTCCTGACCTTTAAAAAGCATGTAAAATCTGATCTTGTAATGTGATTCTGCTCCTGCCTAAAACAACTTTCCCATACAGTCAAAATAGTTTCTTTAGGCTATGAGCTAAGATCTTTGATTCATCTATCCCAAACACGTTTTAGACTGAACTACAATCAACAGAAGAATACTGGAACAACCAAAACCTAGGAATTACAAAATACATAGTTAAGTCATGCACACAGCCTGGGTGTTATGCAACTTTTACTCAGCACTGAACATTAAACACAAAGGGATCGCTTGTGTCATGCTGCAAATTTTAACCCTTTTCTCCTGTCTCCTTTTATAATAGCAGGTATTCCAATAATAAACAGCACCACATGCTTATCAGATTTACAGAAAAAGTCACTTACTTGGTAGTGTCGTGACTGTGCTTATGTTTTCATTTCCTCCAACACTGTTAAAAAGAAAAAAAAAAACAGGAAAAAAGTGTTCTAAGGTACGATGGACTCGGCAAGGCAGTGGAGAAGGTAGGAGAGTGCCCCCTTTTGGGGTTACCGCACATGTACAGGGCACGCTGGTGGCTGTGCTGAGCCCACCCAGGCTCTGGGTGCCCTCCCAGGGGGGCACGACATCAGTGACACTGTCAGCACCAGCAGAACAGTCAGAGTAGAAGCCCTGTACAGAAGCTGTCCTTTCAGCTCTTTCACATATCTTGGCATACATTCAAGCCTTGCTGAAAGAAATAAGATGTTTTTCAAGGCTGCCACTTTTGCTATTGTTTTGTACCTATTAAAATATTTATAGCTTCCATTTTTGGTTAACAAATCTAACCACAACAAAAAATTCTAAAAGTGTATATTTCAGAGTGATGAGTAAAATCAATACCCTTGCCCTCCCCTGTTGCCTTCCCTGCATTTGCATTTCACTCAAATGGAAGAGTACTACTAGACTGGTGAAATGCACCATTTCTCTCTGTGCTCTTTATTCTCCTTCATGCTGAAGGAAATACTTGTGTATTTGTTGCAAAAAAAAGTCAATAGATTAGTATTAAAGATCAAAATATAAAATGCTTGACTTAGAGCACCTCTGTAATGTCTCTTTAACCTGGAACAAATTTTGAAGTGCACTGATACCATCCCTGGAAGTGCTTGAGGCCAAGCTGGATGGTGCTCTGAGCAATCTGATTTAGTGAAAAGTGTCCCTGCCCATGGCACGGGGGTTGGAACCAGATGATCTTTAAGGTCCTTTCCAACCCAGGCCATTCTGTGATTCTGTGAATATGTTTAAACTTCCTCTAGAGTTGCACTGACCTAGATTGATAAAAAATGACGAACATAAGTTCAGCCTAACTAGTCTGGTGTTAAATCATACAGTTACAGATTAACAAGTGAACGTGATTGCCTTTCTCCAGAGCCCTTTTGATGTGCCTAACAACATGCTGCAGATGTAAAATCTGTATTGACTCACAATTGACAAACTGTTCTCCGTGATGTAAGCAATGCTGGGAAAGGATCAAGGAAAGAGATGCTGCATATGAAACAGGAGCAGAAAAGGCTTTTTGTAGACCACCAATTTTAAATGAGACAGATGGGTGACGTGGGCCACATTGGGCAAGAGCAGACAGGATACAGAAAGAGCAGGGACAGAAATGCAGAATGAGCAAGTGATGCAATGGCAGTGGGGTCTTAGAAGGCCCTTTCCAGGGTGTCCTAAAATCATGAGATTGGAAAAGAACTTTTTAACCAGGACCCCATTTTTCTGTGTATCCAGGTCTATTCTAGTTATGCCACATGGTACTCTAGAAAGCCACTAGAGTTTTCTTTATCATGAGTAATAGTGTAGCCATGTGCCTTCATGCAAAATGTGATATCAAATCCAATTTCCATAAGCCTCTTTTCTATGTATACATATCTATATAAGCCTCTATACAATCAAAATATCCATCAAAATTGAAGAAAATGGATTCCCTCCCACTGTGGGGAAAATTCCTGGGACTCACCTCCAAGAAAGACCCCGGTACTGAGTCAGGACATCCAGAATATTATTTCTTTTGGATCCTGCCCCATTAGCTGCCTAGAAGAAGATGAGTTCACCTTCAGAAAATAAGCATTGCTACAGTAACTAGTTCTCTGAGTGATCCTAGTGAGAATAATTTAAAAGCATATTAATGAAGTGAGCTACATCATCTCCCCAAAATAGAACAGATCCTTGTTCTCAAGAAGATCAAAGGCTGAAGGATTTTTAACTCCGTTCCAGCGAATTACCCTCTTCTATCAACTTTGTGATTAGATCAGGTGGAGAGAAATTACTTGAGAATGTTCAAAATACTCATAGAATTCTAAATTTACATAAGGAATAAATAAGATAGTAGTGGTCCTGAATTAATAATTTATTATGGTGTTCCTCACATTAGAAAGTTGTACAGTGATTTTACATCTTTCCCAGTTTCTCCAAGGAAAAAGACTACAAGGATTTAATGTGATAATTAGCACAGAACATGTAGGAAGCATGAATTATGATACAAGGAGTGAAGCAGTCACCACTGATTGGGATCGCAATCAGTCAAGGGGCAATGACCTTAGATAGTCCCAGGAATAGTGTTAAAATAAAAAAATTCTCAAGGTAGGTTAGACTTGACACACCCGATGTTCTATTGCAATTCTAATCACCTGTTTAGTTAGTATAAATTTCTATGGCTTTATAGGCTTTGGTATTATCATATATATATATATTTATCATATTACATAGATACACAGATGTAGATAATCAGCTGCAGAACTTTTTCCTTCTCTTCATAGTGCTTACTAATAGCTTTCTGGGCCAATACCCTGGGTGCTGCCAAAAATCAGTAAAGAAAAGCAATTATTGCTGCAAGCCCGCTCTAGCAGACTAGTTTTGCTGGTGAACAATCTAATCTTACATCTCTTCCTTGTGTGGCACTCTTGTGGACTTTAAATGGGAACTGTGCACTCAGATTAAACTCATGATCTGGTTACCCAAGATCAGCTAGCCAAGGTGGAGTGTGGAAAAAAAAATGTGAAAAATGTGTTTGGCTCAAAAAGGCATAACTGTAGGTCTTCCATTTCCCAGGTTAAAAAATCAGACATTTTATTGCAAGCTTTTTCATTGCTAGCTTCATCAATGGCTATCCAGTGATCTTTACTTACTGTGAGTGAATCTCCCAGGGCAGCAATCACCCGAATATCTGCTGGTTTCAAATTATGAACTGAAAAAAAAATAAAGGTGGTGTAAGGGAAAGAAAGAAAACCACACATTGTGATGGTTATTAGAAGTTTTCCTCAGAATAAGCATAATAAAGCACTGCAAAGACAGTATTTTTAATATTTAAGACAGCATCAGCTCAGAATGACAGAGATTGATAGGCATCATATTAGAAACTATTCTTGGTACCATAGCTGGGCAGTAGCTACAGTGACAGAAGAGGCAGCAAGACTCCAGTCTTGCATTTGTTCTTCCTCAAACTTCCTTTAACTGGTGAAGATGACTGAAAAGCAGGCACAATTCTGGTGCCAGCACAGAGTGGATATTTGGAACCATCAAAGCTTCTGGGGAAAGACAAAACCTACTCAAGCAACTTCATATGGGTTTTTGCATCTCAGACTGCATTAACAAGAGCCCCCTACATTTTTTTCACCCTGGAAATGAAAGACCTGGCTGCCTTCTATCTTTTCCACTGTTTGTTTGTACATGGAACATGCAGTTGCATAAACTTTCGTCACCTTTGAGGTAGTGAACTCGCATCGTGCCGTACAACCACTCACACTGCTCCAAAAAGACTCTTAAAAGCCACAGGTGCACAAAGTGCATTTCTCCAAAGAAGAGTACCTCTCCTGAGTAAACCCAGTTCTTTTCTCCTTCTGTCATCAAATGAAGTAGCTCTATGATAAAAAGGCATGGTACTATACCTGAAACCGGAACCGTATCAGAGGGAATGCGGTCGGGACAGGGAATATTTGTTCCATAGCTCCTCTCCTGCAAAGACAGGGCAAGACTTCATATCAGTCTCACTGTACTCTGGTCATGATAAACTATTTAGGTCTCAGAGCATCAGATGAATGAAATCCCCAGGTACTTTGTATACAGCTACCCAGCTGAGCCTGCTCTCAGTCCGTGCCTTTGGAAGGCAGACACAAGCTCAGCCTGCTCAGGTCATGCTGCTTAACCAGTGCAGCACAACTCTTGCCTCCCTGTGGGGCCAGTGGTTTTAGACTGAGCCATGCAACATTTGATGTGCCCATACCCTGAACACCTTTCGCAAGAAATGGTTTGAACATCCCTGGAATATTCTAGCACAAATCCATACCTCTGTCAGCAGGCCATGAGCCTGCCTTCTCTGTATGCAGTCAGGGATTTGCCCTCCTGGCTCTTTTGGGTTGCAGCCTACTGACAGAAATAGCCCCAAAGTCTACTGTTAGTGAAGGGCTGACCATCAGTATAACAGAGCAAACCATCACACGAGACTCAAAGATGTGCTTTTGCTCCAAATCTCTCTATGGAATTCCTTAAGCAGGCTAACTTGCCTAAGGAAAAGATACTTGTATGTCTTGTCCCATTGTTCTGGATTGGGGTTTTAATTTTTAATTTAAAAACCACACAAAACAACCACAAATATAACACAGTATTGCTCCTTACCTCCTTAACACCTCCTACACTACAGTTATTTCCAAAAATCAGAGTAGTAGGTACCATTGCCCCATGGTGAGGTCTGTACACCCCAGGTAACTAACAAAACAGATGGCATTATATTGAAATATGAACAGAAATGCATATTACAACTCCAGTGACTAACAGGCCATTTTGTCTAGATGTGGTCTAGACACTGTTCTGGTGCATGAAAATGAACATTATCAACTCCCTCTGTGCCTGCTTGGGAACACCAAGTTCTGCTCAAAATCAGAGTACTCTGACTTAAAAAACACAATCATGGGTCTTTTTCTTCACACATCTAATCTGAAACTCTCTCACAAAAAAAAAAAAAAAGATAAAAAAAGAAAAGAAAAGAAAAAAGAAAAATCCATACGCTTCAGTTTTAATGTGGCATAAACAATACAAAATCAGACCCATACAGTGGTTGGATCTGATACAGTTTTTTCCATGGTAGGACTAAACAGCCCCATTTTCACTATCTTCTTATCCCAGGGAAAATAACATTTTTATCTAGATGTTAACATAGGCCCTTACCAGTAAAGGCAAGACTCACCTTAGGCTAGCTGAACACATCTACCTTACTCACACTGTACAGAACCCACCAAGGAGAAAATGTGCTATTAAACATCTGACTATTTAGTCAAGCATGGAAGTAAAAAGCTGGAGCTTTGCACTTAGTTTTCTGAGGTGGCATTGTTTATTTAGGCTACAACACACTCTTACCCACCTGCCCCACTCCCTGGAATACACTCAGTCCATCTGGTGCAAACAGTCCTACTATACCTGAGATGATTCTCTGGTGTTTGATGTCCTCAGGGAAGATGAGTAGTTACTATTTCTATATGTAAACAAATATGGATTTTCCTGCAGAGTGAAGAGAGCATGTTTACCAACGCTAGTGGAAACACAGCCAGCTGACGTTAAAGTCTTCTGGCTACATTTTCCGAGAGAAAAAAAAACTTTACAGTATTAATTTTTGAATGAACATTGCATCAGTGAAGTAAACCAGGTTAGACTTGAAAATTAAGCCCTGGTCTGAAGCCCTGTCCTAGGTATGCTCTAGGCACAGCACCAGTTCCTGCCCTAAACCTAACATCAATCAAAACATAAAATTCTATTTCTTTGATATTTTAATTGCTGTTCAGAAGCTTTTGGATGCCAGCAATGTTTTATCACTATCAAATTATTGAAGTCAGAGCTTAAATGCAAAAGCATTCAAGAACCTGTTCTTTGAGCATGAGATGCTCCAATCCTGACTAATGACAGCCCCAGGGACTAAATTAGTAAAACCTGGCAGCAGAGGCAAATCACAGAAAAGATAGATTATATAAAATACATGGAGTCAGTTTTATTGGTGACACAGATTTGAATACTGATAATGCACCTCATACCTGCAATTAATAAATTCAGATTAGCTAGATATATTTTGAACCCAAAAAAATCTGACAGAGAAGATTTAATTAAATTTTGTCAGAAGTTCTTTTTTTCAGAGTTTCATTTGTAGGAAATAAAGACTCCATGTCAATGAACTTTAGGAACACTCAGTTTTAAACAGTGCAATAATTGGGCAAGTGCACACTCGCAAGAACTTCAGAAAACAACAACAGTATTTGAAAACTTGGAAATTCTGCAAAGAGTAAATAAAATCACAGAAGAACAAGGAAGCCCTTTTACCTGAGATGGACACTGGACCTGAACAATTTTTGTGACACCATAAGGCTGCTTCTGTCCAACTGGCTGCATCTGGAAAGGGAGAGAACAGAAGAATTGTACACATACTATATGTGGGAAAGAAGGGAGAGCAGCAGCAATGCAAAGGCTCTACTGCCTGGAGTTTTCTATCAGACTCATACGTGTATATCTAAAAGTATAAATTTTTAAATTTCTTTTGCTTATGATAAATATTTATCTATGCATAATATACTGCATATATACCTACAAAAGCAAGGACCTGAAAACAAATCCTCTCATGTGAGCAGACTGTCTTCCCATCATGACTAAAACTTCCATCCAAACATTAATTTGGCTTTTGGGAATGCTGACTCTATGTTTATCCCACCTTTCAGAAATGTTTCATTATCTACACTCTCATACATGTTAGGCAACACTAAAAGGTGCACTCCAACTCCATACAAAGGATTAATAACGTTTATGTTTGTTGGTCTTCTTGAAACAAGATGGACAGGGGATTATAGTAATGAAAAATGATGGAATTATTCAGAAAATGTTGACAGCAAAAAGGGGCAAATACCAAAAATAATCACTTCACCTGTTCAGGCAGCTTGCTGAGTGCTAATTAAATTGCAATCACACACAGAGGAATTGGCTGACACGTTTAGATCCCTCAGTGCATGTCTGCTCAGCTTAGCACCAGCAGCTGCCAGGACCAGCAGCCTACACAGGAAACAGGATGGAAGGGACTGGAAAATACAACAGCAGCAGGCTTGATATCACTGATACACTCTGGGCAGAAAGGCTATATTCTGTACTGATTGTTCCATCAACAAAAACAATGAGAAAACTCAGAGAACAGAGGAGAGGCTTACAGAGTTTATATTCTTTGAGAGAGAGATTTGAAGAAATAGTCTGCTTTTCTGAGAGGGGGGAATCAAACGAATTTCCCCAAAATGGGTAAAATCATGAAGCTCAGAGAAAAGATACATTGGGATATTTTCCCATCCTCCTAGTGTGAAACAAAGTAATTATATAATTCCATTCTTAAAAGAAAATATCCTTCCAACATGGAATCATCCCACAAAACATGAGATACCTACAATACGGTATTTCTTGACTAGAAATTAACTTCAAACAAGTATTATAGACACTTGCATGTGTTAGGAGCTGGGTGCCAAACACAAATTTCTCCAGAAGGCAGAAAGTTCCAGAGGGCTCAGGCACACCATTCTCCCAGCAAAGACTGATGGCTCCCATGCAGCTCAGCTGCACGGTCCTGGTCAGGGAATGGGGCACCACGGCTGTGTCGTGGCCATCAACCCTCCCCTGAATTCCAGCACATGGGCCATGCAGGCCACTTGGTGTGTGGGTCTGCTCTGGTACTCAGCAGGTTCTAAGGCAGCACAAACCCCTGAACACAGCATGGGCAGCCTTCCTGCTGTGCTGTCCCCATTTGGGTTCTTGCCTTGTTTTAGTTTCTCTTTTAGTTGCAGGACAGGGTTTTGTTTCTGTAACACAAAGAGTGCCACAAGACAAGAAGCTCCTACTCTTGTGAAGTTCTTTACATACATGAATGGAGCTTTGCCCTCTATATCCAGAGATAAAATTGTTTAATTTTGGCAAGTGCCTACTATCAGGCTCTCTGTGGCAGACATCAAAGCTGTCCAACTACACAACACAGCCAACCTCTCTCAGCTTGTCCAATGCCATTTAGCTGACTGTTCTCTGGTGTGTTTAGCCTATTAGTTGCATTGGTCCTAGAGACTTAGAAGTGTTTGGGTCAAATATCCAGCCCTGCCTAGGACAAGCCCTCAGGACATGATGGCTCAGCTCCTTCTCAGCCAGGCTGAATTGCAGCCCTAAGACAAATTGCCACTAGATTTTCAAGGTTTTGCCCTTTGACCAATAAGTAGGTAATTATTCCAGGAAAGAGGCTGGTACCAAGCCTCAAAACAAGGTTAGGACAGCCTGGCAGAGAGCAGGAGAATGAAAACCTCTGGAATGCACTTTCATTCTGCTATGCTTCCTGCTCCACAAGTCACAATTTTGATTTCCTATGAGCTCCCAAGACTCTCTTATGGGTTGTTTTTTCTTTAGTTTTTAAAGAAGCTGGCATAAACTGTTGGCTGGATTTCCCAGGTTTATCAGGTGAGGACACCTGCTAATGCTTTTTATGCTGAAAGGATCTTTCATATCTGCTTTTATATCATGGCAAAATACAAGCAGACAAGGCAATCACAGGCAGACAAAAAAGCAATCCTGAAAGGCCCCTTTCTGATGACTGCCAGATGTACTATGAAACCCTCACTAAATCAAAGAGAGGTCAGGAAAAAGATGGCAAAAGGAGTTGAGGGGAATGTTGCTGTTCCTACATTCTTCCTTCAAACCACTAGCAAGATGTGGTTTTGCCATATTTTGTGCTTCCTCCAGATCACCTAGGCTGTCCCCTCACTAGAGGAATAACCTCACACTGAGAAAAACCACTGAAATAAAGCAAAGGAGGTGTCTGTCTCCTTTATGACAGTGTTTTGGTTCTGATGGCTTTGCAGCATGCTCACCACCCAAGTCTGGGTCACTGGCCCTGATGCAGCCAGCCTTAAAAGCACAGCTTTGTTTTGCTTACTGTTTCTCATCTCTGCTGTTTCCTCAAAATGCTCCTGGCAATCAGTCACAAGATTAGAGTAACATGCCATAGAATGGGCTGCCCAAGGACAGAGCACAGGAGGACAAATAAAGTCTGAGCAAAAAAGGTTTAGAGACAGAAAAATGAAAGAGAGGACATCTATTTTATGATGAAAGAACTGAGGTAGGAACTGTGACATCATCACAAGGGATATCACAGATAACAGCAAAGGAGATAAATGGACCCAGCATGGCTGTTCCAAGGTTAGCACTGCAACAGCTTATCAATTTTTAACTCCTTGGTTCCTACTAACTAACTAAAGTCCTACTAGCTTTAACTAAAAGGTAACATATTTTACTAAAGTGACTGTACTACTCTTCTAGGTATATCATCTGGTGGAATAGAAGCTTCTTCCTGCAAATTCTGCTTCTTTAAATGATCAAGGCTACAAGAGCATTATTACTGCTTGAAGTAGCATAAAAAATAACCAAGAGCATGCCAATATGTATGAATTTATTTTTAAATTTATGAAAATAAATTTATGGTTTATGAAAATTTGGTTGCAGCATAGACTTTTTTTCCTTCATGCTTAGGATAATTTGGACAGACACAGGAATAATAGGTACTCTTCAAAGAAAATCTTATAAACACATGAACTGCAAGACAAGAAAAAAGTCTTTTCTATTTCATCTAACTTAATTTGCCATTGAAGATTCTTTTAAATTAAAAAATAGATTGCATGTGTTATAAGGTTACTAGAAAAAGAAACAGGAAATGTTGAAGCTTCAACAAAGAAACAGTAAAATCAACATTTCATCTAAAACAATGGATGTAAGGGCATATCCAAACAGTAATATCCTGCTTCACTCTGTTGACTCCAAACCCACATATCTGCTTATTGTCTCATTCATATTGAAAAGCAACTCACAGTTCTCCACTTGCCCTTATTATCAATTTTGAAGTGCAAACTCCTCCAGTTGTACGTGCATCCACCCAGTCTCACACACACAAATGCTGTGTGTCAGCAGCTCAAGCCTGCAGTGGAATCAGCCCCCTACAGAACTCGTCATGGTGTTCAAGGTCGAGTGGGTCAGAAAGCCCTCATTTCTTCCAGACAACCTCTCCCACCTAATAGAAGGCACCATTTGCTGGCTTTCCTCAGCTGGATAGGACATCCAACTCTTGAGGACATAAGACCTCCTTAAGGTTGTCTATCACTTTTTCACTGTGAGCAACAGCAGCACAAAGATGATGGTTAAGGAGGAGACAGTGGTATAAGACTCATTAGTAAAGAATGGTGGGGGATGCAGGATAGAGGACAGAGCAGACAGGAGTATAATTGCTATAATCTCAGGTTAGGACAAGTCTCAGTCATCCTGTGCTGTGCTGTCAAAGAGGTAAGATTAGCAAAAAAAGGACCTGTCACAGCTCATTTACTTCATGAAGCTTCTCAAAGGGCTACCTTGAAAACCTTTCTAAAAAGTTCTTAGTAGAAAGTAGCAGCAGAATGAGATTTGTCTTGGAAGTGTAGGGCATTTAGCATTGTTCAAGAGTAGCCTCCCTGCACAGCTGAGGATAGCAGTCATGGGATAATTCTCATATTCTTCCTTCCCCTGACTCTGCTCCTCCAAGCCTGGCTCGTGCAGAGTTGCTACCAAGCACCCAGACCAAGCTCAGCAAGAAACAGTCTCTGCAGTACTGCTTACCATGTTGTTCCAGAGGCCCAGAGCCATGAAAGTATAATCTTCCAGAATTTCTTCTTGTGTCTTTGATGTGCTAATCAAACCATCCTTGTCCTGAAAGAGAAAGTACTTTGAGCATCATAAAATAATTAAGAGTATGGAAAGATGAGATATTCAGTCACGAAGGTTCTCAATCTATAAAATAATACTCATATCCACAAGAAAAACCAATCTTTGGTATTCTTGTCAAGCCACTTGCCAGTGATCCAAGTTACTACTGGTGTGTCAAGAGAGAAAGATGCTGTTTCTGTAAATGATTGTTGCACATTAACAGGACAAGAAGAGCAGAGCAAGAACACAGCAGGATCTCAACAGTGACACAGAGCAGGAAGACACAGATGTGAACACATGAATCCTTTGGAATAAACAACACTTCTTCTAGTTTACACATGCATTTGAGATTAGAAACATGCAAAACTTAAGAGAGCATTGTGAATTTTAAATGAAATGTAACTGTTGGAAGAGTTTGGAAGGTTACACATGGTGACCTGCAGGCATACCACAAATCAGAAGAAATAAGGAATCCACCTATAATATATGATGGTATTTAAAGAAATAATAGAGCAAATTGCTGACTGAAAAAGTAATGCCATGAAAGTTAGAAGTCTGCTATTTGCATATGGACCAGCCATCCACACAAAATAAAAAGGCTGGCAAAAGATGACCCCAGCAGCAACAAGATGATTTTGCAACATAGCAGACACTATCCTCCCTGGAAGAAAAATTTCTTCTCCCAGTTCACTTTGTTCTGATACTGAGCTGAGGGGAACAATGGAATTACCTGAAATTCATGGAGCTATTATGATGCTCAAAAACCCAGACCATGAATCACTACCAAACTATTTTACAAAAAGCCACCTAATGTGTTGGATTTTGACACTTCACTCCAAGTGAGTTGTTCTCTTGAAAAGTAATATTCTCCCTCTTTATTGCCAGATCTTGGACAATCTTGACCTTTGAACGTCCCTTTAAAGATCACTTATGACAAAACCATGCCTGACATCCTAGGCAATCTCATCTTCATTACCTACTGACTACACCAGAAAATATTAATTCCCAAGTTCCCAGACTCATTGAAGGGAAATAACTGTACTTTCCAACATAGTTTACAAACACCTTTATCTTTTGTCCCTCTAACCCTTTTAAATACTCCACATTACCCACTTTTTCTTTATTGTCAAACACATGAGCATAATCAGGGATGAATATGGTGATGACTACAAGGATATGGAAAAATCAGCAGCACTGACAGCTTCCAGATACTTAAGTGACCTTAGGTGCAGAGGTGCCATAACTTGATTTATCCAGGAGCATAGCATTCAAAAAAACACAGCATCTCTGATGCCATTTAAATCAAGTTCCACTCTCAGGACTTCTGTGTCTGGTCCTGAGGTGTGTTCTTCCTGTGCCTGACTACCCTTGTCTTCCAGAATTACACAGCCTAGGACAGGAAAGCCTGCTGAATATTGCCATCAGTTTCAGCAGACACAAATCAGAAAGAATGGAACAGTTGGAGTTTACTCACCCATCTGAGCAGCAGATTTCTTTCTTGGAGAGAAGGCTGAAGAACAACAGTGAAGTCATCCTTTTGATCAAACCTCTTAGACTCCAGTAGTTTTTCCAAAGCATCCTAAATAGACAACCATTTAATGAGATAAGTGTTACCAAGTAGAGAGTGTAATGTATGTGCGATTCGTCAGGGCTTAAAGTAAATTAAAATTATCCCCATCCCTAATAAACCACAGAAATGAAAATGTGTAATCCTGAAGAAAGACAGTAATTCAATGAAATCTTGTTACACAACAACCAGAAAATCCTTGTAGCTGTGAGAAAGATGGTTTACCATAATTTTCTTTGAAAGGGCAGCAAGCTGAGCAAGGCAATGAAATGTCATTTTTATTGCCACCCTGGCATGTTTAAAAGAAACTCTAGCACAACTGCCTTTATCTTAACAGAAAGTTTCCCTCTTCTAAATCATGTGGCATTTTACTGGACAAGATGGATAATTTCTCTGATGGGATATGAAAAATTCTAGGTTGCCAAAAGTTATTCAGACATTTAAAACTTCAAGAGATACTAAGATCACTCAGGTATAAAGAGAGCTTATTGTCAATATTCCTGAGGTAAGAAATGGGATCAAGTCTGGATTGCTATGGATATGTGATAGAAAGGTTGTTACTCAGCTTCCTCACTGCTATTTCTTCCTTAAATCCTTGCTTCAGGCCAATCTGGAAAATGGATACACATGTCTAGCAATGTGAGAGCCAAACAACACAGAAGATGCCATACCTGATAGGACCACCTCAGTATGTTATCATCTAATGCAGAGCTTTCACCAACATAACTGCACTGATTCCTGCCTGGATTGCTGCAGAAAATAATTAAAAACACAAAAGACATTATGAACTTTCGATAAACCAGGTGGATAGCATGAATTCTTTTAAGCCACTGACAAGTATATATTAAAGACTAAATCATTGTATGTGTAGAAAAGGCTACATGGAACATGCTGATTTTTGATATAAACATCGAATGATAGATATTTTCATATCCAGAGCTTTGTATCTCCTCCTGATTTGAAAGTCTTGTCAGTTGACAAGTATGCCAGACTTAGATTAGCACAGGATCTCACAAGCTAGCAACATGCTCAAGCTTAAAATAGCAGCTGCACTGGTTTTCAAACAATTCCCTCTCTGTAGTCCCACAGGGAAATTGAACAAACTCAAAATACTTCCACAGGAACTTTTTCTTTAGTATTTGGCATGAAGACTTGCATCTAGAAACATGGATGGAAGGTGCAGAAGGTTATACATGTTAAAGGATGACTGGCACTGTAGACAGGACCAATATAAGATACACATAAGATTAGTCAGCAAAGATATACTCCCTTGAAATTTCCTTGGTGGACTGCAATCTGAAAGTTTCTGCGGGGTTTGCAGATATGAGCAATAAGCATGTGTCAGGATGCTTTTCACAGAGCTCTAGCTAAACCCATAAAATGAGAGTTTTCTGATAAAGTGCTATTATCACTGCTGGTGAGCGAAAGAAACACGAACTCAGAACCAGAATCTTACCCAAGCCTAACAGAGGAACCTCATAAAATAAATGAAGAGAGTTATGTGCCTAAAAATAGGGTTCATGCATTACTTTTAGAGCAGAGGCTTCTAGTTAGTAAGAAATCAGTAAAGGAGGGAACTTCAAATCCCCATTATGCCCCAAACTTCAATGCCTAAAGTTCAATACTGACACAGGACCGAAACTGTCAAGCACTATTTTCCTCTTTGACTCTTGAAATTTCACATTTTGTCCATAGACTTACACTTTTCTCTCAAAGCAAAGTTCATAATGACAACCTAGTAACCAAATGCTGGAGGTCTTTACCTGGGAGAGCATCTCGGGCTGAGGATGTCTAACAAATTTGTGGGAGCTGTGTTTATTAACCAGATACACACAGCTACGAGAGCATGCTGACAACAAGAAAGCAAATTGCCTTAAGTGCAAAAGGAAATATAAAAATTCCTCAGAGGAAAAAAAAAATAGATCTATTTGATTTTATTTTTAACGCCTTCAATATATGGCAAGGCCCATATTCCTAAATCCATCTTTTCCACATTTCTCACATTTTTCCTCTTCATATTTGTGCAGGAGAAATAAACTAGAGTGCCCCATGCAGTCGCTTTTGACAAGGAAAGCTTCTCCTCTGCTTGTATTTGTTAAGTACACGGTTACATAGCAGCCAGACCTCTTCCCCCTTCCATCAGAACCTCTCTGAGGTTGTATACTTGCAAAGATTGTGAAACCCTTCAGGATGACTATATTAGTACATATGGTGTCCTCTGCCACCAGCACAGGGAAAAAAAATTACTGTGGAGTAAGATGGAGTGTAATTTCAGCAGCTGTAAACTACTCCATCATAACTGCTCATGTGCACACTCCTACTCCATACTAAATTGGGACTACTCACACTTTTGTTACAAAGTACTGAGAAAGACAGATAAATAGATGCAGTTACCATAAGGAACTGACAACTTGGATGTTCTCTACGCTAGCATACCCTGAGCCCAAGCAGAATCTTTCCAATAGCCTAATAATGACCTTTAAAATCAGTTACTTATTTTGTGAACATTGATATGTAGAAACTTAAACTTTCAAAGCCCCTACAGAGCTTTTGACTTGAGAGCTGCAGAACAAAAGTACCACTGAATAAAAAACTGGGGGTAGCTAGACAGTGCAGTTTTGTGACCATAATCTCAATGCTGGGTCTGGCTGGGATGGAGTTAACTTTCCACACAGCAGCCCATATGGTGCTGTGTTTTGGATTTGTGGCTAAAACTGTTGATAACAAACCAGTGCTCTGGCTCTTGGTGAACAGTGCTTGTACAGCACGGAGGCTTTCTCTTTTTCCCACACTCTGACCCAATATTTAAATATGCTGTCCAATTTGACAGGACTAAAAGCACTAGCTTCCTGGTAAAAATATATCTTTCAGAGAGAGTATATCAAAAACAAAGTGAAGACTTAAAATCTTTTACATACTTTTGCATTAAGGGCAGAAACACAGTTCAGAAGATTGTAGCTCAAAGTCAGTGCATATATACAGCTATTTGTTGAACACCATCAGGAATCAGTGACAAGAAGTTAAAGAAACCTGTTACCTGGCATTGCTGTAATCTTGGCATGAAAGAGAGGCAGTTGTGAGCTCAGTGGAATCCACTACATTTACGAATGCCTTGGGAACCTGCAGTAATAAAGTAAAAATTATTCATGCTAGATTTGCAATTAAAGATCAGCAAGCAGCAATTATGGTAAATTACAATGTCACATGTATTACCTCTGGCCTGGGATTCCTTCTACATAAAATCAATGATCTAAGTCTTTGCCAATTCTGTCCTGAACCCTGCTCCTATGCCTGCTATCTAGGATCATCATTTATGAAGTACTCGTGACCATGATTTCTTGGCTGAGACACAGCAATCCATTTTACATAACCAAAATGGCCACCAGCCAACCAAACTGAACTCAAATGAACTTGGGACTACCATTTTTGTGGCAACATGGCAATGCAAAGCTGGGCACAACACATCCTGTATAACAGCACGAGCACTCATGCAACCCACCACACCTCTCCCCCATGTAGAAAGCAGCTTTTCATTTACATAATGATATTTCACTTTTACAAGTGCACATAAACAGATTCTGGAAATAATAGTGGAGAGAATATGAAGAGAATGTGTGGGCAGAACTTCCCCCATGCACAACATTTGTCAAAGTCAGTTTGGAGAAAAAAAGAGTGGCTGTGGCCTGATGCAATCAAACTGCAGCAGGTTTAGAATATGCTGTAGGCCTTCAATGCAGCAAAACTAAATTATTGGGAAATGCTATTGAAATTATTCAGTTAAACAGTTTATAGTCTGCTTTATTAGTAAGCTACTGCCATTTAGTCTACTGCTCATTAGTAGACCAAGACACAGCACAGAACACTTCCCAGAAACCATCCTAGATGAGGAGGTAATTCTTACCTCAGCCAACAAGAAAACCTTTGGAAAGGCTGAGATTTTAAAATGAACACAAAATAGGGGAAAATATTCACTATATATATTTTAATGGATGTTTTCCTGGTCTGTAAAAGTCATCACCATGTAGTTAGCAGCATGTACACTGCCCAGGTGTCCCACACCAGTAATTAGATATCAGTTTCTTTCACCAACAGCCCTGATAAACATAACTTTCAGATCTAGACAGATGTACTCCAAATCACTTAGAAAAAAACCAAAGATTGAGTGGTACATTAGCTTGTGTTGCAAAACAGAGCAGTTACCCATCCATCCTTTGTGTTTGCATGCATCAGCTTTTTACAAACAAGTTTAAAACACTTAGTGAAAACAAATGGAGCCAGTGGGTTGAAGTCAATGAGACTGGTGCTCTAAGCCATGTGAAGAGTGGTACAAGCCCTAGTCGAGTAAGGGAGAGACTGGAAAAATACACAAAGGATTCATTTATTCAGGGTTGATGAATACATCTTACCTTCTTATACAAAAAATCCAAGACAGTTGTAAGTTTTTCCAGGTTTTCTGATATGCAGTCCTTCTGTAAACGAGACAGGCCATCAAAACTAGCAGAAAAAACAGTTATCCATTTCCTCAAAGTCACAAACTGTGTATTGAGCTGTGTACTGAACAGTTATTAAGAACCACTCTATTCTAAATTCAGCCTCAGTCAGCAAAAAGTAAATAACATGGGAACTAGTCCTGTAATTTAACTGCCTATAAATAGACAAATTGACATATAAAAAAAAAAACCCACAGGGATAGGGAAGAAAAGTATCTTTATACTTGAAGGTGGAAAACAGTTGTTCTACTAAGACATCTCAGACTAGGGATGGCAAATTAAGTACAGACATTTATAAATACAAAACACATCGTGTGCCAGGAGCTTACATCACTGGATAGAGGCATCCCAACATCCCAGACCTAACTACTCCTTTGGTTCACTGTGGCAGAGAGCAGAGTATGGCAAAGTGTCTTAACCACCTGCCTTGACTGCTAAACCACCCCACAAAGTGCTTACCAGTTCTGTGGAAACATAGGAGGAACATGGGGTTTCAGCACTAAAAAACACTGTGATCAGTTTCCAGTCATTTTGGAAGTCCATCATCTGGGAGAAAAATATAAAGGAATAGGATGATAGGTGATCTATTTGCTATTTTCCTTTCTCACACACAGTTTGCTATGCCTTCAAAACCAGTGAGACCAAGCAGTAGTTCATGGCCCAACTCTGGCCATCTTCAATTTGACAAACCATCCAGCTTTTCCCTAGAGGAGACAGCAAATGGATTGTCAGGCACCAAGTGCTGCAATTAAAGCTGAACACACACCTACAAAAAGCTCAGGACAGAGTCTGAAATTGGTGCTGCTGTAGGAGACTATTGGAAAAAATGGGCATGGACAGCACAGCACAGAACTTGATGTTGCCTCCTTCCATCACTGCTGCAGCTTGCCAACAGTATTACTGAGAAGGGGTCACACTAGTGGGACAAAACTGGAATAAAAAATTCCGAGTGCTAGATCCTTGCTCAGCTGTGCTCTGTTTGTTAGGCAATGCTCAACAATCCTGAAGAGCCTTGGTTAGAACCACACAGTTCCTCAAACACATGCTAAATCTCTGTAGAGCAAAGAGGCAGTGGCAGAATTGCCTTGCCAATTACATTTTCCCATTATTTCAAGACTATTTTACAAAATAACATGCCTCATGGTTAAGAATTAAGGAGAAATGAATACTTAAAGCTCCAGGATGGGACCTAAAAAGCACTCAGCTGTGAGAGATAAATTCAGGCTCTCACCAGCACCAGCCACAGCATAGCTCAGTCTTTACTGTCCTTTTTGAAAATATTCTCCTAAAAGACCAAAAAGGAACTGAAGAGACAAATACTGAGAATTATTATTTTGGGTTGGCTTCTCAGAAACACTGGCACAGTTAGAGAGTGTAGCTAGCAGAAGCCTTACATCTTTAGCCAACAGAAAGCAAACATACTGGCTTCTCTACCAAGATCTTCAGCTGCTTTGACAAAGTGAAAAAGGTGGAATACTTTCAGAAGAAAACTGCACTTGAGAGGCACAGAATTGATTCTTATTTACAACAGAAAGACTGAAGTCCCTTAACCTTAAGAAATGGCATTTTCTGTTTTGAAAATATTTTTGAGCACTGTTTAAAGTATTAAACCACTTTTCTGCCTTTTTCTGCTTCAACACTATGCTTTCTGAATTGTCCTGTGCTTTAAACAAACCTGATTCTCTTTCATGAGCTCCACTATTTCTTCAGCTTGATGCAGGAGGTCTCTGAAAAAGCAAAAAGGAAGAAAGAAATTATGAAAGCATCAGTAAGGTTAAAGCTTTGGCTTTAACAATGTTTGAGGATTCAGGTTGGATTAATCTTTTCTCTCTAAATGTGTTAAGATCAGACAATTGACTGTGCTACCCAGAGAGCTTTGGGTGATTAGCTCATATTCAGCTGACTTTCAAATATGTGCACTTAGATGAAAACTGCAGCTTAGTAGGCACACCTCAACTTCTATTTGAGCCAAAAATTTATTTTGCAGCTATTAAGAGACCTGATGGTAACTCAGGTGATCCAGACCCCTGTTTCTCCTGATTCTTAGAGGTGCCAACTGGGCCACAACAGCAGCCTCTGCCAGTACTGAGCATATTCTGTGCCCAATGAAGTGTTCCAGCATCAGAGAATTCCAACCTCCCCCTTGCCAGCTGTACATCAACTGCCTGGCCAAAAGCCCCCAGACTCACCTGGCTTGACTGTCTGGGGTCGCTCCTGCTGTGCCAGGTGGAGAGGGCAGACGTTGGACCAAGGGGCTGAAGGTGCTGATGAGAGCTGAGTGACACACACAGTTAGGAGATCTCTGCACCCAGCAGACTGCTATTCTGCTGATTCATTAAACACAACAGAACTAAAACAGCCAGAACATGCAAAGTCTGAGGATCTCTTGGCAAGCACAAGAGGAATACCCAAGCCCCTCTGCAGCTGTTTTTCTTGGTTTTGTTCCTCACCTTCCAAAATGAAGGCTCGATGCCTGAGTTTGCCTCCAGACCCATCAAAACCTCCATCCTCATCTCATGTCAACCACAAGTAGTGTAGGTGGGCTTAAACACAGCAGCTGTAGAAATGAGGCTACTGGAAAAGGCTGCCCAGAGAGACTCATGAAACACCAACAAGTTGCCATGTTTTAAACCCCTTTTACAGGGATATGGATGTGACACCAAGGAGTTAAGATACCAGGAAGATGATGTGGAGGGCAGGACCCTGGAGTTATACATTACTCAGCATTTCAGTGGGCATGGAAGTTTTACTTGCTATACTCTTTTAAGCAAGTAAAGGCTGCCTTCAGAGACAGCCAACAATGAATTCAGAATGCACAGATGTGGCACATCTATGGCAGCCCCAGTGTAAATCCCGGGCACATGGCAGTTCTGGGCAGGCAAACCCATACAAGATTTCAGAGTCAGAATGGGCCACAAGCACACACCAGCAGAGACTGTGTAGTGGTAGAAATAACAGGCCATTTAAGAATCCTGCAGCAGTCTGTCACACCTCTTCCTCACTGCTGCCTGCCTACCCAGACAGCCTCTTTAAAGCCACCCCGGATAACCCGAGCTGGCTGTACTCATGTCCCCAGGTACACCACCCCTCAGGCTTCCCTTACAGCCTGCAGTGTGCCTGTGCTGCACCTGCTCTGCAGCCCAGCAGAGCCCTGGAGCTCCTGCCAGCAAGCTGTTAAATTCATTTGCTGAAGCTTTAGTGTGACGGCAAGACGCACCTGCTAAAGTTGCCACGCTTAGTTCAAGGAAGTTCTTTCCTCTGCTATAGAAAAGGAAGAGAAAACAGGAAGTTCCTGTTATTCCATTTCTCAAAGAAAAATTATATTATAGCACAGCCTCAATTTCTTATTAGTTATGCTGCATCTCAGAGTGAAATTCATGGCAGCTGCTGCAAGTAAGAATGGGGCCTTTCTTCCCCCAAAACTGTCACGTCATCAGCTACTGCTGAGTAAGAACGTTGTCTCAGATCTCAGTTTTTTGTGTCTCTGTACCCTCTGCATGTTGCACTACTTGTGCTTGCTTACACATAGCTGTAAGTAATGCAGGGGCCTCTCTGTGCATACCCACACACAAGTGGACACAGAAGTTTATGCAGCCATTAAAAAAACTTAGTCTTTTAAAGTTTATCTGTGCAGCACTAAATCCTCATGTGGAATGCTATGACTCAAAAGATCTGCCCAGACTTGCAACTACAAGGTTTAGCCATATGTTCACTTACCAATTTAGGTGTGCTAAAGGTGCATGGAAGAAGGAGATGGGGTAATGCTTGTCCATAAAGGACTGGGAATCAGCCAAGTAGACAACAGGGTATCTACTAGGTTTTCTCTTAGCTCTGATAAATCCCTGCTTTCTAATCTCTAAGTAGTGAATTACGATATTTACTGCCTAGGATTTATCACGTAGCAATGATCCTTAATCAAGGGTTTTGCAACTCTGAGGTAATTCTGTATCCTGCATATGTACAAAAAATTTGTTATCAAAGGACAGGGGAAGTTACAGAGTCTCAGAATCCTTTCTATTTTACCTAGGCTTTCACCTCCTCTCTATAAAACAGTTTTTAAAATTGCTTGGGCCTAACTCTTGCACTGTGATACTACAGAGATTAGGATAATGAAACTTATAAAAGCTAACTAATAATTGTTACCTTTGGAGTAAATCCTCACCAGATCCTGGTGTCTGTGAACAAAGAAGCAGTAAGAATAATATTAAGCAAAGTGTAAATAAGACCTACATATTCTATTCCCCTTCCGTATTCCACTCCTGTTAGAGACAGTATTGTTCTCTACATACTCTTCTCCATTGTGTTGCAATTACTCACAGATTTGTTTTCCAGAACTTCCCTATTACAGTGCATTGTCATATTCTGGTAATCTTTTCTTAGTTACTGCTTTCATTAATGAATTTTTAATATAGGGCTTAAAAAAGAGTTTGATTAGTTGAAATCAAATTCCATAAAATGAGATGCTGTTCTAGACCAAATTTCTCTGGATCTACTCCTACTCCTTTTCAACAAGGGACATAACCTAAAATCATTTAGATAATTTACATAGATGGCACTCAGACAGAAGGGTGTCTGTTAAAAAGAAACAACATCAATAGAGGAACTTCACTTTTCAGGGAGTTTGAAGAGGAGACAGGGACAGATGTTTGCTCTAGGAAAGCAAACACTCCTTAGAAAAAGACCATTTGCATGTTTTTCCATGACACCCCCACAAGCAACAAAGACACCAGCACAAAGAAGACTTGCTCCAAAGGGCCATGCATCTAATATGGGTGAAGCACTTTTGCATTCAGGACAATTACTTTTTTCAAAAGAGAATGGTTACTCACAAGGAGTCCAGAAGTGCTGATTTTCTAAAGGAAAAGTATGATGTATTGAGGGATACCATCTCAAATTTGAAAGCTGTTTTGTAATAAGGGAGGCTCTCCTCTGTTTTTCACAGTTGCAGCCTCTCCAATGGCTATCAATTTTTGCTCTACAGGCATTTCAACACTTCCTCAAAGCTTGAGAATTTGAGGTTAAATGCTTTTAATTTGGCCTCAAATCTATTTCAGATATCCACTTCCAACTATTAAGGCAAATAAAGATCATCCATATCTGATTATATTATCACAGGCAGGAGATCTGCAAGGATCAGAAAGATATATTTCTGATGTAAAGACCTTCTGCCTTCTAGGTAGGAAACCAGTTTCTACAGAAAACACTTGATGAGGTGGAAAATCTACTGCATTTCTCAATAATTTGTATTTGTTCCAGTTTGAATTTTCCCAGCATCTTCCTCCAGTTATTCAATATGTTATGCTCATTGTTAGGAAAATCCATGCACTCTAATCAAATATCATGGTTCTCTGCAAGAGCACTGTGGTCACATTTCCTCCTGCACGAAGTCACCTGTCTATTTTTAGACCCAGGGTACACTGAACAGCAGGTATTTCCAGTCATTTTTTCACCAGAAGTCTTTGATGCTTGTGGAAAGATTCAAGTCCTGAACACCCTGAGAGCCCAAACTACATCATCAGCTGACTTCATCATCACAATGGAGGAAATGGGTCACGTTCAGCACATTTCCAGCTTGTACTTACTCTTTGCAAACTTCCCATTGCAGTGACTGCTTTAATGTCAGCTGGCCTTAGAGCATGAACTGCAGAAAAGCAAATGAATTCAGGTTACAAAAAAACCCCAAA
>VZRX01021434.1:289706-321161 GCA_013398075.1 Notiomystis cincta | reverse complement strand
GCGCTGCGGAGGTGCCAGGAGGGCCCGGCGGCTGCGGCGCGGAGCGGCCGCGGGGGCCGTGCGCTGCCGAGCCGTGTGGGCTCTGCCCCGCCGCACGAGAGCCGGCTCTGAGCGGCTCTGAGGCGGGGGCGAGGAGGCCTTGCTCCCTGCCGGCAGCTCCTGCCGGTACAACTGTGCCTGAAACTAAGACCTAATGGCATTTCCAGAAAGAAAAACTTTTCTAGTCCAGCTGAAAAGTTGTCGAAGTAGCAGTAGTTATACAGCTGTTGGCTTTAACCGCGTATTGGGTCAGTGTGAAGGGTCTAGAGCCCAAAGAGGCTGTAAATATGCCCAGGGTTTGCAGCAAGCAAAACCGCAAAAAAGATTGTAAAAGACTGATTTTAATGTCTTTGTTTTGTTAGAAAGAAAACTTGAGGAAATTCAAATGAGGCACGCCACTGGCTCCCCCTGTGTTATCACATCTTGTAAATACTTAAAATGACTGCTGCACGTGAAGCTTTTTTTAATTGCTAATTGTTCCCGTGGTTAGCATTTGTAGTTAAAATGCTCTGAATGCTTTTGTTATTGGGGTATATCTGGGTCGAAGTTACACACTTTGACCACGTTTGTATTGTAATTGGGCAATCTTACCCACTTGAAGTGGGTTGACTCTCTTTTTTCCCTCCTTTTCACTATGAAGACAATCTTTACTATCAAATGCGTTTTCAAGTATTAAGTAGGGGAAAGAGAGTGAGCTATTCTGATGAGACGTACCTGTATGACTTCACTGGTAAGGAACTGCATCCTCCTGATTACTGTAAGATGAGTTTGCCACCCAACATGGTGTACTGCTTGAAAAAAAAAATCTCTAAGTAAATAAAACAATGCTTTCTGCACAGCTGCATATTAACTATTAAAGTTATGAATTGTTTTTATAAATAAAACTTGCTTTAATGGCATGCTTGATGTTATAGTTAAGTGCATTTTGCAGTGGATTTTATAAATTATTAGTACTATTGAAATCGCAGTTCAGTTTTGCTTTTGAAGTGTAACTGGCTGTTTAAATAGATTCGTGGTTGGAAAGCTACCTGCTTAAGTAAAACCATGAGGCATGAAAAGCTATTTTATTAGTTTTCTCAAGAGGCTCATTCAAATATTTTATTTCATTAATTGTCTTTTAGAATTGGCTAGTCAAGATGAAACCTGAGAAAAGGCTATATGATAGAAGTTGAAATTTTAAATACACTCATGAGGAATTTAGAAAATTAGTAGAACTGATTGGCATTGCTGTTAGCTATAACAAGTGAAGAGAATAAATGTTTGAGTCACGTTATTTTTAACAGAAAAATTTGTCACCTAGGTATAAATCATCTGACCAAAAGATAGTAATGTACTGATATCAGCAGGTAAATGTGGAAAAAAAAAAGCCTCTCTATATTAAATAGTTGTGTAACTCTGGACCAGACCCTAATCAAAAGATGCTATTAAAAAAAAAATCATTTTCCCTGGAGCATTTTCCCTTTTTTTTAATCTGGCTCTTCTGGATTTTGATTATGGGGGAAGACAGATTGGGGGCTGGGGATGCAGAGGGAGAAGGCTCAGCACAGCAAGTTAAATCCCTAAAGATTCTGCCCCTGAGGGGGATCACTGTGACTAAGGAGTCTGTGAGGCTTCTTTTGCCAGAGTCATCGCTTTGTTCCAGACTTTCTGGTTTCTGTACTGCCGAAACCTGCAAATATTTTTTGTATGAACTCAGTTTTATTAAATTGCTTTTCGTTATGCACTTTGGCATAGTGTATTCTGTCTTGACTTTTCTCTAAAAGTCTGCTACCACGTTAAATTTTGGGCTCTCCTGTTCTGTTCTGCTTGCTGTTGCTTGTCACTGGGCCACCTTTCTTCCCGTGAGGGAGGGTGAACAGTAGAGCGTGCACAAGATGCAACACTAAGAAATTAGAAGTTCTACCTATGGGTATGTAGGCAGCTTCAAACCACAGCTCCTTTGTATTTCATCTCTCCCTCTTGTCTCTTCCTTTCCCCTACCTCCTACATACTTATGTAACAAGGCCTGATTTCTGGCCTAATTAACTATGTTACCATTGGGGGGGAGGCGGGGCAGAGACCTGAAGGATAGATAGATTTTGGTCCCCTCTTGTCGTTTAACAGCATCCTAGTATTTGACAGAGAAGTTTTAAATTTTTTTTTAATTCTCTGTGTTTTACTAGAGCATTGCAGAACAGCCTATAGAGGCAAGCCATCTTTAGAACGTTTGTCTAGCTCACTTGTTACACTGAATTTTCTAAATAAAAATCATTGCTAGGAAATCAGCACCCATTGGTAGGAACAGAAAACTTTTGTTAACAACTCAGTGTGGTGTATTTTGTGGTTACTTTCTAAGGCACTGGTATGTGCTTGCTTTAGAAGAAAGACCTCCTGATGAGTTTGCCCCCACCACAGGAAATACTTCATAAATGGGTGTATGAAGCATCTTAACTGTATCAGAGTTGAGCAGAGATGGTTTGGGTTTTTTGTAGTTAAAATTGTGGTAGGGAAAAAAACCAGCGGCCTTTCATTTAAGGAGTAGATTTATGCTTATGTCATATCTTGCTGAAACTTCTGTATGCTTGAAATTTGAATTTAAGCTTTTTAGTTCAATACTATACATAAGGCCATCTTTCTGTTAACTAAGTTCTCTTTTCAAGAGAACTGAAATATATGAAGACTTTAAAGTTTCCTTATTCAGTACGAAATACAGTACTGTGAAAAGTTGATTCAGTACGAAATATAGCACTGTGAAAAGTTAATTAAAGAACTCAGAATTCCAGTATCTGTATTAGAAGCTTGTGTTTTCATGTTTCATTGGAGTACATTGTTTGAGGTTTGTGGGCCAGCTTGTGTCAGTGTTGCCTGGTTTTAGTTTTAGTTTTTCTTGATCTGCTGAGCAAATAAAATTTCTCTTTCTCTCTTTGCAGATGATTGTATTTTCCCCTCTAGAAGAAGTGGGCAGAGCAGTTAGGAGCAGGAAACAACGAATATAGCAATAGAGATGGATGAGCAAGCCCTTTTGGGGCTCAACCCAAATGCGGATGCAGACTTCAGACAAAGAGTATGTAATTAATTTCCTTTTCTCTAATAACTGGAGGTGATATTGCAGTGCAAAAATCTCGTGTTTTCATGGGCTGGGGGTTGGTGAGCCAATGCATAGGGTTTGTGGTGGCAAGTACAAAACAAAGTCATTTTGCAATGTTGAAGGTTGTGTGTTACCAATTCTGTTACATTTCAGTTTGATTGCACTTAACATGCGTAGAATTTGTTTTTCTGGACTATGTTTAAGATTTTCAATTCTTTGTACTTTTTGCTCAACTCCTTACCTTGGTTCTCATAGAATGAAAATCAGCCACAGAAAACAATTTGCTTGAAATTAGCCTGTTGATTCTTAGGGGTTTTTTTAAACTATAATTTTAATGGATTACCTAGGTTTAGTGTTTTTTTTTAATGAAATGTGTGGGTTTAATTGTAGTGAAGCTTGTGTTATTGTAAAGTAGGTTAAGAAAGGAATCATGGTATGTGGGTAACGTTTAAGAGATGCTCCTATGAAAAGAGTTTATTGTTTATTTAACTAATTATTGAGTAATTATCTCACCTTACTCATTACCATGTTGATTTAACTGTCTACAAGATAACTTCTAGTAAAATCTTTCAGGAATGAAGATGTTAATACCATGGTTTTGTGTTCATAAAACAAATCCTGGAATATTTAAAACAGGTACAAATGTGGTTTAATTTGCTAAGTAGCCTGTTAAATATGTTGGTTCTGGGTATTTGTCCTTTTTAAAAGGATGGATATAGCTAATCTTTAGTGATCTGTCAATAGAATATCACAAAAATGGAAAGCTTTTAGATTTATTGACCTTTTAACTATGCAGTCTGCCCAGTTTGGAAATACTTCACAGCAGAAGGGGACCTACCTTTTCCACTATCATGTAAGATGTAACATAAGGGAAGTATCAAACCATATCATATTAAGTATAAGAAAATCACTAGTACTAATTACAGGAAGTGAATTCTTATCTTAGAACTTCCTTCTGAATAATTACTTTGGGAGATGACTTTGGCAAATGGAAACCTTTATGAACTAATACAAAAAGCAGCCCCTGAAAATATCCAACAGCCAAACCTCCCCCTTGAAATATATGCATTCATAGAATTGAAATAATGTTGTTAATCTAATCTCTGCTTCAAAATTTGCTTTACTGTTCTGTATTACAGACCACACTGAGTCTTAAAACAATTAAATCAAATTAACTGTTTTCAAAAGCTGTTTAGAAGTCCTGATTAGTAACTTGATTATTTAAAATTTGCTAGAGGTTTTCTTGATTTCTGTAGAAAATTCATAAACTGACAGTTATCCAGGTGGTCAGTGTTTGAATGTTTTTTGAGTTTGAGATGTTGAATACAAGCAAAATGGTGCAGCAAAAAGAGTGAGTTGTTTTCAGTGAAAAATCTAAATTACCACCTCTTTAGAATTTGTGGAAGGAATTTTAACTCGGATGTGAACCTCCACCTAAATGGAAAGGCCCCTGAGCAAGCTGCTCTAGCCAGCTGTATCTCTGGAGGTTCCATCTAACCTCAGCACTTCTGATTCTATGACTTCTGTGTTCAAGTAACAGAAATCTTCATGTTGAATATGGAGTGGAAATGGATACCTGTGATACTAGCATTTGGAAAAAAACCCTGCTTAGTGTTAAGGTAATTAGGGAGCCACTGGAATGTATCCAAATAGTGTTGGTTTTTTGAAGAAGAGCTGTTTAAATACGAGGGCAAGTGTGAATGAGATGTGCTTTGTTCTTTTTTAAAAAGTGAAACTTACCTTGATTTTTGCAGGCACTAGCCTACTTTGAGCAGCTCAAGATATCTCAGGATGCTTGGCAAGTCTGTGCAGAAGCATTAGCTCAGAGTATATACAGGTAATGTAACTAATAATTTCTTACTTTCATTAGTGATGGGTTTGATTTAGCTGTGCAGTATAATAGGCAAACTAAAGTGTTGAGAGTTAATATGGTCTTCATACTGTTTTTAATATCATAGTTGATCTGTGTCCTCTGTATAATGCCTTTCAAGGAAGAGCAGTGTATAAATTAAACTCCATATTAATTTAGTAGCCTAAAGACTGCTGTGTTGAAATCCAGGGGAAAAGAAGTGCTGAGAATTGCCCACTGTGAGACTATAGACTTTATATGCAGTAATCTCACAAGCAGTTCCTTGCCCCTGTTTTATGGAGTAGGCCATCTCACTTTTCAAGATGCAAAAAGTGTGTAATCACCACTATTTTTACACATAGTTGTGTATTTACATCAAAAATACTAGGTTGTCACTGTTTTACAGAATAGTTCAGTTTGGAAGGAAATTGAGGGGTGCATATCTCCTGAATAACAGCAGTATTTTATAGTGAATGCTTTTTCGTGAATGATTTATCAAGACTACTGACTTAATCTATACCTCAGTTGGTCTTTGATTTTTAAGATGCAGTGTACAACTTGCACTTAGTGTAGTAGTGGGCCTCGAACATACTGTTGAAGACTGACAGATTTTTTTAAGAGCAAGATAAAATAGGTATTGTAGTTTTGTTTGTTCAATACTGAAATCAAACCATAACTCATAGTTGGCTATAGAAAAAAAAGACTAGTATCAAACATAAATATTAGTTTAACAGTTGCTATTTTCTACCAGATTAACTGCTGAAGTATTTGTCATTTTTGCTTTGAAGTAACAGTAACAGCAGGTTTGTTTTTTCCCTTGTGCCAAAGGGGCAATCTGATTGTAATATTTGAGGAATATTTTTCTTCACAGAAATGTGTACCATATTGCTTCCAGTAACAGAATTTTCTTTTCTAGTGATGATCACATCAAGTTCTTCTGCTTTCAAGTTCTGGAACATCAAGTTAAGTTCAAGTGAGTAATTCTTCTTGACCACCACCCATAAATATCCATTTAGTTTTCTCTGTTTATTCTGCTTGCAAATAAGCTTTAAATGCTGTCTGTTGCCCAGTTGTGGTTCATGAGGTGTCTGTAGTCTGGCCCAGAGAGCTTTCTTGTACTTCTTTACCTTTTCCTTGAAGAGGTTTTGAGCTCTGCTCTCAGCCAGTCTAACACCTGTGGATGGCCCAATGCAGACCCAGTTAGTTCCAAGGAGGACTTGGAACTTAGCTGTTCCTGTCTGGCAATTCAAGCCTTACTCTGTACTCTCACTGGTTTTTGCAGGCATGCTCTGTACAGAGTCCTGGACTTCAGACAGAGCCCTATTCATTCAATAACCATGGCAGAGATGTTGAGAAAGTAGGCTTTTCACTTAGTGGTGGTTTCACAGAACCATAATTCTAGGGAAAAATACTTTTTTAATAATATGAATCATTGCACAGAACTATATTTTTTTTCTCACTTTGGGCTCCATTGGTCTGCAATTGAGCATCATGGAATCTTTGAATATCATCATGACTGCTTGTAATACACATAGGAATGAGATGTATTTTGTGACAGATTTTTACAGTTTGGTGTGAGTGCAAATGTTAAAGACTCTTTATGAACCTGATTTTACCTCACTGTCCCCTTTCCTCTGCCTGTTTCCTTACTGTCACCTGCTTTCAGCAGTATGTTTTCTCTTGCTTTCCTGCTCTGTATTTTCTTTAAACATTTTCGGTGGGGTGCTTTGTTCTTCTCCTTAACGAATAGTCTGTGACAGGAGCACTGGAGGCCCATTCAGCAGTCATTCCTGTTAAGGACTCTACAAGCCTGTAGCTAACTCTCTCTGCAGTGGAGTATTCTCAGCTTCACTAGTCCTGGCAGAGGTATGGGTAGTACTTGAGGTGGGCTGGATATAATGTCAAAATTTGCCAGGACTATATGACATAAAGCAGAATTACTTCCTTGGGTTTTTTGACATAAGTCTAATAATAAATGTAGTGTAGGTCAGATCAGTAAAGGACTTCTTGTACTCGCTAGTGATAGTCTTCAATGTGTAGTAAACAAGTTCAGGCATATACAGATGTCTCTTCCTTCTCCCCTTGGCGTATGGTCAGATGTATTTTTTTATCAGGGTCATAAGTCCTGTCCCTGATAGAGCAGCCTTCCTGCAAAACTTCAACCTTCTACTCCAATATAGAAGGCAGTAATTCCTCAAAAGGTGATCCATTACTATGTGTAAAACGGTTTTTATTATTTTTGCCTTTACTTCAAAATTTTAACGTGCAAATAGCTTTGTAAATTGCTGTCCTAGAAACCTTTCATTTTCATTAATGTGGAGCATTGTAAACCATGTAAAAGAGTTTTTGCTTTACTGAGTGGTGGTGCTTGGCATGAAGCACCATTGTATTTTGACCTCAATATTTTTTGTTTCAGATACTCTGAACTTACTGAAGTCCAGCAGCAGCTAATTAGGGAAACACTCATAACATGGCTGCAAGCACAGGTAGGTATCTCCTTCCCAGCAGTCTCACACCTTAGGCTTTTATGCTAACATGGGGCATTGAGTGTGGACTAAATGTTTAATCTGTCATTTGAGTTTAAAGATGGCTTCCTGAAGATGCTTGGTGTCTGATGGTTAAAGGTTTGTGAGAAATTATTTTAGTCTAGTGTTGTAAAGAAGTCCATGCCTGAATTTACTACTAAATATATAACTCTTGTATCAGGTAGTGATTGTGGTTTAATCAATTGTGTGTGAAATAAGGTGTATCAAAAGTTCCCCTTTAGAGAAATATAATACAGATTCCTAATGTTCCTGAGTGTCTGGAGGAGGAGCAGGCCTGGTAATTCTGTTTCTAAGACCCTACTGAGAGAACTACTTAGAATGCTGGCAGATGTTTATCACTCCTCTGTTAATACCCTGGCAGGGTATGGGCTGCTCTTTCTTGTGGAGTTACTGTAGCTGAGCTTGTAGTATCAGCCCCACCCAGGAGTTTGCAGTCAGCAGAACCATCTACTGGGCTTGTGCAAGTCTTTGCCCATACCTGCCATGATACAGCTGTCATTCCACTCCTGCTCTGAAGATTAACATAGTTGCTGTGTAGGGAACTTAACTGTAGGAAATGGAAGGTAATATAACTTAAAAAATAACAGGTCATTATGAAGTAGATTAAATTGCTTTTTTCTTTGTGGAAACTGTTCTATTTAAGAGTTTATAAAAGGGAAAGGAGATTGATAGTGATAGATTTTTTTTGTTCCCTTAGATTTAGGAACTTCACTTACTATTCTTAACACTAATGTCTAACACTGCTACAAGCTAGCTACAGGAGGACTGTAACTTTCACCAAACTGACAAATAACCTTTTAGTCTTTGAGTAGTACACTTAATGTCTTGGTACTGAATGAAAGGCTTAGGACTGTATCACCCATAGAGAACATTTTCCCCATTGCAATTAGCCATTTTTTCTTCAATTTAGTCAAATTTTCTTCAAATGCCTTGGAAATGTAAGTGTTTACTTGCTGCTCTCAGCCAGGAAGAGAGATAGTACATTAACCACTACATTGTTCAACAAACCCATAGGATTCTCTGATTTGTTAAGAACTTACAGATGAAATGTCTTGTTTCTGCCAGATGCTGAATCCCCAGCCTGAGAAGACTTTCATTCGCAACAAAGCAGCACAAGTCTTTGCATTGCTTTTTGTTACTGAGTATCTCACAAAATGGCCCAAGTTTTTTTTTGACATTCTGTCAGTAGTTGACCTTAATCCACGAGGTGTGGATATGTACCTCAGAATCCTGATGGCTGTTGATGCTGAGCTGGTGGACCGGGATGTTGTTCATACATCAGAGGCAAGTTTTTATTTTGCATTAACACTTGTTTTTAAGAAGTTCTCTTACTTAAGTTAGAGCAAAAAGGTTTTAGATAGGCTTTTTTCCTGTGGCAGCTCTGCCTTAGACACATTAAGTGGTTTAAATCCAAAAACCATATGTTGTTTAATGCTTTTGATGATTTCATACTTTTCAGCTTTTTTTTTTTGCTTTAAAGCTTGCAAACAAAAATTAATCAACCAGTTTTGTCAATGTAATGCTAGACTGACTCATTTTTAAATGTTGATTTTTTTCTAGTGCATGTTTTATGGGGTCCTAACATCAAAAGTTCATTTAATGATCTAGAGAACTCTTCTTTTTCTACCTTCTTTTTCAGTGTTTGGGCATTGTGGTTAAAAAAAGGGGAAACCTAGGATATTTTAGTTTTATTTGTTGGAAAGGGAAAAAAAGCATTCTCTTTGGGTTTCTGATTTGAGTTATTTATCTTGCTATGACACGTGATGTCTGGCAGTTGATACGAAAATGCTGCTAATTTGACAAGATGCTAATCTGTGACAAGACTGATTTATCCTTTTTCTGTATTGATAGGAGGCTCGTAGGAACACCTTATTAAAAGATACTATGAGGGAACAGTGCATTCCAAGTTTGGTGGAATCGTGGTACCAAATCTTACAAAACTATCAATATAATAACTCAGAGTTGACATGCCAGTGCCTTGAAGTAGTTGGAGCTTATGTATCCTGGATAGATTTGAGCCTGATAGCCAATGAAAGGTAAGAAGGTTTTGATGGAAAAGATTTGCAGAAATAACCTTGGTAATGTGCTGACTGTATAGAATGAAATAGAATTAAAAATCATCTTCAAAGGACTTTATATGTCTTTGGAGTTTGGCAAACCAAGCTGATACAATGTCCAAACTGAACACTACTCAGTTTGCTGTGTTCTCTTTAAAATGTATAAAATGTTGAGTTTTATCAGTACAATAGGCTTTAACACGGTTTTATAAAAAGAAATCATTGTAAATATGTGCTCAAATAAAGCTTCTATACAATGTAACTTTGTATGTAACAATATAAAGCTAAAGTGTTTTTTTTTTCTCTGAAGGTTTATAAATATGCTGCTAGGTCACATGTCTGTAGAAGTTCTCCGGGAAGAAGCCTGTGATTGTTTGTTTGAAATTGTAAATAAGGGAATGGACCCAATTGATAAAACAAAATTGGTTGAGTCTTTATGTCAAGTGTTGCAGTCTGCTGGCCTCTTCAGTATTGATCAGGTTTGTGTATTGATTTTTATAAATAGGAATGAATCATAGGTTTCTGACAGTTCTTAAATAAGCAGATGCACAGAAAATTGTAAAACAGTCCATAGATTAGAGAGAAGTACTTGTGCTTCTGCATCAAAGCTGAACACTTCTTAGAGTTTTCTCATACTTAAATTTAAGAGCTTGTTATTAATGTTCATTATTAATTTGAAGACAGTGTTTCATTCTAGAAGCATGATATTATGTAATTCCTGTTTCTCTCCTAAAACATGTTGTGCTTACTGTTAATACTGCTTTGCTGTTTCCTTATCTTGAATCTTCCCTCCTGAATGGTTCTGTAATAGGTGTTGCAGCCGAGGTAGCTGATCTGATGTCTCCCCCTAAAAAATTCTATGCATAATTAGGTAGGGGAAAGAGTTTTCTTAAGGACACATAAGCTGTTCTGCATGTGTGCTTCACACATGAGGCTTGAAATGCTTATCTGAAAGCTGGAAAAGTATACCTGGTAACTAAACACACATTCCCTGGCAGTAGCCACGTTTAAGGAACAGCTGTTCACTACCTGATGTGGAGAAAGAGCAACCAAGTCTTTATGAAGCTGTAGTTCTTAGATTACAAGGCTTTTACCTCTTAATTTTGAAACCTTTGTCAAATTTGTCTTCCTACTAATAAAAATCTTACTTCAGTCTTTCTTAGGTAGACTTGTTATTCTTTCACTTCTCTACATTTCTGGCAGAGACCAAAGCATCTTTTTGAGGTGGCTGCTTTAGGAGTATTTCTTGATTCTGATCAATGTATTTCTGTTAAAGCAAGCCAGAAGTATTTAACATTAGCTTACTCTTAAAGGCAGTACTGAAAGGCACTCAGTATTTCTGAACTGAGCTGCTGCTGTTAATTCTTTGAAGTTTTTCCATAAAAAGATTTTCCCCTTATACAGCCTAAAACTTATGGTAGGCATGTACTGCTGCTGCTTTTATTTTGAACATGCTTCTTGCTGCAAAGAGAGAAGCAAACAAATCTGAAGAGATGAAGCAAGCTACTGTTGTGTAATGGAGGACAGCCAAATTTGGCATTGCTTTAACTTTTTTCTCTCTCTATTCCCAGGGGAAAATGAACCAGGGAATTGTAGTTTCCAGCTAGGAGACAAGTGTTGGTTTAATTCTACATACTAGACATGGGTAGTACAGTCTGTAATCTGATGTTATTTAAACATAAGTTCTGTTAGTATTTTTAATTAGATGTCTTTTCTTGCAGGAAGATGATGTGGATTTTCTGGCCAGATTTTCTAAGCTGGTCAATGGGATGGGGCAAGCATTAATAGCGAGTTGGACTAAACTGATAAAAAATGGTGATATGAAGAGTGCTCAAGACACTCTACAAGCTATTGAAGCAAAAGTGGCCCTGATGTTGCAGCTTCTAATTCATGAAGATGACGACATCTCTTCTAACATCATTGGCTTTTGTTACGACTACCTTCACATCCTGAAACAAGTAAATATGTCTGGCTTCAATTTAACACCAACTCTGACCTGGTTTCATTTGATTTTTGTGTGAATGTCTCATACTATGTGCAAACTGACTTGCAAAATAGTGGTTTTTTTTTACTAATTAGGATTCAGTATCTTTAATGCCTGTAGTCATGCTATTTCTGTAGTGCTGTTTAGAGATCTGAAGGAGTTTAATCTTGTGTTAAGGGGAAAGAAGGCTTGCAGATCATATGGCTGTTCAAAAAGCAAGTCTTTCTTTTCCTATTAGACAGTAATGAAGGAGTTATGATACAAAAAAAATAACACTTGAATTTTATTTTACAGCTTTCTGCACTTTCAGACCAACAAAAAGCTAATGTAGAGGTAGGTATTCTTTTTTTACTACAGATTCTGTACTTCAGGGACACAATAGATCAGAATATTTCATTTTGCTGAAAGAAATCATGTTTCATTTATGTGCCTCATTGCGTATGTGACAGTAATTAAAAGTGAAGACCTAAAAGTAAGGACAGTGTGTTCCATCTTTTGCTAAGTAACTACAGTTGTTTCTTTAAATAGTAAACCTATATTGAATTGTGTATGAAGATGAAAGCTATTTTAGAGCTGGTATTCCCAAACAACCCCTTAGCATATGTTGGCAAGCTCCTCTGCAGACCATACTGTTCAAAGAATATTCTTAAATCAACATGGAAGAGTGGCTTCCTTGAAGTTTTGATTTTTATTGAAACCTGCCCTAATTCCAAAGGACTGGAAGACATTTATATTTATAACCCTTATAATGTAAGTTAAACTTAAGAAAGAAGCAACAATTGAGAGATAACAGTTGTAATTATGAGCAGTTATATGATAAACATTACATGAAATATACATTAAGCTCAAGTTTATATGCTCGAGTTTAGCTAATCTTAAGTTTTATATATAAAACATAAAGTTTATGCCCTGTTTTGGAAGTAGTAAACTTAAATGGATTTTTCAGCCCAGTCCTTCTATTTATTTTCTTTATGACTGTTCTGCACCACTGTAGATGTACTGATTTGAATGTTGAACTGGTTAGATTGGTGCAGTTATTTCGTAAGTTCCTACAGCTTGCAGGTGTGATTCCTTTTTCTTTACAAAGAAAACTGAATTCTGTACCTGTTTGAACATGAAAAGTCGAATTTGGACAGCTGAGGTGTAGAGAATCTTGATCTCCTTTTGTCTAATGTCTGTTTAAATTGGGTTAGGTAACCCCGAACAAGAATGTTGATAATAACACTGAATCTTTTTATTTTTGTGACTGTGTTTTGTTGTTACAACTTGATCAGATGATGTTACTACTGCAGTACACTTAAGACACTTAAAAGTTGAAATATGTTACTGTCCTGAAATATGGTGGTTTAAGTTGCTTTCATACTGAAGGTTTTCATGCAAATATGTCTTAATTTTACTGAGCACTTCTCGAGGATTTCTGTTAAACTGAGAAGCAATCATAACATTTTTTTCTTTCATCCAACTCAGAATAAAAAAGTAATGGGAAATAGTCTAAATCTTATTGTTTGTCTTAAGCTTTAAATTTTGTGCTCAGCAGCATTCCTTTAAAGTTTACATTTTCAAGGAAGAAAAGGGGGCTTGTTTCTTATGCCTCTGAAGTTCCAAAGTCTTTCTCATCAGCAAGATCACATTTTTAATGCTTAGGATGACAGGTCCTTCTAAACATTTTTAGCTACAAGCATTAATGTTTTGCAGTTACTTTAATTCTTTAATATCACTTCTTAGAGAAAAGCAGACACTTGTCTCAGGTCATGGTGACACTTGGGTGTCAATGTATCTATTTCTGCAAGACAACCAAGAATTTCACCTCTGTAACCTTGGTTTAATGCATTGGTCCATTTTAGTGTTGATGAATTTCAGGTTTTGCAGTTAAAATGAAAAATAATAATCATGGTTTATTTGTCAGAAGTTTTTTTGTTTCATTTGGTTTCTTTCAGACTTAAGTAGAGCTAAGATCAAGCCTGTATAGCTCCTTTAGGATGTGCCAACAGTCCCTACTAAGGTTATATTGCACTTCATTAATCTAAATGATCTCTAAGTAACTTACTGCTGCAAGTTATGGGCTGAGTGACAAGTGACAGAAAGGGCCCCCTTGCTTTCTGAACTTCTCAGAGAGGAGTCTATGTGCAGCTGGATTTAGTCCTTCTCCCAGACCTTGTCAATGGTTTATGTATAAAGACTGCGTACGTGGAATTGAAGCTTTTTTGCAACTTTGTTTTGCAGGATTAAGACTGGCAAACCAAATACACAAATTACTTGTTTTATTGATGTTGATGATAATGATTAGACTAAAAGACTTGAATCAGAAGTAAGAAGTATTTACCATATGCAATGGATAGTAGTTATAGGTACTACAGTATAGTACACTGTTTCTTGAAGCAGTGTTGAAACAGCAGTATTGAAGACAGCAAAACAATTATTGAATAGAGATTGATGTTACTACACACACCAATTACTATGAACATTTAGAGAAGTTGATGTTATAGCTAAGCTGACTTATCCCTTTAAAAGAGTATCTTGGACAACCTGTTTATTTTCCTCTGCCCAGTTCAGTCTTGATTGTTTTCAATGTGAACTGAACAAGCAGGAAATAAAGCTAGATGATACTATCAGAGACTGAGAGCTCCAAAACATCTATGCTATCTGTCTGGAATAGCATTTGTGTATTGTTTGGATATAATCCATCTCTTTTGATTTGGACTGGTAACTTCTGCTAAACCTCTGAAAATAATAGTTCAAAAGGAATTAAAAATACTTGTAAACACATAACACTAACTTCAATGTTTTCTTTGCTGTAGTATTTTTAACTGTTGTTTCATGTAACTTGTCTGCTTCTATGCTTTCTGTTCTAGGCAATCATGTTGGCTGTTATGAAGAAGTTGACATATGATGAAGAATATAATTTTGAAAATGAGGTATTGTGCTGTAGAAATAAACAGGCACATGCAACTTAATTATATGTAGTAAAACTTGCTCACACTTAAAATCTGTATTTTTCATATACTAAAAATTTAAAGGTAGGAAGCAAGTGTCCCTAGGCTGTTTTTTTCCTGTAGGGAAAGCTTCTAGGCATGTCTGCATAGGGTAAAACAACATAGTAAAGGTATATCCAAGCCAGCTGAGTTAACAATATTGTGGCTGTGTTTGTACAGAGCTATTCCTAGGTAAATATAGCTGTGCTGATAACTGAACATAGCTGTTGAGTGCAAATTTGCATGTTTGTGCACATCACTTCTATCTTGCAAAAATACTTGAGAAATACTGTGTAATGAAACTCTCAAAAGGCATGCTGCTTGAGCTACTGGAGATGGTCAAACCTCTGCAAAAATAAGCTAAAGGTGGGGTAAGGTCTTTGATTTCATTTTCCTTCCACGCTTAACATTTCTGTCAGCCAACAGAAATGATTGAGACAGATGTACTTTGTCCCAGGCTGTATCAGAGAGCTGTAGTCTTAAAAGGGTTAACTTAAACTGTATCCAGTCCATCATAAATGTTGTCAGTCCAATTTTAAAGCTAAGCTAGATGCTAAGAATGAATGTCTATGAGGAGTGAGTCAGTTTTTAAGAATTGGGTCAATAAGGCTTTGCCAAGAGCATTTTCTTATACTTTTGGCTGGTTTTCATTTTGGAAAGCCTTTTTAGTATGTTCCTGGGCTGAATGCAGTGGATCTCAACATATTATAATCAGCCATAAAAGGAGCCTGCTGTTATGTTGCAAGAGCACTGGATGAGCATTATTGAATTCTCTGAAGTGTGCTATACTGGTTTTATATGTACATGTTTTTTTCTTCAGATGTAATTGTCTAAAATGGTTGTGGATGAATTTAAACATGAAAATAAGGACTTTACTGATGTGAATGGTTTTTTTTTTGGTAGGGTGAAGATGAAGCAATGTTTGTGGAGTACAGAAAACAGCTGAAATTGTTGCTGGACAGACTTGCTCAGGTTTCACCGGAATTACTGTTGGCCTCTGTCCGCAGGGTTTTTAACACTACGCTTCAGTAAGTTGGAGCTTATAACTTGTTTTGATGCCTTCTTGGAGTTTGGTTTTTATTTCCCTTTTGTAAGCCATCAGTCTGTAGTGAAAGGTGTGATGCAGCAAGGTGAAGTCAATTGACAGACGTGAGCTCATTACAACTTAATGATAAATAACCTTTGTATAACCTTTGTTATTCAGCTCCTTACAAAGAAAAAACTTTCTATTTTGTAGCCTTAAATGGTAGCTTTTCTTTCCTAGAGATGTTTCTTGATCTTTGTCACTTGCCTGCAGAGCACCAGCTGTTTGGACAGGTGTTCACTTTGCCACATCTCATAAGTTTCCTTGAAGTGTAAATATTATACATTCCTTTTATCGGAAAAGCAAGGTTGGATGGGGGAAAAAATGGAAGTGAAATATTTTTGTAAAAAGAAAAAAATAGTAGATCTAATCCTGGAAACTGCACACAAGTAAAGAAACACTACTAGTTCCTGAGCTAGGAGGAGAGTTATGTTTATACAAATAGAAATCCAGTATTGTTTGTGGCTACCTTGTACCTTAACTCAGCCTCTTCTTATGTGAAGCTGAATGGCTTGTCCACATGTCATAGTAGGTGGGTTTGTACCTAAATAAGCACATAAGAAATCTGTAGCTTTTAAGCTGAAACTGGTGAAAGAAAATTGGTGCTGATCTGATGGGGAGAGGTGGTATTTTAGAGGATGAAGTCTTTCAAAAGCATCCTGAATTAGTGCCTGGGCCTTCCAGTGTTTTCCTCAGTTTACATCTGTTCCTTTTATGCCGTGCATCTGAAGAAGGCTCAAAAGAAAATATTAACATAGTGCAATTGTGATTATTTCATAAGGTACTAAAGACTAACATGATCTTCATATTCCTTCTCTAGGAACTGGCAGACTACACGATTTATGGAAGTAGAAGTAGCAATAAGGCTACTGTATATGTTGGCTGAGGCTCTTCCTGTATCTCATGGTGCTCACTTCTCTGGTGATGTTACTAAAGCTACAGCTTTACAAGACATGATGAGAACAGTAAGCATGTCTTGAGAACTGTTTAAAAGTGCCCGTAAAGACTGGAATGTTTCAGTTCAAATGGCTTATCTTAATTGCCAGCATGTCACTTATGTTGCAGTTAGGTTTTATAAACAGCTAAAATACTAACTTGCCAATGCTTTTATTTATAGCTGGTGACTTCTGGTGTTAGTGCCTATCAACACACATCAGTGACTCTGGAATTTTTTGAAACAGTGGTTAGATATGAAAAATTCTTTGCTGTTGAACCTCAGCACATTCCAACTGTACTAGTAAGTTTCATCTCATTTACATTTTTTACTAGGTAAGACTAGATAAGTTCTTTAGACTTAGGAAATTTTCCTGGTCTCAGAAGGGTCACTAAGGAAGCTGGGTTTCTTAACTTGTTGGATGATTAGATTTCCCCCCTGCCTTGTTTAGGTGTTCTAAGACTGAGATGCTTTTATTGATTGCAGATGGCGTTTTTAGATCACCGTGGTCTTCGTCACACAAGTCCCAAAGTGCGGAGTCGAACAGCTTACCTCTTCTCCAGATTTGTCAAGTCTCTTAAGTGAGTAAATAAATGTATCCAAATGGCACTGAATTTACTGTACACGGCACTTCTCTATGTCCCAGTTGTCATTGAAACAGGCTGGGCTTCAGATGGACTGCAGTGAAGCAAAATACCAAAGAGTGCTCTGGCAGGGTTGTTCTATTGTGTAATACTAAGGTAGCAGTGGAAATATTTGTCACAGAACAAAGAAGTGGAGAATATATGCCTAGTTCATTTTGATCAGATGTTAAAGCTGATCTACAATATAAATACCTGTTCTGCTTTTTCTCAGTAAGCAGAGCTGAGTGTGAGTGGATCTGGACACTTTCAAGAGTAACTCTTCCCTGTCCCTAATTGAATTTTGAATAGTTTTAGAATTTATACTGATGAAGTTTACTCAGTGTATGAGGCCTTTGAACACTCCTGTCCTGTTGGTCTTATTTCACAGGCATGTATTTAATTTAGAGGCAGAAGAAACTCAGAGATGGCTCAGATTTCACCATACTTCTATTTTTCAACTGTTAATCAAAATACTTCATTTAAATTATGCATGTTCTTAAAAAAATGAGGGAAAGAAATGGTTATTTCCCACTCTGCCATGTATTTATTTGGCATACCACTAGCACCATACACATAAGCCAGATTTTTCTGCAGCAGTGCTTTGATATTTAAAGGGGTTTCCTATATGGAGAAGGTAGTTTAGCACCTGACTTCACAGCTTAAATAAAATGTCTTGAAACCTGTAAAAATGAATGTGCTTCTAAGTAGTGTTATTTACTTGTGTTTTACTTTAGTAAGCAAATGAATCCCTTTATTGAAGATGTTCTGAACAGAATACAAGACCTGATGGAACTTTCTCCTCCTGTGAGTATTTGCAGTAGTTTTTTGTAATGAGTGAGGCTTGCATTTACTCATCAGTGTGCCTGAGTACTTGCTGAATTGTAAGCTTAGATGCAAACATTTAAGCACAAATAATTATCCTGCTTTGTTGGTGTGAGATCACTTGCACACCTTACTTTTGTACCTAATTGTAATAATCTTACTTAGGTGGGTTTCTGGGAGTATAGGATAGAGATGGGTATATATATAGAAGGCTATAAACTTTGAGAAGACAGCCTTGATAGAGGACACTTAGTGAATTATGCCTGTTATCTTCCATTTTAGGAAAATGGCTACCAGGCACTGTTGAGCAGTGATGATCAACTTTTCATTTATGAAACAGCTGGAGTGTTAATAGTTAACAGCGAATACTCTGCAGAAAGAAAACAGGTTCTGATGAGGAATTTGTTGACTCCGCTGATGGAGAAGTTCAAAGTATTGTTAGAAAAACTGATGATGGCACAAGATGAGGACAGACAGATGGCACTGGCTGACTGCCTCAATCATGCTGTTGGGTTTGCTAGGTAGGTACAGCACAGTAACATTGTATGTTTCTGGTTTGAGTAAAAGGGAAATACAAAGGATTTACTGGGAGGAGGGATTGAGTTTTCTACTTTATTGACCTAGGAAATCATCAGTGGATGTAGAATTTCTTGTGATAGCTGAAAAAATAAGTCCCCTTAGAAGAGTCTGGTTTGGATGTAGATACAGAGAATATTGAGCAAGTTCATAGTGAACTATAGCATCTATTTCTTTGCTCAAAGAATTTTATGGAGCTAATCTAATCATATGTTTTTGGTAAATTGGTAGAATTCAATGCTCAAAAACTGCCAAAGTGATGCTAATTCATATCAAAATATTCCATCCATACTTCCACTGTCTGGCTCCCATTTAATGAAAAGGAATTACTGTAGTGCAGTGCCTGGGTTGGAAAGCATTTGTTCTCAGTGTTACTGCCTCTTCCTTGTCCTGGAACGTGAGCTTATGGAAACTTGGTGTATGCTCTTACAGCCGAACCAGCAAGGCTTTCAGCAATAAGCAGACTGTAAAACAATGTGGATGCTCAGAGGTTTATCTGGACTGCTTACAAACATTTCTGCCAGCTCTCAGTTGCCCCTTACAAAAGGAAGTTCTGAGAAGTGGTGTCCGCACTTTCCTTCACCGTATGATTATTTGCCTGGAGGAAGAAGTTCTTCCATTCATTCCTTCTGCCTCTGAACACATGCTTAAAGATTGTGAAGCAAAAGATCTTCAAGAATTCATTCCTCTTATAAACCAAATAACAGCTAAGTTTAAGGTATGGTATTGCATAGGCTTTTCGGGGTCAAAGTGTTGCTGAGAGATTTTCTTTTCTACTTCCACAAAAACATGGATGTGTTTTTAAGCGTTCCTAAGAATTAATAAATAAGTGTATTTTGAAGGCTGCTATTGGGAAACATAGTCTTTGATCATAGTCATACACTGCTGGACTCAACAGTGATGAAATGACTGGTTTTTTCTTTGGTTAGTCTTAAAATTTTATATTGTGTTTCATTTTTTGGATTTAATATTTTAAAATACTACTTGCAGCACAAATTTTATTTTTTTTATTGACACAATTAGCTTCATGCCCTCCACTAGAGTTTTAAACTAATGTTAGAAAATACATAGGCTCTGAAGTGAATGCACATCTCTCATAATGAGATTTCCAGAAGACAGAGATACAGAAATATCAAAGGTGTGTATAAGGAGGAATATAGATTTATATCAGGATGACAGTAGATAATTAAAAATAGTCCATGAAAGATAAGGAAGGCAAAAAAAAGAAGTCACAGGAGCAAGACAGGACAAATACCATGTTCAGGTGTAATGTTTAAGCTTGTATGATACAGTAGTATGCTTACTCTAACATGGTAAAATTAAGATCCTAGCTTCTATAGTCTCACCTTGAATACTTTAAAAGTATAGTAAAGAGAAGATAATGCTTAAGCAAGATTTTATCTTTTAAGAAATAAACATGAGTTGCCTCTTTGTGGAATTCTAGGGCCTGAGTAGCATGTACCTTCAGTTTTTCAATTCGTAATTAATTTAGTGCCCTTATATACATTTCTCACTAAAAGTGTTTTAAGTGACAAGTTTATTCTGTAATGTCAGTAGGAAAACTTTTTCTTTGGTAATCCTTAAAGAAAAGCTGGTCTCTTGCCAATTTTAGTGTCTTAGAGATGGTATTTCAGGAGACTTGAAATTGTCTGAACAGAAGGACGAAAAATCCTGAAAAACCTTTTCCTACACAAAATGAGGCTACACAGGACTAATTATTTTTGTGCAAAAGGCTTAAAATAGGTGGTGCGTAAGTCAAGGTGCAGTAATGTTCATGATGACTCTGATGCAACTTTATTTTAAGTAATTAAATGAAATTGCTAACATTAAAAGTGAATCCAAGCTGAGAATTGTAATGAGCCTTCAAATTTTAACTTCTAAATGTTCAATTCCTCTTTTTGAGCTGATACCCTCTTCTGATCTTCACAGACACAGGTTTCACCTTTTCTGCAACAGATGTTCATGCCACTACTTCATGCTATTTTTGAAGTGTTGCTTCTTCCAGCAGAAGAAAATGACCAGTCTGCTGCTTTAGAAAAACAAATGTTACGAAGGAGTTACTTTGCTTTTCTGCAGACAGTAACTGGCAGTGGAATGAGTGAAGTCATAGCTAATCAAGGTAAGGAATTCAGTTTCTCAAAGGATAGTGCTATGATTATTCTCACCTACATTTTATCTAAGTAAATTATACCCTAGTTTCTGGCAAGTACTATTAACTGTCTCACAGTAGGATGGATTAATGGAAATACTGTGTTCAACTTGCCTGATTCAAATTACCTGTTTTACAGGAATTTGGGGTTGTGAAATCCAGCTATAATAGGCATATTCTTCCTATGGAGCTTTTGAGCTTAATGTGATCACTGTGTCTGTTAGGACATGTATCATTGTATTTGTCTGGTGAATTGGAGATCATACAATACATACCCATGTATAGCAGTGCTCAGACTGCTGGGCAAGACTGCCACTATTCATTGTGTCTACTTTTGGAAGGACAAATCACTAAATCCTTTAAACTTTTCTGTTGCCTGGTCTTGTTATCTATGGTAGAAGGCATCATGTGACTTAGTATATATGTAGTTACCAGGTTTTCCTCCCCTTTACTGGCCAGATGCAAATTAGTTCTTTTTCACAGTGGGAATTTGAAGTCACATATCTAGTTGCTTGATACTTAAATGATTCTTTCTATTTAAATTCCATCAAAATGGTTAGGGACTTCAGAATGTTTACAGTGACTCATTTGGTAAGTGGAGCTCAGAATTCCTTTCCACTCTCCTGTAATACTGCTGGGAAAGGAAAAAGTAGCATTAAGTAGTGAGAGCTTTCTTGAAAGAGGCATTTGGTAGTTGTGATGGGCCAAGAAATTTTTTAAGGAATCAAACAAATAATCATAGATGCAGTACAGAAATTTTAAATGTGTGAAAAATACCTTGTCATATGTTGCAAGATTAGCTAACTACTTCAGTGCTGCTGAGTTTTAATTAACTCTTCCAAATTTATGTAGAGAGGAGAAAATTTGTATTTGTAAACAGGACAAAGTACTGCCCTCACCTTTTGTGTGTGTTAAAGGCCAGAAGAGCAATTTAAGTCTCCAAACTTAGAAAAAAAAAATTATAACCTAAATAAGAGTTGTCTTGCATCGTAGGGGAAACTTCCCAAAAATATTTGAGATTTGTGCAAAAAAGAGCTATTTTGAAGTTGAAGCATGTCTTCCAGGTCAGTATTTATATAAAAAAGTGTAAGAGTACCAAAACACTTTAGGCTGCAATTTGAAATGACAAGCTCATTTTAATGTGTTTAAGGTGCAGAGAATGTGGAGCGTGTGTTGTTCACTGTCATTCAAGGAGCAGTGGATTACCCAGATCCTATTGCACAGAAGACTTGTTTTATTATTCTTTCTAAGTTGGTGGAGCTTTGGGGTAAGAATGTCTTTCCAGAATTCCTTTCCATCTGCTACTACCCATGAAGCAATAATAGAACTTGAAATATTATTTTTCTTTCTAGGAGGTAAAGATGGACCAGTAGGCTTTGCAGACTTTGTCTACAAGCACATTGTTCCTGCATGTTTCTTAGCACCTTTGAAGCAAACGTTTGACTTGGCAGATGCCCAGACAGTACTGGTGGGTATTATGGATGGGTTTTTTGCATTCATTCCTGTGGGGCAGATTCAAGCTAACAAAGCTACAATAGCTGTGTGGTATTAAAGATTGTCATCTCAGAAATAAAATCTCTTAGGCTTTGTGGTTTTGTGTTTAAATTTAGATAGCTGCATGATTAATTATTGAATATTGTGGTAGTGTATTCTGTAGTTTACCTAGGCTCAAAAGTCAGTTGGGCATCTAAGTATTTAACATAGGCCTGCATTACTTATTAACTAATGTTCAGTGAAAGAGAACACACAGTTGACTGTTCTCTAGTTCATTTTGGATTCAACTGTGCAGAAGTTTTTCTGATTAGTGGAACAAAACCTGGAAGTTCAAGACTTGGCATTGTGTGAGGGGAAAATGAAGGGATAATGGCATGAACTAGCCTTTGTTTTGAGCCTCATTAGGTTCTTTAGCTTTGAATAGTGAACCAATAGACCAATGCAACAGTCTAACGCTCTGTATTACGTTGCAGGCTTTATCAGAATGTGCAGTGACATTAAAAACAATTCATCTCAAAAGGGTAAGCTTCATCATACTTCACAGGGAATAACTGTCACAGGTTTCTTTCTAGTGATTTTATCAATTTCTTAAAGTTAATATTTACTAGGATGAATTCCTACTGTCCTGTTATATAAAGTAACAGGATAAATTAATGCAAAATACTGACTCTTCATTAAGAAGAAAAACCTGCTCACTTTGTTACTGTTCTAATTCCAAGGTAACTTATCTGAACAGTGAAGTTGATTCACTTTCCCCTTGGTAGATCTATTGGGTTATGTTTGTATTCTGCCAGTTTGTGCAGTAATCCCTCCTGTGCTGAAAGTTATCTGATAAATACAGGTAAAGAAAACAAAAACTGTGCTAATCAAAATGTTTGTTTTGCTCAAAGGTTTGGACATTCCATTTTATTATTGCTTAGTTCACTGCAGATTACCTGGTCAATATTAGCAGAGGAGAAATACTGTGTTCATCTCCACTTGGCTACTGAATTTTGCAATGGGAGTAGTATGGTAAAGCAGTAGGCAGATATTAATACCCAATTTTTTTATTTCTTCCCAATGTCAGATAGCGAAATTAGAGCTGCCTCTATAATTAACTGACTCTTATAGTTGACATGTAACAAACTGTTTGGGTCTACTGTAATTCTTAATTCAGTGCAATTTTTAGTGCATTTTTCTTCTGTGTAACAAAAGATACAAGATTGCAATAGAACCTTTGATACCAAAATTGAGAAGTCTTTTTATGTGCTAACAGCTGAGAATAACAAACATTTGAAAAGCAAGACTTCACTGTAAAATGGTGATGTAGACCACCATACAGTACAGGGCTGTGATTTGCTATTTGTAAAAAAAAATGCATTAAAAAAAATGTGTACTGCTTTTCTTTAGGGTCCTGAGTGCATTCAGTATCTTCAGCAAGAGTATTTGCCTTCTTTGCAAGTAGCTCCTGAGATAATCCAGGTAGGCGTTCCTAAAAGAATATTTGTCTTGAACAATCATAAATGTTAAATGGGGAGAAATGGATATTTACAAAATTAACTTCCTTTCATCCCACAGTAAAATTTACCCAGTGATTGCATATGAGATTAGGATTAATTTATCATAAGGAGTAAAAATACTGCAAGGGTACCTTGCAAAAAAAAAAAAAAAAGTCCAGTGCATGTAACTGTCTAAGCAATCTTCCTACTTTAATTCAAATTTTAACTTGAAGATATCCTTGTAGATAGTCCTGTTTCTGTTTCCTCAGCTAAAAATGAATCTGATATCCTGCATTTGAAAAAAACCCTTAAGCAAGCAAATAGTTTTTCACCCTACAATGCATTTGGACTGCCATAGCCTTTTACAAGCTTTTATCCATATCAGGCTTTTCCTCAGTTGTACATTAGGGAAAATACAAACTAGTGTCAATGGCTTTACGTATCAATGTATCTCAGGTTGTTTTGTTGCTTCATTGAGTTCTTATTTCTTTGTCTCTCTTGCAGGAATTCTGTCAAGCACTTCAGCAGCCTGATGCTAAAGTTTTTAAAAATTACTTAAAGGTATAAAGACTTTTTCTTTCAGTAGCTTTTAGTTCCATTTGAACTTTACCATACAATTCAGTCATAGTAGTAACTTGAAGTAAAATCAAAATACTGAATTATTTAGTAGTTCTTAGCTATTGTGAATCTCCAAGTAGTAAAGCAGTTAATTGGAAAGGCAGCAAACAACAAACCTACGTATATAAAATTGTCACTCATTCTTAGCACCTTGCCATCTCAGTCGTTTGATACTCTTGTGGCTTTTGTTTAATAGCTAAAAAAGCAAAAATGTGATGCTGTAATTGCAGAGAATGTCAGAATATGCATCACTTTTCAGGGTGTGAGCATAACCAAATAGCACAAGTCCCATTCCTAAGGTGTTAACCAGTATGTTAAACACAAAAATTAGCTCTGTCAAATGAATTCTCTTACACCTCAAGCATTCCATGTCTTACATTTCCTTTGTTTTAATTTTTTTAAAATAATGTTTTAACAGGTATTTTTCCAGCGAGCCAAGCCCTAAGGAAAGTACTGGAATCTCATGTACCTGTTTCCATAATGCAGAACTCTGGTTGTTAATTTATAAAAATGCTAACTCTTGTGCCATTCAAACTGGTTTTGTTTTTAAGAAATGTTGCTTTGTGCTCACATCAGTATGTACTTTAACCTTCTGCAAAAAAGAAATACAAATTCCCCACCTTTATCTCAGACATGAAGGTATGTGACAACATGAAAAATTATCTGTATACACAAACTTTTATTATGTATAGGATGATTTAAGCTTACATTGTAACACATACAGCAATGAAATTACACTTATTTTTTAAATTAAGTGAATTAAATGTAAAAATACCTTCAGACCATAGCAATGGTTATTAAAATGTGTACATTTTTGATACGGAGTAAAATGTTTTAATAAGACATAAAATTCATTTGTTCATGTATGGTGACATGAAAATAAAACAATCAAAGTCCTTCTTGTAGATAGTCATTTTATTGAAGTTGTCTTAATGATAAAATATATATATACCTCCTATAAAACAGATTGGTGTAATAAATGATTTCACTTAAAAGTAGTATCTGGTTCTATCTTTTTTTTATAAAAACAATAAAATTTTATCCAGTGAAACGTGGAAGTCTCTCTGAATCATTTTAGCTGAATTTTTAGAAGCTACAGTGTTCCTGACTCTTCTGGCTGTTACTTCTGAGTAGAACCTGGCAATTTTTGTGGTACTTAGATAGTAAATTGTATTGCTCCCTTGCACATGGAAGATGCTGGCAGAAAGAATTGCATTCACTGCAGTATTTCAGTACTGTCAATGGTCTATACAGTGATTTTTAGTAAATGTTGCTACTTTTATTTTTTTAATTCTATAACATGACAGGTTTTCATAACTGTTTTGTAGGGGCAGGGGAAAGTTCGAGTCTTGCCATGCATGGGATTTATAATACTTTCCTCATGAACTGATGTCCACAGCAAAAAGCTGACTTACCTCTAGCATAATCAGATGGGCATTTTTCCTGGACTCTGATGCCATGTTCTACATTCCTTTTAATTGGGAAATAAATGGGAAGGTGGGTCAGAAGCAGCATCCAGGATCAGCCAATGCTTTGAGCATTTTCATTTTTCACTGAAGAAAGTACCTTTACTACCTTCAGTAGGACAGTATCACTTCTGTAAGATTTTGTTCCTGACTGATATGTTTTTAATCACAAGTTTCTTGTTGATTTGTTGTATCACAGAATGAGTGCTTGTGCTACTTTTCATATTTCCTAGTTTCACAGTCCTGTTTCCCTCCCTTTGCTGCCCTACCAGGGCTCCATTTCATTTTCTCCCACAGCACTAGACACCTTTCTCGCTCTGACTTGGTGCTTTCCAGGTGTTGCCATTCTCCTGCACCTCCCCACACAAAGGCTGCACCCCTGACACTGCAGCTGTGGCTGAACATTTGCTGTCAGTCTTCTGTGTCTGGCTTGGCCTCCTCCCCCCACAGTTGCAGAAACTTTACCACACCGAGGGAAGAGCTTTCACTAGGTAGATTATGAAGTGAATAATAAAGCTTCCTCTCTAGCAAAGCTTTTTGGGGTTTGAGTCACTCTTAGTTTTTATATATGATTTAGGGTTTTGTCTTCTACAGGATTTAGCTATTCTCAAATTAGACCTTCATCAGGAAAGTCTTTAAACTGGCCACTGCCAAAAGAGACTCTTTTTCTTCCTCAAGCCCACCATCCTTCACCCCTCCCACAGGTCCCTTTGTGCCAAATCTGGAGCTCATCTGTGCCCATAATGAGCTAGCCAGGAAGCTGAAGCAGCAGAAACACTTCCCCCTCACAGTGTGTGCTCGCTCTGGTGGTGGCAGGTGAGAATTATCTAAAGCAGAGAGTGCCAAGTGTAGGAGCGAGCTGCGTGTGGCACCAGTCGCCTCCCTCTATTATAAACTTGTACCCTGCCCTCCCCTCCATAGCTGAATGAGTGTCCTGTAGGATGAGTGGTCTGTGTCTTCAGAGACTTTATGTTGGTTCAGCCTGAAGAATTAAAAAAGGATTGTTTGCTGTTGTGTGCTTTGAGTCTGTTCAATCAGCATAATGTCCTGTCAGGGCTTATGTAACATGAGCTGTAAAGCAAGAGCTTTAGTAGTTTCTGTGTCTTTAGCTTAACATGCAATTACTGATTCTGGCTACAAGCAGGTTATTTTTTTTGTAATTTCCTTCAGTGGTGCAGACAACAGGTCTGCAGCAGCTCTATCACAGTTGAATTATGTGGTGGGTATGCAGTGCCTAGTAACTATATTTGCAAGGAATCAAGGTTTAGAAAGGCAGTTGCTGGGTTTCTACATCATTACTTTGAAGAAGTCGATTCCTGCTGTGCATGCTTTTTTTGACATCTGGATGGAGAAGTCTGCTACCTCCCTCTAAAGAGAAATCTGGTGATGCACTTTGTAATCAAGAGTGTGGACTAGATTCTTCAGGCAGTGTTTAGATACTTTGAACATAAAATGAAAACTGCTCAAGCACATGATGTGATTTTCAGGGATGGTCTTGTGCAAGGCCAGGAGTTGCAACTCAATGATCCTCGTGAGTCCCTTCTAACTCAGCATATTCTATGACTCTGTGATACTTCTTGTGGGTAGAAGAAGGGGAAGAAGATAGAGAGAAATGATGAGAGCACTCCATGGAGAGATTAGAGAAATGATGAGAGCACTCCATGGAGAGATTAGGTTAACAATCACAATTTATCCTTTTCCAGACAACCATTAATGCTCACATTTAAAGGCTGCACCAGAAACAACCACCTGCAGTTTTTCTGTGTGACTTAACACTCCTGTGGTCAAAATACCCCTCTATCTAGACTGAAGATGCTTAAAATCATCATCATGGTGATAACTTCTTCAGTGTAAAAGGTGAATTTCCTCTTGTAAAGAGTGTTTAAATGAGAAACACAACTGAAAGTCAAAATTAAAGATGAGGCATGTTTTCTAGACAGACAGTACCTTTTATTTACAAGCTAGTGTAATGGACTTTACATTTCAGTAAGCTGAGCCAACAAGAAACCAAAGAAAGGAGAGTGAAGGAAAAGAGCAAATGGGGTTTAACCAATTAAGTACACCAGGATTGCTGTGAAGGATGAACACAAGTGAAACAACAGGATTTGGTGAAGTGGTGACAAGAGTAAGTGACAAAAGTTGGATGGGGCAGCCAGAAATAGGGAGGGGAGTATCTCCCTGTGAAACATGGCAAAAGGAGGCACATAAGAAAAATTGTAACATGCTAGAAAAGATATTTCTGCCAAGGTCAAGATTCATGCAGTCCCTGGTAATAGCAGAAGTGGGAAGTCAGAGGTACAGTGATGTTTGGTGAGAAATGTTTTCTTACTCTAGTGGGTCTTTCAGTTCTCCAGTTGCTCTGGTTGCTCATGTTCATTGTGACAGATGCATGGGCAGTTGTATTTGTCTGTAATTCGTCTTGGGGTGTTGCACACAGTGTTTCTGACTTGCTATGAAGTGTGTACCTGTGGGGGTTGTGAATTACAAGCATTAAACAGACACACAGGATGATAATCACAGAATCATTTAGATTGGAAAAGACCTCTAAGACCATCAAGTCCAACCACTACTCCAGCACTGCCAAGCCCACCACTCAATCATGACCCTAAGTGCCACATCCAACATGTTTGTTATATACTTCCATGGATGGAGATTCAACCACTTCCCTGGGCAGCCTGTTCCACTGCTTGACCACCCTTTTGGCAATGAAGTTTTCATATTATCCAACCTAAATCTCCCAGGAGCAACTTGAGCCATTTCCTCTTGTCCTGGTGATTGTGAAGATTGTTTGGCAGATAGCTTTTGCATGAAGGCTTTTACCTCTCACTTTCTGTTTCTCTGTTCTTCCTGCACATGATGGTTGTTCAGTATTCCAGGTATTTCAGAAAAGCAGGAGATACCAGGCTCCAGAGCACGAGTTTTTTTATCTCAGAATGTTTCTTTTTTTAGTGTCAATACAAGCAACTCTTCTAATGAATTCTCCTAGATGGCTTTGTATCTATGCAACAAGAGGAAGAGTATAATTAGTGTGAGGTTTGCTTGGGAACATTAATCTCTACATATTGTAAACAGCTCTGGAATGAATTCTCTGGTGGCAAGCTGGAAAAAGCTGTCTTACATCATGGAATTGCATCTCTTCCCTCTGCAAAACTACAGAAGAAAATGGCTTAAATAACATAGAACTATGAAAGGCAGTTCCAGCAGAAGTGAAGTTTGCTGCTGAACAGCTTTGCTTTGCTTCAGCCGTGATGCCTCTTACAGACTTAAATATAGAAAGCAAATAGATTACATGAGTAAATAGCTCAAAAACTTTGATTTTGTTTAGAGAATTTGTTTATGAGACAGGAAAAACAAAACTATTGAGTTGCTATGAGTTTCAAGTGTTATTGTTTTCACCCACTTACTGGTAAAGTTACTGGTGTTCCTTTTGGTAAGGTTCGTAAAATGCAATCTCACTCAAAATTTTTACAAGTTAAATAATTCAATCAGATGTTCATTCTTTCCTGGCAAATATCTAGTGTGATGTCCAGTCTCCCCTGTTTTTACCTCAATTTTGCTAGGTTCCCCAGAGGGTCCCAAGAAAAAGATTAGAAGAATGTACTATATTTTGCCTCGTTTACTGCCTTCAGTTCTGAGTGACTATGTTTAGCTTGGCTTTTTGTTTGGTTTTTTGGGTGGCTTGTTTTTTGGATTTTTTAAAAATTATTATTATTTGTTTATTTATTTGTTTGTTTCCCTAGCATTTTTTCTTTTTTTGAGTTCTGGCATTCCCAACTGTAAGTGTGAAGACTGCAACATGCCTGCTTTAGCTGCAATTCCGACAGCCACATTGTTAGGATGAAGAGTTCCAACAGTATACAGCTACAGACTGCTGAATTTGTGAACACGAATGAGAATCTGAATACAAGAGAGGTGAGGAACACCAGAAGTTTTACTTATATGTTAAAAAGAAATGGAAGCAAGCAAAGTAAAAAAATTCTAGAGTGAAACTGCAATTGCAGAAACTTTCCTTTTTTGTGTCTGTTTTCTCCTATTCTTAAATTTGGCATACTGTCTTCCTCTGATTCATTCTGTGAAACATTTAAAGGTTAGCAAAGATCTTCCATGCAATGAGGATCACTGATTATGTTGCAAACATATCCTAAAAAAATGAACCATTTGGATCATGCTAACCATATGAATCTTTTTCATTGCTTCAAGAGCAGGGAAAAGCACATGGATGGTAACTGCAGTGAGAGCACTCAGTGGCCAGACCCAGGGGCTGGGTGACACTGCATCTGAGATATTCTAGGTCTTAAGCAAAAAAAGTCCTGGGGAACCTGGTCTGAAGCCAGCACTGACACTGCTTTGAGCAGGTGACTGGACCAGAGACCTCATCCATCCTGAATGAGACCATGATTTAAGACATCCAGTTCTATAAAGCATCATCATACTGAGCCAACAGTTTCGTTTTATTCAAAAGTGGAAGCAAACACATATTCACAAAGAAAAGTTCACAGGCGTTTTCCTGATTTTGTGGGGGCTCTCTCTCACTAAAATCTGTATTGACAATCTGATGAATGTTTCTGAAGAAGACAAAGCTGCTCATGGGTATTACCTGATAAAAAATATGGCTTGCAAAGCTGCGTACAGAGGAAAGGGTAACAGAAATAAACCATGTAACTTCCGATACCACCGCAGTGTTTTGGCAGATGCAAGCACAGAACGCAAATGTAGTAGGGAACTATTCCCTCTACATTTATATATAGCATTACAGCATTATAAAGCAAAGTTCAGATGCCAACAAACGAGGAATGTGAATTAAGCACTTATATTAAGACCATAAATGTATCAATTTCTCAATTTCACTACAGAGAACTTCGGGAAAACCTTAGTGCTCTGTAACAAGTGAAACAGAGAAAGTCTGGGCTTGTGATAAAACTTATGAAAGGTAAGATAAGAACAATAAACAAAGCCTGTGAGTGAGAGGCTGCTGTCAGTTCCTCAAGAGAATAGGCTTCCAAGATTTGATGAGATGGCAACTCCAAACAGGATATACAGAGGATCAAAAAAGGGATCGTCTTGTGAGGAAAACAAAAATGTTTTCACTATTTTCCCACTATAATCATGATCAGATTACATTATGCATAAATTATAAAATTACCAATATTCTTCGTAAAGCAGATCATTTATTGGACAGCAACATTACCGGACAGACAAAAAACACATTAGCAAGGGCTAAATCAGCCGGGAACTTTGGTTTAAAACGTACCAGTAACAACTGAGCGGGAGCAGGGATGTGAGAACTACCACGATTCCGTGAGGTTTTAGAGGGTGAAACAGAGAGAAATTACACGGTGAGGAAACACTTCTCCCGGGTATCCCCCCGGCCGGGTCCCGCAGCTCCGGCGCGGGGCTCTGGAGCGGGGCAGAGGCAGCTCTGGCTCGGGGAGCCGAGCATCCGAAACCTGCGGCGGACCGACTACGCAGCAAAAAAAACCAGCGCGGCACCCTCCCCGGAACGGCTCCGAGCCCGCTGGGACATCGCGCCGGCGGAGACACCCGGAGTGACCACTTTCATTACAACATCCCACTCCCGCGCCCCCGAGTTTCCCAGATATTTCCCCGTCTCGCCGGCCGCCGCCTCGGCCCCAGAGCGCGGGGGCCTCCCCCAGGCGGCGCCGGGCGGGCAGGGCGCGGTGGCTGCGCCGCCCGGGC
>VZRX01021434.1:261122-289674 GCA_013398075.1 Notiomystis cincta | reverse complement strand
GGACGAGGCGCGGCCGGCCCGTGGCCTCGGCGGCGTGCCCGGGGCCTGCCCCTTGCCCCGGCCTCGGTGACTTCCATCCCCGTTAATGTGCCTTCGTGGCTGTAGGAGTTGTTAAAGTTTTTCCTCGGGAATCTCGTCCTGCTGTGGGGATGAGCCCCGGTGCTGTGCCCCTCTCTGACAGAGGGACGTGGCCCTCCGTTGGTTTCCAGGAGCTGCAGTCCCAGACAGGCCGAGCCCTCTTCCTGCGTTACGGGCTGGACAAGCCGAGAGTAGGGGTGATGAGGAGCACTGGAGCCAGGCTTGCCTTTGGTTTTGTGTGCCTTTGTTGGCTTAGGGTTCAGGCAGCACCGTGTGTGGCCACGGGCAGGGTATTTCCATGATTCAGATGCCAGCTGTTGAACTGGAAACTCTGTAAGGAGGTTACAGCTGAGGAAGCAGGGGTAGAAAGCAGGAGCTTTAGGGGGGAAGCTTCCTTTCTAAGCCTTGAGAGAGGGCATAGAGGGAAGCATAAAACGTTAATAGTTACCAGACTGTGAATAGCATTTATTTGGAACCTCAGCACCTTGCCTGTTGGCTTCGGTGGCGTACAGGTGGCCTGTAAACAGAAAGAGCCATCACTTTTAACTTCATCGTCTGTCCCTGCTTGCCTGGTGAAGTTGTACATTGTGGCTGTCAACAGGGGAGCCATACCTGCTTTGTGTGCTTATCCCTGAGGTAGCAGAAAATTCCTTCATATTAATTAGAAGCCACTAGTACTCCTGCTTCAAAGCTTGGGGAATTTGAAAAAAAAAAAAATCGCATTAGCAATGCAGTCTTTTTTTGTTACAATTCCCTCTGCTGATAAATTAAAAAAGTAGTAGCATGATCAGAAGCAGAAAAATATTCAATGAAAAAATACCTAAAAAGCAGCCCCCAAGGCCCTGAAATGCTAATGAGTCATGGGGGACAAGAAATCCAACTGCTAGCTGGAGAGATTTCTTCAGATGTATGTGAGGAGCTTTTGACTCATCTAACACCAGATTTAATGACCATAAGTGAGATGTGAAGAAATAGTTCAGCATTAAGTCTAGTGACAGGATCAATCATACAGTTAGAGCTGTTTTGGTTTTTTTTATTTTAATAGGAAACACTTAGTGACTTGATTTAGGAATATTGTGGAAATATGAAAAGAAAACTTGATATGCTGAGTATTTAGCAAAGATTAGTTATGACTTCATCAGAGAATGTGAAGTATTAAATCAAAGGAGGCCTAACATGTTATTCAATCTAATTATTACAATTTGAAGGTTAAAGCTGAATGAGACTTTATACCTTAGAAGTGAAGACTCTGCCAAAAAGAGTCTACTGTTTTAACAAAAAAAGGTGCAATACTGACTTTGTTTTGCCATTTAGTATGTACCCTGGATTAATACTGATATATTTGTATCTGTAGTTTTAAGAGAGAAAAAAATCCCAGACCTTGAGAATCCGTTAAATGACTTTCTGGTTTGGGGTTTTTCTTAATATCCACTGACTGATACTGAAGATCATCTGTTGCAGTCATGTCCTTTTGTTTTTTCATCCATTGACCTTTGTGCATATTTAATTATAAAGTAAGAAGGTAAAGAAAAGGAGCTGATCTTGTACATAAGCTACCTTATCTTTATAATTTTGGGAAATGTAATAATTCAGTCTTTTAATAGGCTGCTAATTTTTGTTTTTATTTGAATAGACTTCGATGAAGAATTTCCATGCACTTTCTGTCTGATTAGAAAGGATTCGCTGTGGTTCTGTGTCTTGGTATGAGTCTAATGAATGTTGTTTTGAGGTAAATCACAAAATACATGCTTACTGGTAATGTGCCAGCTGGCTTGTTACAGTCAGGGATTTAATTATGAGAGGAATGTTTGAACTTGAAGATTTTACAGATGGTTTACAGAGCAGGCTGTGCATTATTTCTTTGCATCCTCTCTTCCGTACCTTCTGTGTCTGCATCATAGAAAGCTCTTTGGCATCGACAGTAATTGCCTGATGGGAGAAGTCATCTTATTCTAATGCTGCAGATTGTCTTGCCAGAGTTAACCAAGAACTGTAAGGATTGGGGATGTGGTGTTAGGGGTTTTTTTTTGTCGTTGTTGACGTAAAACCTTTTGTCCCTTTCAGAGGCATTTATCTAGATTTTGCAAATGGCACTGCTGCATGACTCTCAGTTAATTGTAGAGTAATGCCAGGTCTTTGCGTTCTGTGTGTTTTGGAACAGCTTTGCAAGAAGCTTCACGTCTCACATGAGCGAACAGCTAAATGAAAGTGTGCAGTCTGCAGTGGCTACACGTAGAGAAGAGTGCTCAGAGTGGTGAGAACGTGTGTGTGTGTGTGTGTGCGTGTGTGTGTGTGCAGCGCAGCTCGGTAGGATCAGGAGCAGTGCACGGGGCTGTGTGCTCCAGCTGCCTGCCGGGGCAGCTGGGAGAAGGGTGGCTGGCGTGGGCTTTCTCTGCTCTCCTGCGGTGTGCCCTGTGGGGCTCCTGTGTCACCTTGTGCACCAGGGAGCTCTCGGGAAGTGCCAGTCACCTTCTGGTAACATACACGGGAAATTCTGTGCTGCTTCTTCTTCAGTAGTTACAGGAAAGGCTTCTTTCTTTGAGTATCAGTCAGCAGTTTCCTGTCAAGTATCATGTGCAAGTAACATGCAGTGTCCCCTGCCAAGCTGAGCAAAGACTGCTGCTGTAGGAGCTTCCCTGGTCCAGTTGCCATTTTGCTCTTGAAATTCTTTAGGTTTGGAAAGCTCCATCTTTGATATTAGAGCCTTTTGCTAGGTTTAATGGCAAAATCATTGTGTTAAGGGTATTCACCTGCAGCTCCTGCTGTTTTGGCAACCGGGAAAATCAGGCAGTTCTAATGTTTTATTTTATGTTAATAATTTTAATTTAATCAAACTTTTTTCCTCTTTCTTTTGAATCTGTGAAGACCTGAGTATTTGACAGTTCATATTTCAGGAAGAGTGGGGAAGCCAGGCTGTCCCTCTAGGTGTGACATACTCAGCATTAAATTTTAGGAATGAAAGAAATGTCCCTTAATTTCTTCCAGTTGTAGTTGCTGGTTCTAGCAAGTGGATGAAAATACTTGCATCAAGTGTGACTTTTTTTGAGCTCATGTAAAAATAGGTTTTTGTGTGTTGTGAGTCCAGCTCCTTTATGGTTCTACTGAAATGCAACTTCCAGAGCCAAAGTGATGTAAAATATCTGTATGCATATCTGCCATCATCTCTAATGTTTGTTCTTTGGCATTTGTACAGAATAATGGAATTCAATTACAGGTCTTGCTTACCTTTAGAAGACCTTGTGCACGTGTTTTTGGCTCTTTCTATATATTTTGTTACTTTATCATTTAAACACCATGTACAACAGTAAAGGGATTATAAAGCTTTCACCGTTCCAGCTGGTTTTTCAAACAAAGCTTGGGGAATACAGACCTTAAATGCAGAGAGGTGTTGTGTCAATGGCATTAGTTTTGATTGTTGGGCTTATTTTTGTTTCCATGTTTCACCTCTTATTCCTCTACTTGGTTGTTCTTAATTCTCCATCTCTTTGGAGTTACAGTTGGGGTTTGAACTTTTACATTTCCTTCTAATTTAAGTAAGTCTCTTTCATGTATTTTACTAAATTATAATTCAGTGTATTGAACTTTCTGTTTTTAAGGTGAAAAACAAAACTGTCTGATCAAAGAGCAAAGATGCAGAGCACTTCAAATTACCTCTGGCTGTTGTCTGACATTCTAGGACAAGGAGCGACTGCAAATGTTTTCCGGGGGCGACAGAAGGTTTGTGAGGAATTTTCATATGCAAGTGGCTTCATAAAATCAACAAAAAAATGTCAAGATTTAGGCCTAAAGCAAGTGTATCTGTGTAATTATTCATGCTTAGTTTTTAATTTTTAATATTTGTCCATTGAATTAGGGTTCTGTAGTTAGATTTCTAAGGATTTGTTTTTAAAGTTGTATTATTTTTCCTTGTAAAATATTAACTGTTAGTAATTATTAATTCCTTTTTCTTCAGTTTTACGGCAAAAATAAACCTTGTTTAAGAATCTGAATAGGAACAAATGACCTACCACTTTCAATTATATAGTCCTATTATTTATGAATTTGTTAAACTGTCTTTTCATTGTTTCTTACCTGTTCTTTTAAAACCTGTTTTGGTGATTTTTATGATTTTTGTATATGAAATGTTGTAGTTGATGAAGCTGTTGTTAGTTGTTGTCTGTAAGTCAGTGCTTTTCAAATGTCTTCTTGGTGACATTGCCTTGAGTAATCAGTGCAAAACATGAGTGGCACATAGTTCTTGAAACTGCCTTTAAAAACCCAAATCCTGGTTTATCAGTATAAACAGAACAGTAAATAGAGAGCAATGTTCAGCTACAGGAAATTGTCTTTTAACTTAAGCAAGCCAAGTATGTGCATGCCTCTCACTGATTAGTGCAAGTAATATATATACTTTTCAGCTGAATTTGAGTAATTCTTAAATGTGTAACCTTTCTTGTATTAACTATTCTGTTTTTTTAAAAGCACTTAGGTTTTGTGCCCTAATGAGTTTCCATTCTGCTACTCTCTTTACTTCTAGTCTATATTAAACTAAAGCAATTTAATTTTTTTAGCAGAGTCTTTATTTCCACCTTAGCACAAAGTACTATTTTGAAATATTTCTAGTCTGGTTATACTTACATGTACAATAGAAGATCTCGAAATGCTTGGATAATGTCTGTGTGTACATTTACAATCTTTTACTTCTGTTTGATGAGCAGTTTGTTTTCAACAGAAAACCGGGGATTTATACGCTGTCAAAGTATTTAACAGTATAAGTTTCCTTCGTCCTGTGGATGTTCAGATGCGAGAGTTTGAAGTATTGAAGAAATTAAATCATAAGAACATTGTCAAATTGTTTGCCATTGAGGAAGAGGTAATGAATTGTTGCGTTCCGAGATGTATGGAAGTAACCACATAACTGGTTTTTTGTTTTATCCATAACTATAGAGTGTATATGTACATTTTTAAAGAATGGAATCATATGTGATGATACAAATACTCCCACCTAACCACCACATTTTGGTTTTCTTTCTTCCTTGTTGTTGCTGTTGCTCTTGAAAGAATGTTTGCTTCAGTGTGTAGGCTTAGGTTATGGTTCTTCATCTCGAGAAGCCACTGTCCTAGGTGTTATCTTGAATTAGGATTTTTAAGGTATCTACATGTATTAATATTTAATAGTTGAATAAACTGTTTATAGTTGAAGGTGTTTCTGTAATCCTGACAATTTTATGCTTTTCCTTTGCAACCAACTAAAATGAGGACATAGGATACTATTATACAGTAGAACTGTTTAATAGGATAAATTGCAGCAGCTGAACTGAAACTGAGATTGATCAGTTGAAATGACCCAGATAATGAGATGAGTAAAGGAGGACTGTTGGTATTCTCAGCATTTGTGGTGTGTAGTTTGTCACTTGTCCACCTGTCAGTACTGCTGTCAGCCTGCTAGTGCCTAGAACTTGAGGCTTTCTTCGTTATTTTCCCCTCTCCAAGTTGGAATACATGAAACAATATAAAAATCCACCTGCACTTCTTTTGAAGATCAACAGATAGGATTTATGATATAGCTATAGATTTTACTTTCCTTTTTTGAAAGTAAGACCTTGTGGTTATAGGTAATTTCTGACATTGGTGTCACAATAGACAGATTCTTAATCTCTTTTGATTTTTTTTTTTCAGACAACTACTAGACACAAAGTACTAGTTATGGAATTTTGTCCATGTGGGAGTTTGTACACAGTTTTAGAGGAGCCGTCTAATGCCTTTGGTTTGCCAGAGTCTGAGTTCTTAATTGTGTTGAGAGATGTGGGTATGTAAACTTTGCTCTTTGGTCTAATTTGTTGACAGAAACAAACTCATACTTGTTTTATATTTATATTTATCTTGAAACAGCAAGAGACAAATTTAAATGACTGTCAACTAATGGTTGTGTGTAATCACAAATTTGTGTCTACGTTGGTATAGGTAGCTGCATTAAGAAGCCATTTCTGTGTAAAGTATTGATGTAATCTTTTTTCTTTATTTCAAGATTATTTTTCACACATTGAACTGACTTCTTGTGATAATTTCAGAAGAGCGAATTAGAAAAATAATATGGTTTACCTGCTATAAAATTTTACTCCTAATTTACCTGCTATAAAAATTACCTTATGGGAAAGATGTTACTGAGAGCATGAAATGCTGTAATTTAGCTGTTTGGAAAGAAAAAAAAGCAATCTGTGGTCATGGTCTTTCTGTTAATTGAGTGTCCCTTCTCATTCCCTTTTCCCAATGAGAACATAAGCATGTCTTCTAGCATCAGTTGCAATTCAGTGTTTGCAGGGTCTGTGTCACAATGTGTACATGAATTCTGTATTTGCTTTTTCAATCGAAGTGGCTGGGATGAATCATCTCCGTGAGAATGGAATAGTGCACCGTGACATCAAGCCAGGCAACATAATGCGTGTTATAGGGGAAGATGGGCAGTCTGTTTACAAACTGACAGATTTTGGTGCAGCAAGAGAACTTGAAGATGATGAACAATTTGTTTCTCTCTATGGCACAGAAGAGTATTTAGTAAGCCTGTATGATTTAATTTTCTGTTGAAGAAATGTTTGAAGCCTCAGACCCTTTATGATTGTAGTTGAATAGGTGAAAGTCACATTGTTGGGAACTAGTATTTAAACCTCTGTATTATAATTGTTTTTATAACTTTCCACTAGATTTTTTCACCTGGGTCATGCCATCTTCTACTGATGTAAATACATCAGCCTTGAAATAATTTCCAGGTCCAACTTGAACTGTTGCCTTGTGTGAAAGGAGGAACAACAATATTTTAGTTATGAATATATTTGCCTTTATCTCTGTAGATGTGTTTTAGTTTGTGTTTGAGCTACTTGGATGACGTTAGGTGTAGTTAAGATTCATGTGAAACCTTGGCTAACCAAAGAGAGGCAGGTAGAGAAGTACCAAGACAAGCACCTTAGTATGATTTTCTTCCTGACGTATTTTGCTGCATGTGCATCATAACTGGTACTCTCCCCTGCTATGGATCTTTTTTCCATTTGGTTTCTGTTGTTTCAAAATCATCTGGAGGAATATTGCATTTCTCCTCTTCTTTAGTGGTCTTTTATACTAGTAGTCACTCTTCAGCTGAATTTAAAAATATTTTTTGCAAACTTTTTAATAAAAAGTGACAATCATACCTAGGAATATAGTGATATTTGTCAGAATAGCTTAAGCAACTTCTATGATACAAGCAAGCTTTGCTTTTTTGAAGAGCTGAAAGTTTAGACTAACAAATTACCTTGATGTGAAAGGATAGATTGGGTTTTTTCTTTATAAAGCTTCACAAAGCAATACTAACTTTTTTTTTTTTCCTTCTTTTTAGCATCCTGATATGTATGAGCGAGCAGTTTTGAGAAAAGAGCACCAGAAAAAGTACGGGGCAACAGTTGATCTGTGGAGTATAGGGGTGACCTTCTACCATGCTGCAACAGGGAGTTTGCCTTTCCGACCTTTTGAAGGACCTCGTAGAAACAAGGAAGTGATGTAGGTAATTTAGAAGGAGAGTTTTATCTGTTGGTAAACTGAATCAGCCCTTGAAATGCTTTTTACCAAGGAATTTTACACACTTACAGCAAACTTCAAAAATAGTGAAAATATTTAAGGAAAAATACTCTTTTGTTGTGGTATAGCCCCAGTAGACAGCTGAACATCACACAGCTGTTCACTCACTCCTCTGTAGTGGGATGGAGAGGAGAATTGGAAGGGTGAAAGTGCAAAAACTCATAGGTTGAGTTAAAGATAGTTTAATAACTAAAAAACTCCCACAACAAACAGCAACTCTTGCCTCTTAAACCCAAAGGGAAACAAAACCAAGAAAAACAACTAATGCAGAAAAATCCCCAGTTGCTCATGACCAGCCAAATGATATGCAGTCAGTTCCTGACCAAATGCCACCCTGGCAAATTCTTCCCCACCTCTTCCTTAGCATCTGTTGCTCAGCAATATGTTATGGTATGGAATATCCCTTGGATCAGCTGTCCTCCTGTATCCCCTTCCAACTTCTTGCTTGCCCCACTTGCAGGTGGGGTAGTAGAAAAGTAGAAGAGGCTGTGATGCTGTGTAAGTGCTGCTCAGCAGAGGCTAAAATGCCTGTGTTACTAACACAATTTTGGTCTCAAGTCTAAAACACGGTACCATACATGACTATGAAGAGCTCTATCCCAGCCAGAATCAGTAGAAACATTCTGCTTCAACAAGGATTTTACTGTGTGGCACCTTAAGATCTGAATGAAGCATTTGAATTGAGAAAGATCTGAATTGAACTCCCCCAAAATATTGATGTTTTTCCACATATCTTTCTTGCAACTTGGCATTAGGCTGGTCTGTTGCAATGCTGTTTATATAACTTGGATACTCAGGCAAAATTACAGTATTCTGAAATGGATTTCAGTGCTGCAAATTTTTGTTGTCCTTTAAATGATGGTCTTACCCAGCAGTCTTGAAATGGGTGCACTACTGATGAGACTGACATTTGAGTAGTATAGTTGTGGACTGCAGCTGAAGATAGCAGGGATGGCTCCTCAATGGAAAACAGAAGATACATCTGTGATGTGATAATTGTATTCGATTCCTGTTTCATCTTAGTCTGATTCTGTTTTGTTTTTCTGTGTACTGCATTTTAAGAATAAATCAAGGTGGTACTTGGGACCTGTAACACATCAGTAACATCTCTGTTCTCTGTGTAAAGCTGACTCCAGTTTTCTTAATTGAAGAAATTTTTTTTCCCATAAGAATTCTTGTTGTAGCTGCTTGAGAGATGTATGCATCTTGTCCTCCAGAAAGAGAAAGCACAACTGAAATTTTTTGTTGCAAAAAGCCTGTTGATCCTCATTTGTTTAATGAAAAATTGGAGAAATACTTGCCTGTGCAACACAAAGTTAGACAATGCCAAATTGTGTCCAGAATTCTTTCTCTATGCCCAAGCCACTTTGTGGTGGTTAAATGTCATCTCTAGCCATGGAACATGCTAGAAGTTAGTATGTTAATGTGTAAATTGAACTAAATTGACTTTGATTAATTAACTCTTGTGAAAACCTTTGGGTTTTTTCAGTGTGCTCAAAATATCTCCTGAATTTTTCCTCAAGGCTGACATAGACAAAGTTGCTTCTCCAGCATAGCTTTTTGTTCTTTACTCTTTTAGCAGTACTCTGTCAGCTTGTAAGTGATGCTTCCTAATTATTGCACCATCTACAAATTTAGGCCGACTTGTCATTTAAATTTGCATTTTTGTTGCCCCTTTGAGGATTAGTTACTAGACCTGTGCATGTCTAAGAGCTAGTAGTTGAAGTTTCCATTATTTTTGTAATGTGTTGCAGGTATAAAATAATCACTGGAAAGCCTTCTGGTGCTATTTCTGGAATACAGAAAGCAGAAAATGGACCTATTGAGTGGAGTTGGGAGATGCCTATTTCTTGTAGCCTTTCAAAGTAAGTTTGAACTTACAAATGCTCACTTGATTGGGCCTTTTCAGTTATTTTCTAGGATTGTGTGTTTGGAGCAGAGATCTGACACAGTTTTTTCTTTGAACTCTTCAGTACATCAGTACAGTCTGATATTTGGTTATCAAGTGGTTTTTTCTTCCCATCTGTCCAAATAATTTTATGATTGCTAATTTCAAATGAACACATCTCATGTGGTTTGAGAAGAAGGTTTATTACTGCATTTTTTCCACCCTCAGAATGAAGAATCAGTAACTTTAATGGCCCTCATTTCTTGCAAGAATATGACTTCAGACATGAGAAAGATTAGGCAGTAGGAAGGAAATAATAAGCAAAGACAGTTCATAGGCTCGCTTTTTTCCTAGGAAAAAGTTACATCAGCACATTTTAACACATGCTTATATATTTTTGATTTTATCATCATATTTTTCTTCATATGTCCACAATATTCAGTAGGAAGAACCATGAAAGATCTAATTCAGTATGACTTTGAAAACACCTCTCATAACCCATTTACCCATTTTTCTTCCTGAAACTTCTTCTGTTCTTTAAAGTTACTAATCCTTCGTGGTAAAGGAGGAAATAATTTGTTTTATGAAGAGTCTCTAGAAGCAAACTTTTCTGAAAGCCAAATATGTACATCCTTAAGGGGTGTAGAGTCAAAGTCTGGTTTATATCAAGACATTAGTTTAGAGTGTGCAGAACTTGGAATTTGTATGTTTTCATGATACTGCTCATTTGTTCCTCTGCTTATTCTGTGTAATTGAACTGCTTGAAATGATGAAGGAAGCAGATTTTTTCATTAAACATCTGTTCACAGTAATACTTTTAAGTAGCATTCAGATAGTATTTAGTGCTATAAGTTTAATATTAAAGTGAGTTTGAGCACAGCATCCACTGACCTCTAATGGGGTCAACAGTGTGCTTGCAAGCTGCTGCAGCTTGCTTCAAAATGTTACCAGTTCTACCACTGGATTCAGGCTTGATGTGTACATAATGTTAAAATTTTGGAGAAGTTGGTCATGAAAATGTACAAATGGGATCCATAAAGTTCCTTCAGATGCTCGAGGTAGAAATGCAAGAAATTTAAGCTGATTTTTCTCCTAGAATAGTAACAACCGTAAAGCAATAGTTGCACAGGGCTTTTTGCAGCATTGAAGCTGCATGTGCAGAATACTTATTTAGCCCCATCTCAATCAGAGTGAATTCTTAGTGTTGACAATTTAAATAATGAGTCTTTGCTAACCCAGCTGATTTTGATTGAAAGCAACATAGTGTGCTCACACAAGCATCACCACCAGCAAATCCTAAATTTCAGTAGCTTCCATCAAAGGTGATATACTCTGGTGTGTGGGGTGAGCTGGGTAAATGCTGCCAGGGTGATAGAAGGTGGCCTCTGCTCTACAGTGTAGACTTACTAAATTTTATTTAATTTTTGCTGTGTCTGTGAAAGTTCTCAAATACCAAGAAAAACTATCTTGATAGTTAAGCCTAAAAATGAAGGATTTAAAGTACATGTATTAATGAAAAGCAATGGACGTTGCCATTGAATATTTTGTTGCTCAGTGTAAGCAAAAAGGCACTGACGTATTCGTTAAGGGATGATAGATGTGTATTCATTAGACAAGTCAAATGAATTATTGCAATTGGTTGTAAGGTAAAATGTTCCAAGTAGAACCAAGTTGTCTCATCTCTTCCTGGTGTCTTCTAGGGGTCTGCAAGTGCTGCTCACACCTGTCCTTGCGAATATTCTTGAAGCCGACCAGGAAAAATGCTGGGGATTTGACCAGTTTTTTGCAGAGACGAGTGACGTACTGCACCGAGTAATAATCCACATCTTCTCATTACAGCAGATGACCTTGCACAAAGTTTATATTCACAACTATAATACGTGAGTGTTCTCTCTCTCTATCTTCATTGCCTTGCTCTTGGTCAGGTAGCAGCAGTGTGACCTCAGATCACCAGTTACAAACTCAGTGACCTCATGTCACCAGTGTTACAAATTCAACAGCCTTCCCTTGGCAGTTTATCTGAGGAAGTGAAAGGGCCCAATTTTCCTGCATAGTCACAATGCATATAGAAACTTGTTGACCAAAAATACAAATAAAGTCATTGAAGGTCAAATCAACTGATCTTAAACTTAGCCTTATTTAGTGACAGAACATAGATTTAATCCTTGATATGTTAACATGTCTGTTTTCACAACAGAGGCCAGCTCATTGCACATTTGTATACATTCCTTATTTACAAAGTAGTTTTCTAGAGCCTGTATTCATCTCTTGCATATCTTGTTCTCAAACAAACAAAATGCACACATTGATGTAAAACTCTCACAGGGGTTCTGAAGTGATAATTGGTACAGTTTAGGATCCTGATATATATGGAGTTCGCTTTATGACCATGAAGAGCTGATGTTAAAAGCTGTAAGGTATACAAACATAAATGCCTTTTCTCTGCTGTATTACAGATAATACAGAATGTGTCTTCATTTCTAATACATGGATACATACTGTTATTTCATCAAATGTGTAAATACAGTTCTGTCCACTTCAGTATTTCTTTTCTATTCCATCACTTTTATTTTGAGAGAGCCGAAATATTGTTTTTGCAGAGAAATCTTGCTTCTATTTTTTATAATTATTTACATGTATGATTATTTATAAAATACCTGTGGTATTAAGAAGCAATAATGTACTAGTGCTGCACAGGAGACAAGTTAGTGTACTGTTAGTGTACTGAAGGTTTTTCTTCTTTGTGGGAGGTTTTGCTAGTTTGTTTTTTTGGTTGCTGTTGTGGCAGTAGGTTTTTGTGGTGGGTTTTTTTGGGGGAGAGAGGTGTGGTGGTATTATTAGTTGTTACCCTTGTATCTATTGATTGCTGTAAATATAATTCCAGAGTGTCTTTGCTCCTCCTTATCACTGCTGTTTTAGGAAAAAATCTATCTGTTAGGTTACATGCTGAATTTAATTTTTTGATATGTAAAACACCAGGCTTTTCTTTGGGAGAGGCCATCCATCTGCTTTGAAGAAAAGGGTAAGCCTTAGAAAACTTAAGTGTGCTTCCTTCCCCTCATCTGGTGTTGCCTGTTTTTACTGACCTTCAGACCAGAGCAATTTTGTTTAGACAGATGTGCTTTGGCTGTAAATCAGAGGTAGAAAGGAAGTTTGATATTTTGCAGGAAATAGCATTTATTTTTGTAACACAGCGACCTGGAGTCTTAGGCAGCATGCTGCTTTTTTTTACTTAAAAGTCAAGTGCTTAATATGTAAACTTAGTTCTTAATTAATCAGAAATAAAAACAATTTTTATTTAAATAATTAAAAATCTGAATTGTTGAACTATTGTGGTGAGTCTAACCACTACCAATTGTATTGTTTGTATTATAGAGCTGCTGTATTTCATGAGTTGGTCTACAAACAGACAAAAATCCCATCTCAGAACCAAGAACTGATATATGAAGGTCGGCGCTTAATACTAGAGCCTGGCAGATTGGCACAGCACTTCCCCAGAACAACTGAGGAGAATCCTATCTTTGTAGTAAGCAGGGAGGCTGTGAGCATTGTTGGATTAATCTATGAAGAAGGTATATGAAAGTAATTTCCCTTTTCTCACTGCTATCTTTTGTAAATAGTTCAGATTACTTAATGTAGTTTTTTACGTCAGTTATGTCTTAGAAATAGCGTTGAAAATTTTCTTTTCTTGATATCTAGAGTACTAAGTATGCAGTCCAATTGTGTTTCAAATCTGCTAAGTATCTGGAACATTTTTACAGAAGCAGTAGGTGCGTGTAATGTTCTAAATCCTTTGAACCTGAACATTTGTGTGCTAAGATGTAGTAGTGCTTATGGAATTACAAACTTTTTTGAAGCATGACACTTCAAACAAGTAGAAAAAACATTATGGAAAGTAACTCAAAGCTGGTTCTTTTGTTCCATTATTGACTAAGTGGAAAGTCAAGTTTTACTTATTTTTTTTTATTTGTAGTGAATGTGGTTAGCCTTTCAGTTAACAGAGGAGGTCTTTACAATGTACATTTGCTCAGAAGATAAGGTAATGCCATAACAGCGAAAAAAAAAAGAAAGTTTTGAATTTCCATTTATCCTTGAGAGGCTTTTAGAAGGCTTTATGCCAGAGCCCCTTTTTTGTAAATGATGAGCTGGAGGACATGGCTGCTGTTGAGAGATCAGCGTTGCTTTTGTCAGTATGTCCTAAATACTGACTGCTCAGGCCAGCTGGCACTAACACAGAGGTGCTGAAGAGTGTGGGTAGGTGAGCTGTTTGTGGAAGGATCAACAGGGCCTTTATATTGTGTCACAGAGCTTTCTGAAGGAGCCAGTGAGCATGAGAACAAAGGAGATTCAGGTGGTAGGGGCTACCTGAAATTTAGAAAAGCTCTTTGGTGAAGTGCTGCCCTTAAGAGCCTCAATGAAAATAAGCAGCCATGTGATAAAAGGAATTGGTCTCCTCTATGGGCAAACATGTGGCTGAAGGAGAGAGAAACAATTGGCTCTCTCAATGGAGAGAGATTGCAGGTAGAGACCTGCATGAAATCTATGCTGTGCAGCATGTTCAGAAGTGAGTCTGCAAAAGGAAGGACAATTTGCTGAAAATACCAAGTTATTTAAAACAAAGGCTGTTTTTGAAGGTGTGCATGAAAACCACGTGATATTAGAAGGCATAAAAGCAGTATACAGGGTGGAGAGGTAAAACAGTCAACTTTTGAAGTCTCATCTCAAAAATAATAAAATACAGATACTTGTTTTCTGTTTCAGTTTTACTTCCTAAAGTACATCAACGTTACGATTTGGATGGGGATGCCAGTATGGCTAAAGTGAGTAATTACCATTTTAGATTATATACCTTTCTTGGATAATGATACTGAAATGAAAGCTACCTAATTTTCAAATTAATAGTGTTCATAAAACTATTTTAATATGCTAATGAGTATTCTGATGGATAGAAATATATTTGTTAATAAAAGATTTAAAAGTATATTAAAGCNAAACCCAAAGTCCAGTCTTCCACACTCAAAGTGCTCTGTCACTGTATAATTCAGGACTGGGGGAAAGGAGCCTGACACTGTGTAGTCCTGAAGTTAATTAGAAGCTTCATAACTTCATTTCTGATGGTGTAAAATTTAACATTAGAAAAATAACTCGCTTGATAGAGAGGGGTCTCTAGGACTCTGCAGAAAGGTGGAATTTCTGCTGCCTCTTAACAACTTTCAGAATCTGTGGGAGACAAGTAAAGGATGTCTCATTCTTTTGGTTGTTTTTCTGAAATTGCTAAATGTATGCACAGCTATGCTTGACTTTGTGACGACTATTTATACATGTGAAATACTGACTGCTGAGCAGCCTTGTAGTCCTGAAAATGTATGGCCCTTTAAATACCAGTAATCTTGAAAGTTAATAAACAGAAAGACATCAGTAGATACTAATTATTTAAAATATTGTAAATTCTAATACCTGAAACTTTGTTCTCAATTCTAAATAATACAGCAATCTTCTAAGGGAATTGGGTAAATGAAGAGAGTCTCTAGTCTTAGAACAAAAAAAAAGGTTCAATTTACAAGTTCCTTTAATGTATGTGCTTGATTCCTAAACTACTGAAGAAATGTACTTGTGACTTTGACAGAAATAGTTAGTTGTGTCATTTTTGTTTGTGAGATTTGTTTTCATCCCTAACAGGTGCTGCAGCATAACTGGAAAACCCATGTTTAGCTCTGCCTTCATAATGGGTATTGGTTGTTGCCTGGCTAAAGCTTAGGCCAAGTTATGCCTTTTAAACTACCCATCCTCGTGTTGTTCTGTTATTAATCTGTGTTGCTTTGTTGTGATGTGTTGTCTTGAAGCAATTGTCAGTACTCATGCTGGGTTTTTTCCTCCAGGCAGTGACAGGTATTGTATGTTATGCCTGTAGAGTTGCCAGTTCTTTGCTGCTTTACCAGGAGCTGATGCGAAGAGGAATTCGATGGCTAATGTAAGCAACTGATTGCATTTCATCATGCTTTTTTTTAAAAATTGAGATATGCCTTGATTATCAATACAGAATTCTGTAACCTCTTGATATCTTGGGAGGTTTCATTTATCCTTGTGTAAGAATAGACTGAATTTCCCCCTTTTTCCTGTCATTAAGAAAACAAAAGTCTTTTATATACATATATATATATAATGAAAGTTAAGATATTTTTATATGAGGATTATCTCTCACTGAAAACAATTCCTCCTGGCAGTTACTGCTGCAGGTGTATTATTGTATTGCTGATTGCTGGTAGGATGGCAGTTGAATACCTTTGTAATAGACTAATGCTTCCCTTTTTTAGTGAAATAATCAAGGATGATTACAATGAAATAGTTCATAAAAAGGCAGAGATTGTCATCAGGCTGGATTTCTGCAGCAGAAACATTGAAAAAGCTGAGAAAATGTGAGTAGAAACACTACACCAGACACATTGATTCTTCATTATCCTTTTTAGTGACAACAGTATGTAAAGTTATGATTATTTGAAGTGTATTTGCATATAAAAATTAAATTTGAGTCAGCATGGATTTTCTGACAGCACTGACTTAAGCAGATTTAGTCATATGTGTTACTCAAATTAGTGTTAGTTTTGTTCCTTAACCTAATAAGAACAAGTAATTACTAATGAGTGTAACTGTGTGTGTTCTTGTTCCCCTTTCTTCTCTGGCTCAGCTCATTTGACTCTAGAAGCTGTAATAAAGCTTGGACAAAGAATCAAGTAGCTTTGCTTTCATTAGTGCTTTTGTCACTTAGTTTGGTTGCATATGACTTTAAATACTGCCCCTTACACAGTTTTAAGACTGGCGTTTTCTGTGTGGAAGGAATTTTAATGTTGAAATATAACATAGAGCAACTGCAAAAAAACCCTCAAGCAACCAAGCCCAGCCCCCCTCCCCAAAAGGTGTTATTCTTGTGCAGTGTGATAGGAACTTTAAATACCACCTCTTCTTAGCATTCTCCTATGAATGGTAGTTTTCTTGTTCAGCCTACTGCCAGTCTTCCCCAAGAGCTTTCTTAGTTGTAGGATTCTCAGAACATGCCACCAGGCTGCTCTGAAAATGCAGATACCCACAAGATGATTAGCACACACATGTAGAACCACTGGGTTTGCAGGGAAGACTTAAGAATAGACTTAAACCTGTTGGAGCTGCTATGACTGTGCAAATTGAACATCTTGTGTACAGTAATTGTGGATACTCAAGGGTTTGACAGATTTGCTGTTTGTACCAAACCTACCCTAAAACCCAGGTGTGTCTGTTTGTATTGGCTTCAAAACCACCACAAAAGCACAACAGTGAAATAGTGAAGTTGGTAACTTGCAAGGTAACACTATACCTGTGCAGCCTAGATACAAATCATCAGGGCAGGAACCCAAACTCCTCTCAAGCCCATTTGCACTAGCTGGCAGACTAGATCTTGTTCAGGCTGTATTTGGTTTGGGTAGTTCTTCCTGCATTCCTGCAGCCAGAAGAAAGCTGCTCAGAAGAAACCACTGTAGGTTCTGGTTTGTGATGGGTGCATTTAAGAGTAACACAGCAGCAGTTTGATAAAAAATTACATTCATTTGTGAACTGGGGTAGTTCTCATGTGAACAAACATTTTCTATGTGTTTGCACATGGTCTTCTGGCCTCTTATAAGTGGGTAGAATTTTCAGTTTGTTTGACTTTGCTAACTCCATAAAAGTCTTCTAAAGGACATGACTTCTTGTTTGTCCCTCCTTTTCAAGGCATGGCAATGTAAAGTCTTTATTTGAAAGGGTAAATAAAGCATTGAACTTGAGCAAAATACATCTTTTTTGAAAACAGCTGAGCTGTTTGTGACTGTTGTGTTTTTTAAAGAGTAATGTACGTGAGACTCAACAGGAAAAATATTGTCCTGAATAATTTATTTGGCACTTGAGCTGTGGTCATATGGAAAGTATCAGTACAGATGGTCCCACTATCCCAGCCTTTAAACATTTAACCCAGTAAGTTTTCTCAGAAAAGCACTTTGGTGCACTGAAGTATTAGTTTGTTAATGACTACTTTAAGTACCTTTAGTTTGAAAAGATTTTAAAAATTACTTGATGAAAGGAAATAGTCTTCCAGCGCCTGTCAAGTACAAGTAATGAGACAAGAATAAAGAATCCAGGAATGGAAGTTTCAAACTTTAACAATTCTGATGTAGGAAAAAAATCAAGTAATTTTTTTTTTAATCTATAGTGTTTCCATTGTTAGTGGCCACTTAAATTTGTCAGTTTCATATTTGTTGCTTCCCAGACTGTATTTCATATACAAGAAGAGGCAGTTACTGTTATGACCTGGATTCAAGAAATACTTCAAATGTATTCACTGCTTGTTAATTTCTTTTTAACTGCTTTTTTTTTTGCTGGTCAGATATGAGAATTTGTTGCAGATCAACTTGGAAGCATCAGAAGTGGACGAAATTTCAGAGATACACACAAAACTGTTGCGCGTAAGTGTCTTACCAAGGCACCCTGTCATTCTGAAAAGGGTGTTTCTACAGAAAAAGCCAAATACACAATTACACAGGCTTCTGTGTATAACAGCTCTGAATTTTCAGTGTAGTTTCTGAATTGCCAGTGGTTATTAAAATACCCATGCTCATGTGAATATCTTTCTGAAAACAGAGTAAATCCTTTTATATTAGCTCAATGTAGTGAAAATAAGTTCCTGAAAAAATACAGTCCTATTTTCTAAAATACTCAAGAATTATAACCCTGAAATATATTTTACTTTGCTTTTTTTTCTTTTCTTTTTTTTTTCCTTTTCTTAAGGAATTACTGACTACTTTGTTGGCTTTCTTAAATGTTACATACACAAACACACTTCAGTGATCTGCTTTGAAATGTGCATCATATTTCCACATGTGTAAGGAAAAATTGAAAATAATACACTGGGAGCAGGTATAAAGTTCTCCATTATAAAAGCAAAAGATGATTAGTGTATTTTTCTTTTGAAGGTTGTATGAACTGCAGAGAAAAGAAAGTATTAATTATGTGGATAGTTATTATATGACTTTTTAATAAACCAAAAGAATAAGGGTAGACGTAAATAAGGGATATATGAAAGGTTGACAGTTATTGTTGAAAGAAAAGAAATTTTAACTAACAGAAATGCCAGCATCAAATATGATTCTTTCTTTAATAATACCTTACTTTATATGCTTCTAGCTAGCAAAGCCTAGGCAGATAATTGGACAAATTGCTTTAATGGAGATCAGTGAAACAAATGGGTTTATAGTGTTAACATGCTCAAATAATACTCAAGTAATTTTTCACTTTACCAGTGATAAGATTGAACCTTCTTGCTCTTGTATAGCTCTCCAGCTCTCAGGGCACAGTAGAAACTAGTCTTCAAGATATCAAAACCAAACTTTCTCCTGGTGGTTTACTGGCTGACACCTGGGCAAATCAAGAAGGCATGCATCCAAAAGACAGAAAGTGAGTAACTGTACTCATTGTTCTAATATGTATTGAATTCTTCATTGAATTGTAGTTCATAAGAGTCATTAATAAGTACTTGAGTTTATGTATAAAATGTGTCATTTTCTTCCTTTTGTCACTCTAGTCCAGAAAGGCTTCAGGCACTGCTGTCTTCCATCACAGACATCTACTATCAGTTCAAAAAAGACAAAGCAGAACGAAGTAAGTAACTTATTTGATTCACTTTCAACATAAAATGTAATGCAAAGGACCCTTCAGTCTTAGTTTGACTAGGGTATTAGTGGTAAGTACAGAGAGTCAGCCACGGTGCAGATGTCTGCAGGTCCTTAGTGTGATACCGTGCTAAAGCCCATGTGAGTGAAACACCACTATTTATAGCATAAATTTGAATTGCAAGACTGGAGAGGAGGAAAAAAGTATATGACCACTTTGACCTGTCAAAAGAAGGAAACGTTAGGAAATGGGTAAACTTAGTAGAGTTTTGCATAAATACAACTAAGAGAATTAGACTGGTAATGTCTGTCATCTGCTCTGATCCTAGGGCTTCCTTACAATGAAGAACAAATACACAAGTTCGACAAGTAAGTTTTGGAGTCACCTTTGGGAACTACCATGATTGCTTTCAGGTCCTCCAGGTGCTCTTGCCAATAACCCATTCTATTAATTTTATTGTAAATTGTAACCTCTTTTGGATTGCTTTGTAAAAAATTTCTTTTAAATATCTTAAATACAGGGCTACCAGCATATGATAATGAGGTGCTTTCTGGCTGTAGAGTTTTTTCACTTATAGGCTTTCTAAATGCAAAATACCTGTTCGTTATAGGGGTGTAACTGTTTTATAGGAAGTACACAAGAATTCTTCCCTGTTTTTTGTTTTTTTCAGGGAGGAAAAAGCCCTGAGTAAGATCGAAAAGACTTTGTAGCTAAGGTGGAGATAATTTTCTACAGATGAGTAAAATATGGATTAGCTGAATGAAATTCTAGAATGATTTAATATTACAGGAAATATAGCATGCAAAATTAATTTTAATGCCATTCTCCATGTCTATTTAAAATTGTCAGTCATGCAAGTTGTCCACGTTAAGCATCTGCGTGTAACTTGAGTTGGTAAACTCCCATAGTCTCCACTAATTCTGTACTGCTGTACTTGTCTCAGGATTTATTCAGTTCCTCATGTGCAGATACTCAATGCCATTTAAGTTGCCCTAAAGTATCTGAGACATGCTCTGAGACTGGGAGGTATGACACAGGTCAGATGGGAAACCTACAGCTTTCAGGACAGGTGGTCAGAAGCAGGGCAGGATATCTTTGCTGGAGAAAGAAAGATTGCATGGAGACCTCCATGTCTGCCATCCAATAGCTGAATAGGGAGCCTACAAGGAAGCCAGAGAGTGACTCTTCATCAGGCACTGCAGTGATAGGACGAGGAGTAATGGCTTCAAACTGAAAGAGGGGATATTTAGGTCAGATACATTGAAGAAGTTCTTCTCTGTGCAGGTGATGAGACACTGGAACAGGTTGCCCAGAGAAGTTGTAGCTGCCCTATCCCTGGCAGTGATCTACGACAGGAGGATCGGAACTAGAGGATTTTTATGGTCCTTTCCAATCCAAACTATTCTAAGATTCTGTCTCAAATTATGCTAGATGCTTATGTTTAAGTAAATAAATTACTCTCCTAGTGGCTGCTCAGTTGTGTGGTTCCCTAGACTTTGCTGAATGCTGCATGACTTACAGCACCACTTAGGTAATTTTCTAAAGTCTTGCTCTTGCTACCATGAGTGTGGTTTTACTGACAATTACAGATAGAAAGCTGTCATGCAGAGGGCACAACCATGCCACTTGATTTTCCCATAGTAAAAGCTAAACTGGATAGCTGCCAAGCAGAGGAGAGGGTTTTCTTCTACTAAAACCATGTCCTTGCATTAGTATATGATAAACTTCAAATAAATATGCTTCATTTTCATGGTTTGAATACCAGTATATTTTCTACCACAAGTATCTCCCTGGGACTGTACAGGTTTGAGATCCTAAGTTCATCTTTTTTATGCTTGATTCACCCCAGAGGGAAATGGCATTGGCTTTTGTTAAGGACTGTGTGCAATTAGCAGCACAAGCTGGCCTTTGTAATATTTACCTCTAGGCACATAAGGGAGCAGCACTCAATTTGAATTTTTTTTTCTGGTTGAATGATAGGTATGCATTCCTGATGGCAGTCCAGCTACACTCTAGCTAGAATTTAATTAACCAAGATCTATCATGCAAGACTTAATGAAATACCAGAAGTAGGTGCTAGTCTGTAGTGTTCCAGTATCCCTAACAATTACTGGTGCAATGCATAGCATGGCAAGGCAATTACACTGAGACTACTGTCTGCCACACTAATAAGAATTCCTTTCTCCCTTTCTCCCTTTCTCCCTTTCTCCCTTTCTCCCTTTCTCCCTTTCTCCCTTTCTCCCTTTCTCCCTTTCTCCCTTTCTCCCTTTCTCCCTTTCTCCCTTTCTCCCTTTCTCCCTTTCTCCCTTTCTCCCTTTCTCCCTTTCTCCCTTTCTCCCTTTCTCCCTTTCTCCCTTTCTCCCTTTCTCCCTTTCTCCCTTTCTCCCTTTCTCCCTTTCTCCCTTTCTCCCTTTCTCCCTTTCTCCCTTTCTCCCTTTCTCCCTTTCTCCCTTTCTCCCTTTTTCCTCTTGTCATAAAATTAGGCTGACACAAAACTTCTGTTCTTTTTCTTGCATGTATGTTACTCAGTGCAAAGGATTATTCCTATATGCTGGAAGTTCCAAGTATCTGCAGTAGGCAAACATGAAATAATTAGGACTTTTGTCCTTTCCATTTAGAATCCTTAAATATACGAGCTGACCCAAAGAAAACATTTGACCATCTATTCATATACAAATATGAATACAGATACAAACTAAGTGCTTTAAATAACTTTTTTTCTCCCTGCTAGGGAATAATTCTGAGACATAAATTGTCAGTTCCTGTAGAATGTTGAGTTCTGACACATTACAACAGCATGAATAAAGGTGGCTGCACAGATTTTAAGTCCACAAACCTTTCTCCAGATTTCAAGAAGTTCAAGGAATGGGATTCTGAAAGCAGTATGACACTGTTTTGGTTGTTTCTGTGTTGCAGGCAGAAGCTGTATTTGCATGCTACAAAAGCTATAGCTCTTTTCAAAGATGAATGTGTCAGCAAGTATGATACATTTTTGGACAAAGCTGAGGACTGGACAAGGCAAGCTATTGGTTTCTTTAATATTTGGTAATGTTCACTGCACAACTTTTATATAGGCAGCTCTTGAAAGAAAACTCTTTTTCTTTTAGGAAAATGCTTCACACAAGGAAGCAGTTACTGGCTCTCACCAACCAGTGTTTTGGTATTGAAGAGGAGGTGTCCAAATACCAGGATTATATAAATGAGGTAGAATGCTTCAAAATTATGCGAAGCATTTGCATAGATAAAAGACTTTCACATATTTTCACGTTGATAGTTTTGTTTATAGGGAGTCTTACATTAATGCAGTTGTATTTAAATGCAGGCCTTTGTGGGTGCAGTATGTGGTCTACAGTTGCTATGTCAGAGTGGACTACAGAATGATGTTAATTTTTTGAGTAATTGAGTAATGTGATTTTTTTGAATTGTGACTTGATTTTGGAATTTGGAGGGATTGGTTTGGGGTGAATTTTGGTTTTTAATTTGGGTGGGGGTTTTTTTGGTGGGGTTTGTGGGTTTGCATGTTTTGGGGTTTGTGGATTTGGGTATTTTTTGTTAATGTTAGCCTTTCCCCCCTAAAAAAAATCAGTGCAAATGATTGAGATGTGGGTTCATTGAGAATGTTCTGTGAAACTGGTTCCATAATATTTGCAGAGGACCTGCAGGATTGTTCTAATTCTCTTAAGTATAAAAACGCTACTTCCATAGTACATGCCTAAGGTTGTTAAACTAATGATTTGGACAGTGGCTCTGCAGGTTGCAAACTTACCAGAATTGTCTCAAGACTGAGAGAATAAGAGCATTATCATGTGGTAAAGTTACTGTTTTTTAGAAAGGAAAGATAAATGAAAGAAAAGCCCTTGCTAAATGCAAAATCAGTTTAGGAATGGTGGACAGCAGCATTTTACTTGTTATTTGTATTTTAGTAGCACCACCAATGCATTGATTAGGGTCCTGTTGCCTTAGAATATCTATAGACATAACAAATAGATAATTCTTCCTTTCCAGAATTTATTATGCATGTATTAGATAAGAAGTTGGAACAAACCAGGAAATCATAGATCATGTCAATACAAAATTTGCTGTGATGATCTCATCTTAGAGCATATCAGCCACCTTAGTACTGTAATGATTTTATAAGGTATCAAAGCAATGCAGAATTTAAGAATGGGTTCTTAGGTGAGCATCAAGATATACATGATGACTTCTATTGTAACTTAAATTTGCTTTTCATCTGTTGCAGTTACAAGATGCCCTGCCACAGAAAATTTTTGCAGCTTCCAGTGGGATGAAACATACAATGAATACAGTCTATCCAAGCTCAAACACATTAGTAGAAATGACTCTTGGGTGAGAATTTTGTAATGGGATTGATGTAATATTGTATACTTGCTATACAGGGAAATTTAAAAAAAAATTAATTGACTTAGTGCTTGCTGTATTAAGATCAAGGATTTTACATTGCTGTAGTTTTGGCACAGATTTGGAAGTGAGTGGGGGACAGCACTAATGTATCATCTGTCTCTTTGTAAATAAACAACTTACCTGTCCCTTATTTTGTATGTAATGTCAAACTGCTGAAAACTGTGGTGATGAGTGATCAGAGCAGGTAACTATCCCGATAAAAACTGTAATTGTTCTTTTGCTTCTGGTTACTACAGGATGAAGAAACTAAAGGAGGAAATGGAAGGTGTTGTTAAAGAGCTGGCTGAAAACAATCACATTTTGGAAAGGCAAGCAATTGTTTTCCCTTTAGGGGCTGAAACAAGGGGCAGGCTTAATTTGGTACATTTTATAGATCCAGAATTTAAACTAAAGGAACAATTCTATAATATCTTTATCTGTAAATATATTTTGAACTGTTCAAATGAGGTACAACAAAAAATAATTATTCAAAACCGTGGAATGTTCCTGTAAAATCTTTCTGACACAACCATTTTGTGGCAATTTTGTTTCATTTTCACTTTGGTATAGCTAGTAAAAATTCCTGTTGCACAGACAGATCAATTTTGAATTTAAACACAATACTGCTGCAGCAATGCAGTGGTGTCTTCGAATTCCTCCCTTTTAGATGTTATTTTAACAACTGTAGAACTACAGCAATCTGAATTAATGATTTTGCAGTTTTCAGATTGCTTAAATCAAGTGAAGAGGCAAACATGTTTCTTACAATCCTGAGAGAGTATTGTCATTATCACACACAGAGTGCTTTTGATTTTTTTTTCCTGTGATGATGAGAAAATATATAAAAATAAACATCTCCTGAAAGTTCCAGTAAATTGCTGGTAGAGTGGAGTTTAGCTTCAAGCTGAATTAGTTTTGTTTTGTTCCCCGCTCCCAGTCCCATACTTGCAGCAAAGCTTCCTCTCTTTGCAGATACAAAAGTTAGGTACAAATGCCTCTGTTGGCATGTGGCAAGGAAAAGGAAAACCCCATAAATAAATTAAAGATTGATTCTATAATCGAGTCAACCACCTAAAACTATACTGGTTTTTTGGTTTAGATTTGGTGCTCTGACTTCGGATGGTGGCCTGCGGAACGTGGACTGTATGTAGCTTCCAAAGGACCTGAAGAGGACTTGTACATTTTTTCAAAGGGAAAAAGATACTGTTGGGACAGTTAAAGGCAGATAATAAATCTGTATCCAGGTGTTTTTTTCCCTTCAACAACTGTAATATTAAAGAAAATGTAAATATGTATTATATGTAAATACAAAAGAAATATATATCTTTTCTTGGTCACTTTTAGGATAGAATAACTTCTGGCAGGGAATTGAGCCCCTTGGAGGATCTCTGAGGAGTCCTAAAGGGAGAAGTATTGTTGATGAAATTGACATTTGTCTACTTTGAATATTGCCCTTTTTTTTTCAGAATGAATTTTACTCTTCATTGCAAGAGGATTTGCAGTACTCCAAAACAGCCTTGTATAAAGGGTATTTTGGATTTCCTTTAACAACCACTATTATGTAGGAGTCTAACTGAATGACTTTGATCATCACAGAACATGATGAATGTTTTAAATGAGATGTTTTTAAATGAATGTGAATAGGGACTAAGAGTGCAGATGGGACAGAACAGAAATGCATTTCTCCTTCCTTCACATCCAAACTGTTAGTTCACTTCTACTTGAGAAAGCAAATTCACAATATTTTTTTAAGTTCTCTAAATATTTGGTGCCATGTTGTCTGTTATCATTTGACTGCTCAGCATATGGAAGTTTTGCACTCCAGCTTGTCAGAATGAATGTAAAAATTAATTTTTTCGAGTACAGCATTTTCAGACTTTCCCTGAAATCTTGTTGCTCACCACAACAACAGTGGGTACTTAAAACAGCTTCTTCTTAATTATTTGCAGGTATAATGTTTAAAAAGGGTTACAGATTTGGTATGAGAAGAATTTGTGGGCAGTCAGTAGACTGGAGAGCGTCATGCCTCAGTAGTAACTGAATAGTGGAAAATAAGGCACCAGTCTAGATCTTTAAAAGGGACCACTCCCACAGCTGACTTAAAAATGAGGTATGAAACTCTGATGGAAAATTTAGTAAGACTGTATATTTATTTTCCAGCATCAATAGTTATTACTTTCAGGATTACATGATTGGGATGCAGAGTGAAACATTCTGCTCCAAAATACATAGGAGAAAGAGAACAGGAAAAGAAAACTCTGGAAACATCTCCTTGTTTGGATACTAGAGATGTACATTCTTGTTTCAGGTGAGCATGGAAATATTACAGAACTCGTTCTTTCCTTGTGGAAACTTGGCCATGGATGTTCAGTGGTGTCCAATAGCTTTTCTCATTGCTGCATTACACCTGTAAGAGCTACCAACTATATTTAGAATTTTCCATAATTACTGGTGGAACATGTAGGTGTAAACTAAACAACATTGACCAGTAATGGCATCTGGTAGTTTTGTGATGCTTATTCCCTGCTCATCTGTCCAGGCCAGAACACAAAACATTTTCATTTCCTTTTTAGAAAATATTTGGAGAGAAACTTAGGAAATTTATAAATTAGTGTTTCATTTTAAAAGACAAAGAAATTCGCTTGCCTTGGTGTCCAGGTGTTCTTGGTGAGAATCAAAAAAGGGAATTCAAACATTTTTCCACTCATGTGAGCAGCTTCTGTCTTTGTCACCCAAAAAATCTAGCTATGCAAAAGGAGTGCAACAGTTTGTCACACATCTTTCCTTTGCATTCTTAACAGTTTTAAAATACTGGAATTATGTCTAACTGGAATGTTTTAATGCCTGCTTGTACATTTATTCATTCACATCCACAGTCTCACTGAGCATCAGTAAAACACATGAATAAATGTTAAAAGAATTGGGCTCTCTAGATGTGCATAAACTGTATTTTGTTTCCAGCATTATAACACTTCGTTGTTTCAAAGTTCTTAATCTTGAAAGAAATCGAATGCTAGGTGGAATATATAATTTTCAACTTCCTTATACTGAAGCAGTCTGAAAAAGAAAGTTAATTGTAGTAAAAGTATAGTCTGTATGTTGAAATATGTGCAGCATTCTTTTACATGTTTGAAATTTTTTAATGTTTTATGTTCATTTTAAACATTGCTGGCTTTTAGTCTTGCTGAATACATCAGTAATCTTAATCATGTTAAAATTTCTTTTTCTAAAGCAATTTTAACAAAACAGTAGCTAAGAAACTTGAAGTAATCAGTTTGAAATCTTCTGATTACATTATTATGAAGCAAATAATTTTTCAAGTCAAAGCATAGTGTATGGTACCATCAACTTCTTGCTCACTATGTGTCCAGATGCTCTGAGTCTTGCTATTGATTTGCCAAAAGAAGTAATAGAAAGTAATATATGGTTCTTCTTCCTGAAGCTGGTTTACTGGTTTGGGGGGGTTAGCTGAATATATTAATTATCTGTTACTTGAACAAACCTGTCTTCATATGAATTGTGAAAATGCATGAGTGAACAGCTTAATGGCATAAATACATCATCAACCACTTATTGTACAGCGTGTACTTCTGCCTTTTCATAATTTAATTTTCTGTTAATTTCAGGATTGCCTTATGAGGTTTATTTCCTTGTAAGCACAATAGAGAGCCTTAAACACGAAGTTGGGAATTGCAGCTCAGTTTGCTTTATCCAGCTGTTCAGAAACTGTGCCCTGCACAACAGAATCACTAGCACAGGCAATATGGTAGAGCCACTAGTTATTTTTTTAACTACTTGGTTGACACACATGTGTTCTGAACAATGTTAGTTCTTTCAGTGGTGGTAAAATTCCTAGTCTGCTCAGTCTGACATTGTCCACTGGTAGAACTCAGTCTGTTCTAATGTAGTCAATCACTGTAGAAGTGGTAATTGTAGAACAGTTTGGGGTAGTCTGAGCAGAACTGGGAAAAAGGGGAGTTGTTGGCTGAGAGTATCGGAAGAAGGGGGAAGTAAAAGTCTTTGATAGTCTGTAGACTGTTTCAGAAGATCAGCATTCACTGTGTCTGTGGTGAAAAGGTTATATATAGATTACTAATATAAATTGTAGTGCAAACAGAAAAACCCAGCCTACAACTCTGGAGAAACCTTTCTAATGGTAAAGAGAGGCAAATGCCAGAACAGATTGTCCTGGGAACAGCTGTACCATTTGAAGAGGGTTTCTAGGAACAGGTTAACTGGTGGGAACTCGTGTGCCTGATTCTGCCATTGGCAAGGCTTCACGACCTTAAAATTTTCTGTGCCCTAAACAGCTTTTGGTTTTTTCATCAGTCACCAAAAAGAACGTGGTAGGGGTAGTGTCCGTCAGTGGAATTTGCTATTCTGTCGCTTATACCAGCTCAGGCAGCAGTAGTTGTAGGTGCACGTCTTTTGGAGAGCTTTGCTGCCTGTGGGTAAGTCTGGGAGCGGCAGGTTGAGCTGCTGCGAGCTGCGAACAGGGGCACGGCACAGTTCTTCAGCTGTGTTGCGCTCCTGGACGCTCACACAGGAGCTGAATGATCACTCTGACCCCCCAGGTCGCCGCAGCCTCCCCACCCAGCTGTGGGTTATGGCACCACAGTCCAGCCCTGGGAAATATTTCCCCCGATCGTTGCTTTAAGGAACTGAGGCAGATCATTTTAATGGGAACTTAGTGAAGCGCATCACCAGCTCTTGTCAGCTTTCCCCGTGCCAGGGGCTGCTTCAGCATCCCCGAGTACGTTGATGCCGAGCGATGCGGAGTTTGCGCCTGCCGGGCGCGGGGCCGGCAGACCGGCGACAGGACTCGGGAGGTCGGAGAGAGGACGCGGACGCGGCGCGGCGCCTCCTTCGCCCCCGCCGCCTCCCCGCTCCCCTCGCCCGCGGGTGCCGTGCGCGTCAGGCGGGCAG
>VZRX01021434.1:212410-261078 GCA_013398075.1 Notiomystis cincta | reverse complement strand
GGGGCCGGGGGGCCGGGGGACACTCACAAAACCGAGGGGCGCGGGGCCGGGTCGGGCGGCTCCCGATCCGCGCCAGCAGGCGCGCTCCTCGCCCAGCCCCGACGGGAGCCGAGGTTTCGCCATGTGAAGCGTCGGAGCACGACGGCTGCCGAGCGGGGGCTGAACGGCCGGGACAGCGGCCCGGCGTGGGGGTGGATGCAGTGTGATCCCGGTACAAGTGCGCCCTCCCCGCCCGACGGGAAGGTAACGCGTGTCCCACGGTGCGGGGAGCGCCGCTCTGAAGGGTTCGCCTGCGCTCCCAGCGCGGCCGAAAGCCGTGCGCTCTGCTCCCTGGCCCTCGGGGTCGAGCCCGAGGCAGGGCTGTGTCGCATGTCCCGTGTACCCAGCACGTACGTGTCCTTTCGCTCTCGGCTCTGGGTCATAGCAGGCAAAGGTGCGTTTTCCTTTTCCTGCACAGAAAGCCCCTTTCCTTTGCACCCCTTTCGTTACCACTGCCACACTCTAAAATACAGTGATTTCATTCACTTCCTAGCTCCGGTCCTTTACAGTAGGGCAACATACGTAGCTAGTGCTGGTGAAAATCCTCTTTTGGCATCCCTTGACTGATTGAAAAGGCCTTGGCCACGTTGTTCGGCTTCATGGTAATCACCCTGTAATCACCCTCGAGGGTGATTTCAGCACAGAACTCCATGGGCGTGTTCCCTTGGCTGGCTGTTCCTCGCCCACGGCTGCAGTGTTTTATAGGACAGTCTGGTGCTATCCCCACTGGTGTGACACGGTCAGGTGTGTGGTTTGCTTTCGATTTACATCACTGAGCCTTTGCATAATAGCTGATATTTGAAACACAAGGTGGGAAAGACAGGAATTTTTTTTTTCCTGTCTTAAGGAGATATAATACCCTCATAGTGTCCTCTGCTGATAAATATAATTTATGTTATGACACACTGTTCTCACGGTTACACTCACTTTCAATAGGTCTATTTTTACAGTTACACTTGGAATGGAAATACTTCGACTGTGAAAATAAAATACTTTTTATTTATCATTTGCACTAGTGCACTGTTTGTTCTGACAGGATATGTAGTGCACTGATGTGAAAAATAGACCTTAGAAATATTATTTTTTTTATGATCGAATGCTTCATGACAAGAACTTCAAGTGTCACATTGGATTATATATCTTCCAGCAACATTTTCTCAGAATGATTACAGCTTACAATGTTTTTCCTTCTCCTCCATGACAAGCTCCATTTTCATGAGGCATAGTACTTCAAGCTGCTCTCTTAAATTGCTGTTCAAGTAGCAAAGGAAACATTCAACTTTTATGATCAAGCATGAATATAATATTTAGAAGCTGTAAAGTGCTTGGAGATGAAAGGAAACACCAGCTAAAGCGCACAAGACTGTGAGAACCTTTTTTCTTGGCCACTTGGCAGGCACAACTGGTGAGCCAGACTGGTGAACAGATCTGGCTGATAAATTGGCCAAGGGCAACAAAAGTAGGGACTGGGTCAGGACAGCTCAGAGACCCAAGGAGCATGTGACCAGCTGCCCTCCTGGCTCAGCGTCGCTAAATCCACTCTGGGCAGACATCAGTCTACCCCTGGAGTCACAGGCTCTTCTGCCAGCAAGTGAATAGAGGAGAGGAAGATGTCCCCTGCACTGGGAGGGCAGCAGACACGGCTGTGCTCAACATCTGAAGTGTGTCTAGGCTGCCCTTGAAAGCTGAATTGGATGCATCCAGGACTGCAGTTGAATTTGTGGCCTCTGTGCTAGCCTCTGTGAAAATGCCATGGTCCTTAAACAGAGAATTTGCTTGGGCAGGAAGAAGGAGTTCCTGGTTGGAATTGCTATGAGCCAAGCAGAAAGAGATGGAAGCACTGATACATGAAGTAACTTTTTCAAGGCTACCTGTGAGGTCACTGGTCAAGCCAGCATTAGAGCCCAGCTCTTGTCCAGGGACTGTGGTCATCTCTTCCTTCTGTTGTTAAGTGATGTTGACCAGAAATCTCCAGCCTTCTTGGAAGGATCTCCTTATCCAGACAGTGAAATGCAGGTCAGCAGTGTGCTGGCAGGGTGGCTTTAGGAGCTGCTGGACATGCCTGTTTTCTCCACACTGTACTGAGTTTTGAGGAAGGCCTTTCTCATTTTGCTCAGTAAAGGAAGAGTTCATTGTGTACAGAAGCTTGGGTGCCATAGCCTGACAGAGAATGTAGGAGCTCAGAAGAAAGTATGAAGGGCTACAGTGAAAGTCCTCCTGTACTGTTTTTCTCTTCTGCTCCTGTTCTAAACATTCACTTGTTATCTAGTAGCCACCATGGCTAAAGTGAGCAACATTATACTCTTCTAAGAGAGAAGAAACTTACAAGATGCACCCTTGTTAATGGCAGGTGCACACAGCGTGTAATCACCCCTACTGCAGGTGGAGATGTAAACAAGGGTGATCACAGCTTGCTCGCTCCCTAAAAAACAACCAGGTTTTAAACAGACCAGATTAGGATGAACAAACTTACTGTTTTAGCAAAGTTTGACACGGTTCTGTTTTTCTGCCTCAATCTGTTTTCTCTCAATGAGAGTTCCCTGCCAGCTCTCTCTGAAAAGTCTACTAATTTTGGCACAAAGTCACCCGAAGCCCACAGGCAAGTTGGTCTATCATGTGCTGAGTCAAATCCTATGTGTCAAACTATGTTACAGGGCAACTCAGTATCTCCTCTGCAGTTTTAGCCTCGAGTTTTATTTTTCCTCTACTGTAAAGTGTAGCTGTTTACATCCAAAAGTGGTTTTCCTAAAGACTGTTCAATAATTTCCCTGAATTTGCTGCTACTAATATAATATATACTGCAAAGCTAAGATTAACAGAAATCTGTTATTTTCACATTACACTACTATTCTCCGCATCTGGCTTTTTAATCTTAGATTCAGCTTTAACTTTGAAGCACAAACCTACAGAACACATGGTGAACCTATAACCAGACTACCTTAGAAATGAACACGTGCAGCAGCCTCCAGGAAATAGTGCATTACCTTCCTGGTGTGCAGCTGCACCAGCACAGCAAAGCCCTCCCTCACATGCTGCCATCACTGTATGTGCTGGTCCTGCCTCCCTCTGCACATTCCCAGCATCTGGAAAAGAACATAGAGTGAATTACAACAAATTTTACTGATTGAAGTATTTGAAACAAAGCAGGGAATGACTGTACAGTACAATGGATGATAACGAAAAGAATCAAGAAGAAACATCGCTGAAATACACAAAGAGGCATTCTTTTCCATGTAACAATGCGGGAAAACATTTATTTACAGTGTAATATATGGTAGAATTAAACAAGAACTAACCAGATATGAACAAATGTGCTTTGGAACAGTGAGTTTCCTCCTCAAAATCCAGTATATATTTTATCAGAGCTATTGCTAAGAAGAAACCTTCCTACTCCTTACATCTTAAAGGGAGAAATAAAATTATTCTCCAATAATAGTCATTAATAGATCATTAAATCTGATAACAGATGCATTACACATCAGTTTGAATACTACAGTTCTTCAATTACTACCTTTCAAAGGGAGGCAAGGTTTTGGAAGTTCAGATTGCCAATCACTGTTTAATTTTTAGTCCTTTCTTTTTGTGTATGTGCAGCTGCTGAGAATCAAAAGTTTTTTTAGAAAGCTTACAAATATAGCCACTTATTTGGATTAGGGAGGGATGAACAGCTGAGCTGGAAATTGGAAGTATTGTGCTAGTTTTGCTGATTTAAAGTCAAATACAGCAGTTTTTTGTTTCTTTTCTTTCAGTAGTTGTGTTCTTTATAAACTTCCTAGCAACTGCATAGCCTTGTCACACATTGTGATGTTATAAATTATGTTTTGATGTGAAGTCAGTGATGCTGTGTCTCGACAGCATCATGGTAATGCAGCAGTGCTGAAGCCCAGGGACTAGTTAGGCAGGACCCTTTTTGATAGTTGGATATAATTTACTCTGGCATACAGCTGAACAGACTTTTAAGGAAGGTGGCAGTTTTTGTTTATAATTTCTAGGTAAATATGTTTCACACATTCCATTGTTTCAGTGCATGGGTACAGTGTTTCTCTGTGTAACCCAGTCTGGATTGTGAAAATCTTCTAGTCTGTTCAGACCTCTGTCAGGCAAAAAAAAAGTCAAGGGAAACAGTTCATGGAGCTCTGGAAGTCTCTTCCTTCTTCTCTGGAAATTCAAGGTCCATCGATGTGGAAAACATCCTTGTGAAGGCTGGCTTGTGAATACTTCTCCTTACTGAACTGTGCCTGGGTGTGGCATATAGCAGAGTGACATATCCACACTGGGACAGGTTGGAGAGACACCACCTTGTTTTCCAAATACATTATTGCCTACAAAGAAAGAAACCCTCCTTCTGAGCCCAGTTAATAGGGACATTTGCTAATGCAGGCAAGCAGATATCCCTTAATGCACTCAGCTTTTCCTACACACAGTTCCTACTGTGAGTAGGTGTGTGAGGATCTTTGTTCCTGAAACCAGGCTAAATGGAGAAGTTCCAGTTGAAGTCAAAGCAAATGAAATCCTTTACTCATCTCAGCCATTTGCTACCTAAGAGCTGGGGGGAGTGGAAATAGCAGTAAGTCCTCACTGAGGAAAAAAGCTCTTCTGCTCTGGAGCAGACAGTTCTGCATCTGCCCTACATCTGGCACCACTGTCTGTGCTCCTCCTGATTATTCAGCTTCATTTTTATGGTATCTCAGCACTGCTGTGTTGCTCTAAAAAATGCTTGTCAGCAAGGAATTTACTTTTAAAATATATAAACCCAGCACAGCCCCAAGAGAATATTTCCAGTCAAACTCTGCTGGTTGTTTACAGTTCATTATTTAAGAGTGTTTTATGTAGCAATGAAGGTTTGTTTGGGGTATTTTTAGTTCTGTCAGTGGGCATGGGAGGGCTGCAGTAAGGCAGCCACGGGGTCACTGTGTATCCTCCTCTGTTCAGAGCTGGTCTGTTGAGCTCTGTAGGTCAGGGCAGACAGGGACTTGTCTCAACTGCTGGCTGTTCCTGGGCACCCCTTTGCTTTGCAGCTGGTGTGCCCAGGTGTCTGTGCAGGAGGTGGGCTGGGAGGCAGATGCAGAGACAGTGTGGTGTACCCGGGCACCACACACGTGGAGGCTCCGTGGGCATCTCTGCCCTGCACAGGGGCCCCTGAGGGACCTCTGCACTGTTGTGGGGAGGTAGGAGGTCAGAGGCTGCCTGCATAGCAGAGGGGACAGCTGCCCACCTCCCTTCCCAGGCAGGTGGGACAGCAATGAAGGCAGCAGTCATTCCCTCCCCTCCTCCAGACACTCTGTAGATGAGCAGAGTGACCTGGGGTTGAAGTCTGTTGCAGGAAAAAGCCTTACATGGCTTTTTTCCCTAAAGGGAGGCAGGGATCAGGAGTCTGAGTCTGCTCACATTTCAGGTCCTTTTGTCCTCCTTGGAAAGTATCTCTGTGCAGCCTCTCTGTCAGAGTAGATTGAAAGGTACATATGCAGCCCTGTGTAGTACCTTTCTAATACAGTGAATTCTTCACTTCAGTAATGCATCAGTGTAATGTGAGGAGTCAGAGTGGTCTTAGGAGGAGCTCTGTGGGCTTTCTGGAGTCATCCAGCTGATGCAGGCTGAGAGCAGTGCCTTCCTGTGCAGAGCACAGTGGCTCATATTCTAAAGCCAGCAGTTCAGGTTGAGAGGAACCCCCCTCATCATCACACACCCCCAGTCCCTGAGCTGTGGGAGACAGGCTGCTGTTCATGAGCTTTACATTTTGGCCTAACTATGGCCTAAAAATCTAAAGTGATGGAGAAGCTGTGAAATTATTGGATTCTAACTACCACTGCTGTTCAGTTTAGTTTGAATTCAGGTCTGTGTTCTCATCTCTATTACCTGGTTTATAGTCAGATTCATCCCAAGGACTTTTTTTGTGTGGAGTAAGTTCTGTTTGCTTTAGAATAATGCAGTGTTTTATGCTCTTGCATATTTTTGTTTCACTAAACATTGTAAGGTATAAGCCTCCACATCATCAGCAAAGTCAGTTTACCCCTTTATATTGTTCCAACTGGATATGCTTTACTGAGTATTTTTTAAAGTCTCATAAAATACCAGTATAAAGATACTGTATCAGCATTTTCTGTAAAGCAAAAAAAAAAAAAACATTCTGTGCCCTTCATATCCTGCTAAAGGACATGTATATCTATATGGATTCTTTGACAAATTGCAAAACTAGTCAGTTTATTACATATTTACTTAGGGTGTGAAATAGTACAGGGTTTTTTTATGCCACTTTGATTTTCATTAAATTTTATATGTATAAATTTCAGAAAAAAAGAAGCCATTGTTTGATCTTGTGTTTGGCAGATGCCAGTACACATTCAGACCCCTGCTATTTCCTGAGAGCAGCAAGTTATCTGTTGGGCCTTTCACTCTGCTCCTTGCCTGTTCTGAATTGGGTGACAGACCTCCTACTTGTGCTAAACCCGTCACTTTGCTACTAAATTCCTTCTGGTATGACAGGGTGGAGCTCAAACAAGAGACAAAATCCAGTGGCCTGTGTCCTGCCTTCTGCTCTTTTCATTGACACTGGCTAAAGAATTGTGACAGATACAGTATAAATGGAAATGTTTATTTATTTTCAGAGACATACTGACAGCAGGAAATGTGATCAGAAACCAGTAGCTCAGTCCTGAGAAGGAGCAATATGTTTAAAAAGTCAGATGTATAAAATGGGGTTAAATACTTCACATATTTTAGTGCAGAAAAATACATTGTGAATTCTAGAAGATTTATTAACTGTTTGCTGTGACCATAGCTGGTGTAACAAAGCCCTTACTTTTGTAGTCTAAAGGTTGATACAAAAGGACCTTTGTTTTGTAATGACATTAGTCTTCATTTTCCTAGGATTTCTGCCCTTCAGATCTAGCAAGGAAAAAAAATCACATCAAATGCGAGAAGCTGGACACATAGTCAAGGATATCATAGCAGGCTTGGGGAATGGTTATGTAGTCTTGCTGTTTAAAAGTGTATGCTAGAAGTCATGATAAATGTTGCACGGGGCATCTATTAGTTCATAGCATCTCTGGATTTACAATTTAATATGTACCATAATTGGAGTGTGTGTGGTCTGTGTACTGAGATGCTTTTAGTTTCTTTGGATAGTCATATCTTGATAGATGCTCAATTCTTAAGTAAATTGTGGCAGTGAATGATTTGACTCTTATGTTTGCCTTAGAATTCATTGAGGAAAGTCGCGTTTTGAACGTAGAAGTCTCTGTTAAATTCATCGCTCAGAACCTTCAGAAGAAAGTCTTTGAGAGACACTCTCTCTAGAGAAAATTCTGCTGATTAACATTAAGGGATTTTGAAAGAGGGCTTGTCACTATCAGTTTTGCTGTTTATTTGTTTTCAGCCTGGAAAAGGTAGCTAGAGAAGAACAAAGGAGCCCTTCAGAGCCTTTCTGCAGAAAACACGTCTTTACATCATTGGAAACACAGTAACAGGTTAAGACTCTGAAGCACTGCTCTTTCTTTAGCTGAAGCATCTATTAATATAGCTGCTTCTTGTAATAACGAGGGAGGTCTGGAGGGCTCTGCGGGAGTGACGGAGAGGGAGGGGATTTAGGGCGAACAGGTGGTCCTGAGACGCGCTGGCTGACGCTGAGCTCAGAGCGAGCGCGCTCGCCGTGGGTGTTCGTGGGCTTCCCCCTCTCCTCTGCATACATGAGCCTCTCCTTCCTGCTGTAGCTGGGGAGCCCTTTCAGCCATGGCAGTAAGAAATGATCTCAGCAAAACCATCAGGAGGATAGCACAGTTTTTCTACTGGTTTCCTAAATCATTGAGCGGTTCGAGGAGAAGGACAGTAAAACTTCTCTGGAAATGTCCTGGTAAGTCTGCTGCTATGTTTCCTCAGGCTTTTTTTCCTGCTAAATTAAAAAAAAGGGGGAAAAATCCATTTCCATTGAACTGGTTAACTTTTCCAGGCCAGAATTGTTTGCATTTTTTCATTCTTGGAGGTTCATTAGACAAAACTGTAAAAACATTCTGGAAATGCGATAGAAGGTCCATCAGGCTTGTTCAGACAAAGAGTTCCCTTGCAGCTGTATAATTTATTCACGTCACTGATATTTGGTATCTTGTTTTTGTCGTGTTTCTCCCTTAGGTCTGTATATAGGAGCTCTAACATGACTCAAATAACTGCCTGAAAATTATTTGGAGTTGCCTTGAGTTGTTAATTGGTCTAGAAGGGTGTGCAAGGACTGAACTGACTAAAGACTTTAGCTCATCAAACCAGTGTTCCCAGAAAGCGATGGGCAGCTTGGAGAGGCTTGTGTTCAGCAGTGATGCACTGGCCTTCCCTTGCATTTCATCAGCTGAAATGCAGTAGAGCTCAGCTCACCAGACGGTGAAAGGCATCGCTCCTCACAACGACTCAGCGCTCTGATCCTTGTCCAGGCCTGGCAGAAAAGTGTTTGCATCTCTCAGGTGAACATTCTCACGAGCACCCTGAAAGCCCAAACACAGCTTTGTCCCTTTAGCATGGTCAGCCATGGGGCTGAGGCGTGTTCCCAGGGGTTTGGAAGAGCGCGCACCGCCACAGCGTAGGAAGCAGAGCTCTTTCTGTTCTGCTTAGGGGACTGGTGGTACAAGGTCACTTTTCTTTTGATTGGGACTCTTGGAAACAGAATGGTGAACTTGCCCATTCTGCAACATTAATAACAAGTTTGTATTTGCATGGGGTAGAATTTGGGTCAGTTCCACAGCTGAGCAGTTCAGTGTTGTACTTCAGATAACAGATCTGTGGCTCTCGAAAGGGGTTGTGCCGTCTGAAATCTGTCACAGAAATATTCTTAGGCCCCATGTCTAAATGACACATGACTTCTTCCCATGTGAAGGAGTCCACAGATTTCAAATATTCAGAAGGAAATCCCAGCACATTGAAGTCTGTATGAAACTTCCCTTGATGAACCTAGAGTTTCGATTAAACTCTGTTCAAATACTGGCCATCTCAAGTCCTCCTAATACATCAAGTCATCCTGAGTCCTCATAACACATCAGATCATTCCTCCATCTCTTTAATTTCTGTAAAAACTGTCAATAAGTGTTACTGAGAGCTTTACTTGCTAGCTGGGTTACACAGGTGAAAATGTTTGCATGTCAGTTATCTTTTCCACCACTATTGCAAAAAAATAATTGCATCCATGACTTGTAACAAGAAACAAGGTGAGATCTGAGTTCTTTAAAAATAATAATTTTTGTGGGTTGTCTTCATTCTCCCTTTGCATCTAGTGGTTTGAATAAGATTTACCTTTTTACTATCATTTTAGTGTATGTTTTAGCATCTTTTTTGAACTGATTTTGTAAATAGTGTCTGAGGCACCCTCTATGTGCTTTGCTACCTGTGCAATGAGATATTTGCCACAAAATTGTGGGTTTGATGGAAATGTGTCATTTTAGCAGAAGGTTGAGTCCAAGCATAAAATGTCTCAGTGTGAAAATTCGACTCAAATTTCCTGTGAGTTTACAGAAGCCAAACCTGGAAGCTGAAGTCCTGATGCCCCTCTCACAGGGGAGGAGATACAGCTCCTGATTGCTCTGTAGTCTGTACAAGGACAGCAAGTGGCACAAAACCTTAGCTACCCTGAAGCCCACGAACATTTCTGCCTTTTTCTTTAGTGCCCAGAATTTCCCTTTAGTTTTTGATGAATTACAAAATTACCCCACATGCTTCCTCAGCTCTGAAACACCACATTTTGGGAATTCTTTACCAAGTTGCCTTGCTGTCCTTCTGGGAGAATTGTTCAACACATAAGCCTACCCTGAGCAGTACTGACCATCCAGTACCATCCCTTGGTACACAGAGATTTAAGACTTAAGAGATTTAAGATGCCTCCAGCATGCTAGAATCCAGGTTTTTCTCTGCCTCTGCCTTTCTGATGGGTTTTATTCCAGGACTGGCACTAATGGAATTTTTTGTTCAGGATGAGCTAGGACCCAGGATGACCCAGCAGAACAATTCTGCATCACTAGGCTTGTTCCACAGATGAATAACCCAGCTGGCAATTAAAGCTTTCAGCAATACTTAATGATAGTCTTTAGCCACTTGTGCTTTAATAGATAAATTAACATTTTAACAACAACAACAAAAGAGAAAATTTTCATGATTTGGACATATTAGGAAGATCAGAGATTATGTTCTCTAATTATGCTTTGTCATAGATTTTTTTGTGATATCATTTGTCACGTGAAGCCAGAGATGGGCACTGTGCCTCTGCACAGTAACCTCAGACTTGCTGCCTTTGTTCTGCTTCTGTCACTCTGTGTCTCAGGATGCCTTGTCCTCTCTGCTTGACCAGGAACAAAATCTGCCAAAGCACAAAATTAGTTTTTAGGCATAACAATGAATTTAGTACTGTTGTAGGTCAGTGTGTTCAGAAAGGTGCATTTGACACAATTTTAGAAAGAGCTGTCAAAGCATAATTAGGTTGCTGTTCCTAAAAATTCTGAGCTTTTCAGCCTGTCCTTGGATGGACACTTTGGGATCGTTGACCACCGACTTCTGCCTACAGCTAATGTGCTCCTTTCAAAGCTCTAAAAGAAGGAAGAAAATTTGCAGGTGCTCTTCAGTAGCTGATTTTGATAAAATTACTTACTGAAGGATTAAAAAAATATCTTAGACGTGGTTCAGAATATACTAAATGTAGGTGATAATCTTTTAACTGCATTTAGTTTAATCAAGCGTACACAACATTTTATAAAAGGGATGTAGTGTTTGGGTTCTGGAGCCTTCATTCCTTTGAAATATGTTTGAATTTTTTCCTACAACATCTCAGGAGAATTTATGTTGGTACATCATATGACTAGAAATTTTATTATGATAAAGTACATATGTACAGGGAGAGATATTGAAAGACAAAGGAATTAGAAAAAACATCATGGAGGGCCATGATAAGACTATAGAAAGCAGTGATGTAAAAATCCAAAGTAGACAAGTAACTCCCATTTTCTCTGTCTCATAGCAGAGGAATAAGGTGAGGGGTGATAAATGTAAAGCAGATAAAAGGATTTTTCAAAATTATTTTTAATTCAGCATGTAATTAAATTGTAGAACTCATTACCAGAGGATGCTGCTGAGGTCAGGAATGTAACAAGATTTAAAGAGGGTCTGGAAAAATAAGAGTATTCAATATTATGATAATTGAAGCTACAATAAAAGCTTTGAAAAGACACATAAATCTCGCTTCAGGGTTTAAGATAGTTTTTAACAATTAGGGATTAGTCTGAGATAATTTTGTGGCTCAGATCTCACAATTGTTACTGTTTCATTTCTCCTTAAGCAACTAATGCACCCCCCGGAAGAGATCATTTTATGACCTTCATTGTTTTAAACTTCTATGATATTTTTCAGGCAGAACAAAACCAGGTTTGAGACCTGCTCAGAAAAGCATCCCATAATATCCTGTGGAAAACATAAAAAGCACAATGCTTGCTGTCATTTCTTTTTCTGCAGAGCTTGCAGAGGGGTGCTCAGAAGGAGAGTGGCCATCTCTGGGAATGATGGAGAGTTTTGTCCTAGCACAGATGGCAGAGAGAAGGTAGAGGCATTTGGGAGCTGTAACTGAAGCATTCGAGCTCACATGTGTGGACAAGGTGGTTGCCCCCAAGGGAATATAATCTGAAGGCTTAATTAGCTGTGTTTGGGAGAGGGAGCAGAATGACACTGTCTCAGTGGAAGCCAGCTTGGACATAAATCAGTAATATTTAAACTGAATGCAGTAGTGGACAAAGAGAGCTTATGACTCCAGGTGGCTGTTCTGGAGCATGGATGCAGCAGTGAAAAGTCTCATCTTGCTGGGACCTGCTGGGGTGGGTAACCAGGACTTCAGATCTGGCTTCTTCAGACTGCTGTACCTGTGAGTTTCCTGAATATCTGTTTCATGGGTGTGATTTACATAATGCTAGAGATGGGTAGGATACTGCAGAAGGCTGGAAGCAGATAGGAGATGATGACATTTTACCATCAGACCATCAGGGTGCAGACCTTTCAATTAATGTTTGTCCATCTACTTCAGACATTTCAGCCCATTTAATTTCAGTGTTCTCATTACCATTTAAGAGCCTATGTCCAGTGTTCATTTAAGAATATGTGGATTATTGATGAAAGTATGCCATATAAAGATCCTGTGTTGTGAAAGTATGATTTTAGTTTCTAGTCTCCTTTTCAAGAGCATCTCACATACATCTATGTGCTTTTCCTATCTCTTTTCATTTTAATTATATATATGTAATTTTCCTTGTATGATTTGCTTAAAAGTCCACTTACCTAAGTTAGAAAATAAGCTGTGCTGTCATCAGTAATATAAAAACTTCTATTAACAAAATGAAAAAGATGGGTGTGGGATGTCAATGTTGCCAGGTCATCAGGATCACTTCAAGTTAATTGTAAATTGCAGTAGAAGAAATCATACTAAGTAACTGGGCAGTAAAACATAGCTCAGTGTGGATGAATATGAACTAAACCATATGGCAAAAATGCTGGCTGCAGATGTAGAGCAGTGGCTTCTAGTTTAGTTTTTATCACTCAGACAACAGAGTTAATCAGGTGGACAGTTCTCTGAAGAGACTCATCTCACCGCTCAAAAATGAAAGTGAAACCCCAGAAGACTCTGCTGTGCCTGCACGTCAAATGAAGCAGTTTGGTCATCCTGCCCTCTTAAAAAGGGTGTAACAGTATTTGAAGGTAAAAGCAAACATTTTGAACTATCAAAGAGGTTAGTAAACCCCTATAGGGCTTCTTCCCTTGGTAAGAGAATATATAGAATGTATCTTTGTACTTCAATAGAATATATTTTTGTACTAATAAGGGCAGTGTGGAGAATTGCAAACTGAAGATTTATTTGCCATTTCTCACAGTGTAAAAGCCAGGGCCACATCATGAAATGGCCAAGCAAGTGACTCTTCCATGTGCACCTGCAATACATAACTCAGTGGTGGAACTGACTGGCACAGGATGTTTAGGAAACTAAAAGAATTGTATTTGTTCAAGAAGGGATTAGATAAATTCATGGAGGAAAGAGCCATCAAGGGGAATTAAATAAAAGGATGCAAATACAGCCTCTGGTTTGTATATTTAAGTTGCAGATTGCCAGAGAATAGAAAGGCATATCACTCCTAAATTGCCCTTTTTCTTGCATACATGTTCCCTAAACATCTTCTGGCAGTCTCTCCCCAGTACAGGCTACTGGCCTATGTAGATCTTTGGTCTAACTCAGTCCATCTGTTCTTGTGTTTCTCAAGTGCAATACTGATGAAACCCAAGGAATATGAATGCCTCTCTTGCCATTGTTGATTTCTGTGTAATTCTCCACCCCTTAAATAACTGTTTAGTTTTTCTGTCATTTGTGAGTCTGAGTTTTTCTAGGGGAGGTGCATTCTGTTTGTGTCCAACAGTCCACAGCATGCTTTTCTTCATAGTGTTTTTCATTCATAGCCAGTCATGTGGCTTTTGCAAATTGCATCATGTTTTGTTTTATTCCATTTTTCAGGTAATTAGATGAGATGAATACTGTGTCATTCCAGGAAATTTCTTTTTTCTTGGCTCTACCAGTTTTAAATTAGACAAGACAAATCTCTGTCTAATCTGCTTTCCATCCAAAGGAGAATCCTGATTTGTACCTGTAAAGTTATTAAGAATTTTCATAAATCTGGGATAAATACAAGAAAAAAAAAGTCTGTTCAGAGAGTGAATTACATCTCATGGGCCCAATAGCTGCATGGATGAAGGCTACCAAAATGACTGCAACACATGTGGAATGTCAGTATCACCAGGAGTTAGTTGCTAATACCCTTTGTGTCTATTGCAGGCTTCTTCTTCTAAAGTATTTCAGAAGATTTCATTTTACTTCTGCTACATTTCTTGTTTCTCTTGCCCATGTCAAGCAAAAGCAGTTGAAGATGCTGTTTCTCCCCACTGCACCTCTTTGCTGCCCTCAGTGCACCCTTTGCTGCTAGTAGGAAGAGGAGGGGAAGAAAAGACAGTGACCAACTGCTGTGCATTAAACTAAGCACCTCTCCAGTACAGCTGCTTCAAGATCCACTCTCAGGGCTGGCATGATGGCCTATAACACCTGAAATAAAAGCTGTGGATTGGTCATTTATGAAGAGAAACATTAATAAATTAGTAGTGTGGAATTACCTGTTTTAAAGAGGTGATGTAATATTAGAGCTTGGTATGTAAACACAGACCAGGCTTGGATGCAGCATGCAAAAGCAGGTTTAGAATTGAGCTGTACCCAGCATTAGGGGTGATCTGTACAAGTGCAACCAGTTTTGTATTAAACTTCATTTCATTTGATGGGTTTAGTTCAACTTTTTTCTCATCTCACATTTAAAGAGAAGAGACTGGAGGTTTTGTTTGGCAGGAAGTCCAAGTTTTAAATTTCATGTGACCTGTCAGTTAAAGGTCTGGCTGCAGTCCTGCTAGGATATAACTGCTCTAAAGGAGTGATCATTGGTCCTTCAGCAGCTATCCAGAATTAACTCCCACTCCCAGTGTTGTGGCCAGGTAAAGCAGGGAGCTCTTCTGAGCTCTCAGGACTGTTTTTCTATGATCCATCTCCTCTGTGAACTTGGAACTCCTGTTTCTTACTAATTCCAGCAAGAAGAGGGAGTTTGGTAACTGAGGTCTGGTCAGGAACTCACAGTTCTGGGAGTGTACAGACAGAGAAACCTGAACTCTGCTTTTCTTTCCTGTTGTGTTTTCATTGTGTTTCTCCTAAAGGGAAAACAGAATGAAGTGCTGCTTTGTGAGTATCCAAAATTCGGGCTGTTTGGGGGGTTCAGCAATAGAGGGCACTAGAGTAAATGCTTTCAAAAAGCAGTATTTTCACTGGATTTGCATACAAAGTGAAAGCTCACTTTTGTTTTTTTATGTGGAAGGGATATTGTATCCATTTGTTTAGGTTTTATCGTTGGAAAGAGGGTAACAGTCAAAGCAAGTGGAAGTCCCAAGATAGCAGCATGACACATAGTGGAACTGTATAAATACTTTGGACCAATTTTTTACTTTTTAAACAGAAATCCTGCTATTTCTTTCCATCACATTTGCAGTGCAGAAGTGTATGTAGCAGGTATTTATTGAATGTAATATCTGATGCCTTTGATTCTGTCAAAGGTGGATTTCAAATGCATTTTATGAAGCCACCACAAAAGGAAAACCGCTATTGCAAATTGATGTTTTAACCCATACCTCGATTGAATGAAGTGAATATTTTCAGCCTTGCTTGCAAATAGGTTCTGTGCTTATTTCAGGGTGGTCTGGCAAACACTGTGTGTTCTGTTTCTGTGGGACTGGTGACTGTAAACTGGACTGTGTGCAGAGCAGTAGCTGGCCAGAAGAAGTGTAACAGTTTTCAGGAGCAGAATCCTGTTTATGGGCTGGCTATGTAGGATCCCACGTTTGTGCAAGAGTCCTGTGACAAGGCTTAGCTGGATCCTGTTGGAAGTGCTGGAAGGAGGGAGAAGACTTGATTGCTGTCACATTGATAAAAATACAAACTAGCTTTACCAACCAATTAAATTGATTTTAATTCTTTAATTCTCCAGGGTAAATCAATGGGATTTATGACCCTTAGGGCCAGGTGCTCAGAGACATTAAGCATCTGAGAACCAGTGTAGATTTCAGCAGCTGAATCGTTGACCCTTCTCGTGGTTTTTAGAGTCAGTGGCACCAAGAGTGGAGAATCCTCCCTGAGTGAGGGACCTTCTCTGTGGCAGCTGCCAGCAACCTTACCTGGCTGACAGTGGTCTCTTGGAGATGCTTCATCCATGCAAACTCCTGCATCCCAGTTTCTCAGTGTGCAGCTAGATGGCAATGTCTCCTTCCACTTCTTGGAGAGGCTGGTGAGCTGCCCTGGGATGCCAGTCCTGGCCAGCCTGGCCCCTCACCTCCCCCTGGCTAAGGATGACCATGACACAGAACACGTGTCCTGGTGTCTAGCAGTTACCTAGCAAACCATCTGGCACAAACCAGGTTAACATTAGCTCATACCAGAAAAAGTATTTAAAGGCTCCAAGATAGATGACAGAAATTTGGAGGTTTATTAGAGGTACCAGCAGCAGAAACTGGAAAAACATCCAGTTTAGGCTTTTACTCTAAAATACCTATCATTCTTTCCTGTTTTGTTTTTGGGAAGCTGAATTTTTGTATTAACCAATTATTTGCTATCTGGTGCATGAAGTGAGAAATCTGGTCCCTGAGTTCCCAGGCAGCAAGGACATCAAGCACTCCCAGGTTCATGTAGGCTGCTGATTTTTGTACCTCCTTTGGGCCCCCCTTGGAGTTCTCAGCTAGTGATTCACCCAGGGAAGTGTTTTCTTTTCTTCTTACCAAAAGGCTGATCCCTCCCTCCTGCTTTACAAATGTAATGTCCTTTGCATGTGGCAGAGTTGGGTTGTTGCCTGCCTAGATGATAAACTGTTATTTAAAAACTCTGAATCTGAAACTGGTGAGTAATAAGGAGATTTTTTCGTGCAGTACCCAAATTCCAGCTTGATAAGACACTTGGCAAACAAAAACACCCTAAGCATTTGTAGTGGAACCTGGACTATTTGATTAAAGCACTTGTCTTCTGCTGAGGTCCAAATATATGCAGCTCATGATTTTGCAGGTCTGTGCCATAGGCACTCTGGTTAATTTTATCTTGATCACTGTAAGTAGCTCCTAATCGAGACTGTTACAGGAGCTTATCCTGTTTCCAGGCCAGGGTTCCTGACCCTGAATGGAGCTGTGGCACTTACAGATAGGGCTGCAGTTCAAGTGCTTCTTGGAGAATTTCCCTGGACAGCAATTACTCCAGTTCTATGGTGTTTCTGTTCCCGGGAAAAGCACTGAGGATCCTCTCTATGGGAAGGGTGTATCCCAAAAAGGGCCTCATGACCTGTGGCTGTGAATGGCCATGGTACCTACTGAGAGCAGAGTCTGCAGAGACACAGCAGAAAACATTAAGTGGTACTTGTGGATAAGTTGCAGCTTTACAGGTGGAAGATGTGGGCTTTGCTGGACTTCAGTCTGATCTGAGCCTTATGTAGCTCCACAATGGGCAAGGAGCACAAAATACACACAAAGAGCCCCTGGGGGACAGGATGGCCATGAGGACCTCACAAATCCTGTCTTATCTGTAATAATAGTGATCCCTTAAAAATCACTACTTGGGAAATATGGTCAGAACTTTATTTTAGTCTCAGAATCTCAGCAGCTCTCTACCCCCTAGTAGCTGTGCTTAGAGCTGTTTATTCAAATAGGTTTCTCATGCCATTACAGATTTGAATGAAACTGTTGAAAAAGATATTTGTAGCAAGTTTAGCATCAAACTAGAATGTAGACATTTGAGCATCAGCAAAAAAGAGACCAACACAACATACATTAAGCATAAACTGAAATGTGACATGCTTATACCAATGTATTGTAGAAATAACACAGTTCAATTCTCCCTTGCAGGAGAAGTATTACTAAACTTCATTCTCCTTCCTTTTGTTACCTGCTGGCTGAAAATGGATTAAAAATTAAAGCACTAAGCACTGCACATAGTTTGAATAATTTTTCCAAGAAGCTTTACAGGCGTAGTTTCCGTGGAGCAAGCACAGCAGCAAACTCTCTTCTGATTGCTGGGAACCAAGCCACAGGTTCTCATGTAAAGATGATTTTACTTGCTAACTTCCCAACACAGTAGCAGGACCAAGTTGCATATCCTCCTCACACTTTCTAATAAAGACTTTTTACTGTGGTTGATAAATAATGCAAAGGTAACACAAATTTGGCTTTGAACTTTCCATGTGCTTCAGTTGTTTAGGCACAACAGACATTTTGCATATCCATTTGGAAGTTAAATTTGTCTGGGCCATCACAGAAATGAAATCACACATTTCCTAGGTAGGGGAGACCAGAGCAGGGTAGAGAGACCTTGCTATTGAACCTCTGCCTGCCTCTGGTTTAGTAATACTCAGTTATTAGGGTCTGATGTTGGAGCATCTGTTGGGTTCCTGCCTGTTCCTTCCCTTGCTTTCTGCTGCACTGCCCTGGAGCAAATTGGTTATGGGAACAGCTATTTACAAGATATCCCAAACATCAGGTAGGGTCCATTCATGTAAAATGAACATGTTGAAGCCTTACAGTTCACCCCTTTGAGGGCAGGATAGGAGTAGTTGTGATTTCTAGCAATAAGTTATTTTTGTCTATAACTCTAATCAAGCCATTGTTGCAATAGAAAAATAAATCATAAAGTGCTTCATTATGTCTCAGTAGTTGACAACAAAACCTCTAAAGCATAATATTTATATGTTTAATAAAGAGACACTTAGCATTTCCTAATAATTCAGGACAATTTTCATAATTAATACGCATCGATGCATCATTTTCATATGTAAATTCAGCGTACATGACAGTCTGAGTGTCAGTAAAATTAAACTATTAGCTTTTCTAGTTGTCAGTGAATGCTTTTATCAAGTGTGCTAAGTTAAAGTCCCCAGAGCTCTGATTTCAAAGAACAGGATTCATTTCAGACCACGTCAGGAAAGAGCACCTGGTTCTGTTTGCTTTCCAAGCAGAAACAATATGGCAATCTATGATCTGATGACCAAAACAGTCTTTCCAGAATTATAGCTGCTTTTTGAACTCATGGAAATTTTTGGAGTGTTCCAGTAAAGGTTTACCAGAAAAAGGTATCTTTTAAATTTCATGCTGTCTGAAACATTTTGTGAAACACTGTATGCCACAATTGGAATGAAATAATATATTTAAAGCTAAAACACATATGAAAAAAAGATCATACATAGATCCACTGTTTTAGGAAAAAAACCATCCTTTTTCTGATCTTGCTTATTAAACTTATAAACAGTATGTTAAAATCTAGCTTAAGATTGAAAGAATTTTAGAGATGAAGCTTTTTTAGAGATGAAGCTTTCACATTTTTTGTAATTATGCTTATAATAGCCAGGTGGAAATTATGGGCTTGTCTTGCAAATGACATTATGGACTCACAAATTAAAATGAATATAAATGACAAACAAAATAGCATTGAGAGGTAATGTCTCCTAACTTAATAAGTAACCTGTTTCAGGACACTGTTTACCTAACAGTGTTCTATTTTCTCTCTATTTTCCCCTAACATTATTTGTGAATCAGTGCATGCTCAGTACATGCACTGCACAGTCAGAGGAAGCTGGGAAATGAGAGAACCCTGGAGTGCTGCAGATTCTTGGGACATTCCCCATAACCTCCTCACCACACAGGAGATGTGCAGTAGCTGGTGGTCCAGACATTGTCAGACAATGGAGTAAGGGCTGAATTTTGCCACCTTTGCCCTGAGTGTGGGTGTTAGTTTGGGTCTCCCTCCTTTAGCCAGGAGATAATTTTCATTAAACATAATTAGCTTTTAGACCATTTTTAGTTGAAATGGTCAACTCTGTCAGAACTACAGGGGGAGGATTGAGAGGTGGACATACAGTCCATAAGCATTTTTTCTAAAGAAGATAACTGAACTAGCAAAGTAAAAACCACAGAAATTAAGGAAAAAAAGAAGAAATTCAAATACTACTTTCATTTGATCTTCTTTTGCTTATGCATTGTAATGTAATTTTTAATTAAGTGCTCCCATCCTGGTTCTCTCATGGAGATGCCCCGTTCCCTTACCTGATGAACAATAGCTCTGAATTTTGTTTACTCCTGTTGGCTTTTCCACTATGCCTTATGGAGTCCTTCCCAAAATCCTTCTCTTCTCAAGGGGTCCATGAAAATGAGTGTTCTGTCTCCTCCAGAACTTCATGAGGTAAATGAGTCATCTGAAAAATAATCCCATCTGCATAAGCATAAAACAGAGCCCTTGGAAAACCTCATTTGGGTCAAAAGCACAGCTCTCTCTGACTTCAGCTGCAGTTGGGAAAACTCCATGTTTACTGAAAATTGGGTAGAGGAACTCAAATGCAGAACACAGGAGAAATTAGGCAGCAACTGGAGCGAGCCTGACATGGCTTGCCAGCATCACCCAAGGATGTAGGGACAGCTGTCGTGTCTCCTGGGCACCACACATCTGCCTTAGCCATTCTTTTTTATTTGTCCCCCTAATCTTCTGCCTGTTTTGCTTCATGTTTTTCAAATTCTGCATTAAATACAGTGACTGTTTTGGAGAGTTTGACTCTTTTTCAGTGCTTTGATTTATACTGCAGCAGGGTCCTTTGTAACCCATAATTAGCTGGAAGCTATTTGCCAATGTCTCCAAAGGAGTGTGACCTTGAGATACAGTGATATTATTGTGATACAGTTGTTGTGATGTGGTCAGTCTGTTTTGAGACCAGAAACATCCCAGTTATCTGCCTCAGAGTGCTGATCCAGGATGCACTCACTATGCTGGGTTGCTGGTGCTGAAAAAGTTTTGACAGGCTGACTTTGTGCCAAATAAATACAATTAATCTTGCCTTAATGCAAGTGTAAAATAAATTCTGTATCAGGCACAGGAATGTGATTGCAGGTTTACACCTTATGCACCTTTTAATTTTTACTTTTGAATGGTCTCATGGTACAGAGATCTTACATTAAAGATCCAGTCCCTAGCCAAGAGGAACATCATTTCAGGGAACACTCTGCTGTCTTGCCCCATAACCCCTTGATGAGTATGGATTGGAAATGGAAAAGTTTGAGAATTTATTTTTTAGAAAATGCAATGGGAATCTAATTAAACATAAGGGAAACTGAAAGTTTTGAGAGGCTGATAAGGGAACAGAGGAGCCTGTCCAGAATTCATCTTTTGCTATGAATCTTGAAAGTGTAAAGCTTTGTAACAACAATGAAAAAAAAAAAGGTAAGTATAGTTTAGTTAGAGAAAATGAAAACATTTCCTCCAAAAGTCATTCTTGGAAGTGGCTGAATTGTTTTAGCCAAAATGTTCTAAAACAAACAGCATGATGTTCCCCAGCATGGAAACTTGAAGTACAAAGTGGTTGCTCTTTGGCAAAATTATAAGCAATTTAAAACCTAAAAATAGAAAGTGACATTCAGTACTAGCAAAGATGGCATCATGAACTCTGCCCAGCTTTCATAGAAAACCAGCAAACACAACAGGGCTTCAAAGCAAATTCAAACTGGTTTTGCAAATACTCTTACAGTGATTCTTTCTATGAGATTAGAGGGAGTATGAATCATCTATTTCTTACTAGAGATGGGGCCATCTGCCTGTTACGGTGAATTTACATTTCTAACAACCTTCACAACCTTCGTAGTTGACTTTGATAGCCAGCAAGTGAAATTTCTGAATTGTTACTGAAGGCAACTATGTGATTTACCAGCTTCAGATAAGCCACTCATTCTGCTTTCAATATTCCTGTGTGTATTCTTATGAGAAACTAGAGCTTCAAACATGAAAAGCCACATAGCAGTAATTCTATGTGGGTAGAATTTTTGTCTGTAAGTCCAGAATGTCTCTTCTGAGGACCTTTTGTGCTTACATTGCAACAGCAAAAGCCCAGTTTGTGGCCCAGAGCTTTTGCAAGCCCCAGTAAGGACCTGCTCCACTGCAGGCCTGTCAGTGTGACACTGAGGTGTGCTGCACTGTCACCTTCACTGCGGTGAATTTACATCTCCAGCACTGTGTAGCTATTTTTATCTCTGACACGGGTGGGGAAGTTCACTCCAGAGGTGGTTGTTTCTCTGAGGTCACGTAGCAAATGAGGACGTGTCTCACTCCTATGTTCTGCCTGCAGAAACCTCACTTCTAAATACCATTTTAATGTTTTCTTTCTTTTCCTGTGCCTGTGCGTGGGTTGTTAAGATTGCAAGTACACCTGCCACGCTCACTGCCAAGACCTGGTGCACCTGGGCTGCCGGCGGAATGGGAAATTAATGGACTGCCTCGCTCCGCATGACCCCTTTGATTCGTCTTACAGCAGCAGCCAGGTAACAGCTCCCCTGCTCGCCTGTCTACTGCCTCCTCCTGTCAGCTCGGTAATGCAGCCTGCTCTGCCTGCCTCAGCTGGCTGCTGGGGAGGAATGTCTCCCTTAGGTATGGCCAGCAAAGCTGGATTTCCCACCCAGTGCCGTGATTTTACAGCGCAGCTGGGTCGAGCCGCCAGTGGCTGCTGCCCTGGGTCACTCCTGCCCCAATTAGTGGTCAGTTAAACTGACAGAAAAGTAATCCCACTAAACAGTGCTTTTCCTGGTGGTATGGGCCATTCTGGGGTCACTTACACCTAATTAGTAGGAAAAACCTCTGAGATGGCACTGTGATAGCATACAGACACTCTCCTTTTTTATTACTGGGGGGAGGGAGGAGGCAAAATCGTGTTAAGTTTTTGTGTGTAAGTTCCTTTTTTCAAGCCTTTTATTTAAACACCAAAAAACATCATCATTAACTCAGGTCTAAACGTAGAGTTTTACTGGTTTAATTGAAAAGTGTTATTCAAAGCATAATTAGTGAAAACAAATTGGTGTATGCATGTCCACAGTGGTCAACTTAACCTTTATACTATCTTTAGAACTCATATGGAAGAAATGTCCTTATTGGGGGAGAGGGATAAAACCCAAACAATCCCAGACCCAGCTGTCACTGGTCATGTTCATGTTATTCACTGTAAGAATTTATGTTGTTCACTGTGAGAATCAAGAGACATTCACAGAACAGTCAGACCTACCCTGGCTTTCATTATCCACAGAGCTGCCACGCACAGGCTGTGCCATGCTCAAGCTATCAGCTGTAAAATTTGTGCCCACCAAAATACTTCTGTCTCCATGAAGTCTCCTCTTCCCTCCCTTCTGCCCCACCACAAGACACATAAATGCATAAAAGCCATGTTCTGACACACTGTGTCACTTTTCCTGTCCAAGGGATGTCATATTAACAGACTTGTAGGATGGGTTGTTTGGGTCTGGGTTGTTTGGGTTTTTTTTAATAATGTTGTACAGAATAAACATTTTTAATTTAAGTTAAGCATGTATTTTGGTATCTTACAAATATTTATGCTAAGGCCTTAAAAGACTACTTTGTATGGTAAGAAACTAGAATTCTTGGGTATTTTTTCTTGCAGTATTGTCCATTATATATAGTGGAGGCACTATAACTGCCCTCAGAAGCTGCCCAGTTATGTACATGAAAGATTGCTCCACAAATATATTTACACACTGCAGCAGATACCCCTTTTAGACAGCAGCTTCTGCTTTTCTTTCCTGAAATCAGTCTGGTCTAAAGAATCAAGTAGATGCCACCTGTCTTCAAAGTCATTACTGTCTTCCTACTTTAATTTACCAACTTGTGGGATATGCAGTCACAGGTGTTTGTAGCCATAGGCCTATTTAAAGGCAGATACTAAATCATAAAAAGGAGGGCAAGGGAATCCTCCTCAAGGATTGCAAAAATTTATTCTGAGTCAACTCTGAAGTCCAGCAACACAATCATTAACTAAAGAAGATGTACTGCCACTTCAGTGAAATTGTCTGAGGACACACAAAGCAAAGCAAACTTAACTTGGTGGAAAAAGCAGCAAGAAATATTAACGTACAGTTGAGATAAAACCCAACGCTTACATTCCTCTGATGATTGCTTACCAGTGAATCAAACAAAAGAAGTATTTTCTCAGAGGATTCCAAATTAAAAAACAGTGCAGCACTTTTCCTTTCCAGATTCCTGTTAAGCAAAATTCTTAGAGATTATACAGAAGGCCTAAAATCTAGCTGGGAAACATTTGTGATGGACAAAATTAGACTTTATCCTCAGCCCTTGCCATGGACATGTCAGGCAGATTCCAGGAAGCATTTTTATAATTTTATTTTTTTAGCAGAAAAAAAAAAAATGGAACTTGCTACAGACTTATGTCAAAACCAATTTTTATGAAATGATAGTTCTACCAAAAAGTAAAACAATCCAGATAAGTAAAACCAATGTTTGGTCACACAAAGATGTGTAATGACTTCCAGTGACTAGAGTGATTTGCTCAGCATAGTATTGCAACAGGCTGCCCAGGGAAGGGGTGAAGTCACCATCTGCGGAAGTGTTCAAAGAACGAGTAGATATGGCTCTTCACAATATGGTTTAGTGGCTTTAGTAGTATTTGGTTGAAGGCTGGACTTGATGATCTTGGAGGTTTTTCCAACCTTAATGATTCTATGACTCTAAAATNCACCTAATTAGTAGGAAAAACCTCTGAGATGGCACTGTGATAGCATACAGACACTCTCCTTTTTTATTACTGGGGGGAGGGAGGAGGCAAAATCGTGTTAAGTTTTTGTGTGTAAGTTCCTTTTTTCAAGCCTTTTATTTAAACACCAAAAAACATCATCATTAACTCAGGTCTAAACGTAGAGTTTTACTGGTTTAATTGAAAAGTGTTATTCAAAGCATAATTAGTGAAAACAAATTGGTGTATGCATGTCCACAGTGGTCAACTTAACCTTTATACTATCTTTAGAACTCATATGGAAGAAATGTCCTTATTGGGGGAGAGGGATAAAACCCAAACAATCCCAGACCCAGCTGTCACTGGTCATGTTCATGTTATTCACTGTAAGAATTTATGTTGTTCACTGTGAGAATCAAGAGACATTCACAGAACAGTCAGACCTACCCTGGCTTTCATTATCCACAGAGCTGCCACGCACAGGCTGTGCCATGCTCAAGCTATCAGCTGTAAAATTTGTGCCCACCAAAATACTTCTGTCTCCATGAAGTCTCCTCTTCCCTCCCTTCTGCCCCACCACAAGACACATAAATGCATAAAAGCCATGTTCTGACACACTGTGTCACTTTTCCTGTCCAAGGGATGTCATATTAACAGACTTGTAGGATGGGTTGTTTGGGTCTGGGTTGTTTGGGGTTTTTTTAATAATGTTGTACAGAATAAACATTTTTAATTTAAGTTAAGCATGTATTTTGGTATCTTACAAATATTTATGCTAAGGCCTTAAAAGACTACTTTGTATGGTAAGAAACTAGAATTCTTGGGTATTTTTTCTTGCAGTATTGTCCATTATATATAGTGGAGGCACTATAACTGCCCTCAGAAGCTGCCCAGTTATGTACATGAAAGATTGCTCCACAAATATATTTACACACTGCAGCAGATACCCCTTTTAGACAGCAGCTTCTGCTTTTCTTTCCTGAAATCAGTCTGGTCTAAAGAATCAAGTAGATGCCACCTGTCTTCAAAGTCATTACTGTCTTCCTACTTTAATTTACCAACTTGTGGGATATGCAGTCACAGGTGTTTGTAGCCATAGGCCTATTTAAAGGCAGATACTAAATCATAAAAAGGAGGGCAAGGGAATCCTCCTCAAGGATTGCAAAAATTTATTCTGAGTCAACTCTGAAGTCCAGCAACACAATCATTAACTAAAGAAGATGTACTGCCACTTCAGTGAAATTGTCTGAGGACACACAAAGCAAAGCAAACTTAACTTGGTGGAAAAAGCAGCAAGAAATATTAACGTACAGTTGAGATAAAACCCAACGCTTACATTCCTCTGATGATTGCTTACCAGTGAATCAAACAAAAGAAGTATTTTCTCAGAGGATTCCAAATTAAAAAACAGTGCAGCACTTTTCCTTTCCAGATTCCTGTTAAGCAAAATTCTTAGAGATTATACAGAAGGCCTAAAATCTAGCTGGGAAACATTTGTGATGGACAAAATTAGACTTTATCCTCAGCCCTTGCCATGGACATGTCAGGCAGATTCCAGGAAGCATTTTTATAATTTTATTTTTTTAGCAGAAAAAAAAAAAATGGAACTTGCTACAGACTTATGTCAAAACCAATTTTTATGAAATGATAGTTCTACCAAAAAGTAAAACAATCCAGATAAGTAAAACCAATGTTTGGTCACACAAAGATGTGTAATGACTTCCAGTGACTAGAGTGATTTGCTCAGCATAGTCCTGGAACAGGCTGCCCAGGGAAGGGGTGAAGTCACCATCTGCGGAAGTGTTCAAAGAACGAGTAGATATGGCTCTTCACAATATGGTTTAGTGGCTTTAGTAGTATTTGGTTGAAGGCTGGACTTGATGATCTTGGAGGTTTTTCCAACCTTAATGATTCTATGACTCTAAAATTTCTGAGCACCCTTGCTGAGTTTGCTGTGTGTCCTCCACGTCATCACTGAATTCTCTCTGCAAGTGAAACATTTTATTTTGTAGAGGAGATGCTGCTGCAGCCACCCAAAGCTGTGTGACTGAGGACATAGTGTCTCTTATGAGTTCCATGTGTCTTGCTGTTGGGAAGAGTGAAGGGGAATAACTCAGATGCTGAAAGGCAGAGTAGCAGGGATGGAGAGGAGAAGTACATGGCAACACAGGTTTTGGAAGTGTGCATGACTGTCAGCAAGAAAATACCATGGGAGCAGAGAGACATGGCCATTAAAAATATTTTTTACTCAAAAAGACATTTACAGCTTGTGAGAGATCTACAAAAGAGCTAGTGCTGTCCTGGGTGTGAATACTGAGCAAGGAAACTCTTTCTTGCTCTTTGAGCTTTAGAGTACTTAGGGGAGCCAAATTTCATGTGCATTTGTTTGTGTGCAACAAGATCACATCAAAGAAGCACTGTTTTTTCCCCACTGATTTCCTTCCTCTTGGAAGAAGTCACACTCTGGCTCCTTGCAGTGGGTGACAGCTGTTGCAAGTCTCTTTCCTCACTAGCTGTTTGGGTCAGCGTGTGCCTAACAACTGATACACGAAAGATGAGGATCCAAATGCTATTTTCAGCATCCATCATCCACTGGTTTTGAAGCAGCAGGCATTTGTGTGCAGAAAACCTGGAATGTTTCCCGTTGGGTCATTTTCTTTACGCACGGCTGTCCCGCAGGCACGGAGCCACCATGGGAATCTGCAAGGTTTGAATTCACTCCTTCCTCTGCTACTCACCTGCTCAGACCACTGTGTCTTTCTAGGACTTGTCTACTTTTCTTGTAGGTAAACAAGGAATTAGAAGTTTAAAAAAATAATTAACGTCTCTGAATGGAAACATTGTTGCAAAAGCTGGCATTAAGTTACTATTTAATTAAAGACAATTCCCAGCTCATCTGTCTTCTCAAAATTACTACTTCCTTCCACGCTAAAATTTTCTGGACTTTATCAGCCTTAAAGTGATTTTTGACTTTCTGTTTAAAGTTTGAACCTGCATCTCATGTATAAAACTGAACAGGTGTTTAGTAAAAGATTGTGAAGGGGTCAGAGCACGGCAGAAAGGCTGAACCTATCTTCTTTACAAAATTATTCTTGCATTCTTATTCTGTGGATGGCGTCCAGCCTGCAGGGTTTTAGTTAGATGCAGGACTGTGCTTTTGAAGCAAATCTTCCCATTGTCTTCCCTTGTTTTGGTTGATACCAGGGAGCAGTCTTAGGACACACAAAATCAACTCCACTTGAGGTGAAAACTGAGCTGCTTCCTGAAGCCTGTGAGAAGAGGCACTCCAGGAGCTTAGCTAACACACTCAGTCCACTGGATCAAAGCAGAGATTTTCTTAAATAAATGCTTTGAAGGGTTTATATTGAGGACTTTGGATTCTCAGCACCACTTGCTGTCCTTCACAGAGCTGTGTTGAACTACATTATTTGCTAAAACAGGCATTAGATTCTTGGCACAGAACCTTCCTCAGTGAGAAGCAAATGGATGAATGTTCCAGTGATGCCTGCTTTTGCTTTATCTATGTCGTGACTTTGAAAGTCACATGGCATGCAAAACCAGTTAATTTTGCATGAACTGTGCTAGTCAAATGCAGAGTTGTAAAGATCACACATGTATTTGGGAATGTCTCACCCATACAGTGAACATCGACTTAAATTGTGAAGGGATTTTGCAGGAACGCTCAAACTTTTTAGTGTTTATGGAGAGAGATGACTTGCTAACAGACCAGAGTCCTGGGCTTTGTTATCAGTTATCCTGGGATAACTGTTTTGTTTTGAAGTGCATTTTTCTTGTGCTGGTACAGGTTGGATCTTTTCTTGTAAAGAGTCATGGTACCTCTGTAGTTGCGTAAGTTCCTCACACAGGGAGACTATTACTTTATGGTGATGGTAGACAATGCTTTGATCTCCAGCTCTCTATGACCTAGCATCATTTCAGATTGGTCAGGCAATGTGAACATATCCCCTGCTTGATAGAGGTGATATAAGGTGCACTTTGTGGTGCTGCAGTGACCTGGTGGTGCCCTGAGCTCAGCAGAGCTCGGCACCCAGCTGTAGTCCTTGTCCTGGATGTGTGCTCATGCCCATACACTTTTGCATGTTCCTCTCGCTCTTCCACTCCAGTGGCACCAGGACTCTTAAAATGGGTCAGGGAAACGTTGTAGCTTCTAAAGTTTGCCCTTGCAAAGCCCAGTCAGCTCTTCAGTTCTCAACACAGCCTGTGAACAGCGCTGTCAGCACAACGGGGGCTGGGTGTTGTGATGTGGCTGGAACACCTTAAACTCCAAATAACCCCGAACAAATGTCTTGTCAAGCCAAGTTTGTGAATCTAGGCTTAAGATTTCCCTTATGGGAAAGAGGAATTTCTTACAGGCTCTTAACTGCTGATTTTGCAAAGGGTCAACAGATTTCCAGTGGATTTCCCTCCTGTGCAATTCTGCCAGCAACTGGAGCACTTGGGTGCACACACGAGTGGTCAAACACTCTCAGGTTATGGTCACACAGCTTGACTTGGTTAACAAGTCATTGGAGCTCAAAAGGCCTATTTTTTGAGCTCCTTTCTCTGTGTGTATATATACACACATGTTTCATTATAAAATGGTCTAGGAAATTCCACGATGTAGCTGTTGTTAGAGATCACTAAGGCTGCAGGGTTAAATACTTGAAAACAAAACTCACAATGTCAAACATACTGCAAGAACCCAGTGGCAGAAATACATGGCTCAGGTGAAAATTGTGTGGCCCTAGATGTTTCCCTCCTGAACAGACTTCCTGTAGAGATTAAAGATGAAATGATGTATATAGATACTCTGTGGTCTTGTAGCAGAGCACTCAGAAAAAGCTGGGGAAAGAGTTGCCAATTTCTTCCACAGACAAGCAGAGTGGGATGAATAAAGCACCTTTCCAGCAATCCTCTCCTATGCTACCACATTGCCAGTTACAGGCACAACACCTCTGACTGACATGCCAAGGCTTTCTCCAAAATCTAAGAAGTCATTATATGGATTTTAATGTTTTCCTGGTTTTCTATCATCTTAGATGAATCAAAATGTTGCATTTTTTATGCATAAGCCACAGATAGAATTTATTCTTCTTCAAGTTGACAAGCCTTCCCAAAGAAGTCTCACTACACTCAAATTTTCTCAAAGACAGAGGGCACTCAGAGTTGAAGTTTGTACAAGACCTGAGGCACTTGGTAAAGTGTAGAAAGGGATATAGGGTGTTGCAAATGACTTGGATAACAATACCCCCCCAGATTGTTTCAAATTGGATGAATACCATGGACAAGAATGAGAGGATCTCACAGTGCTAATACAGAAGCTTCTGGACACGTAAGGGAGCTGAGGTTGTCACCTAAATGTACCTGAAACTGAAAGTGGTTTCAGTTCTTTCCCGTTAAAGATCGAACCTTTCTGTAGTTGAACATTTCTTCAAAAATAACCCATTGAGAAAAAACTGACAACACAGAGCAGACTATCATAATGTAGGTGTGTGCAGCTCTTGATTATTGATGAAAGACCTTTGAACTATTGATTGCTCTCCTCTACTAACTCTTAGTAGTGGTGTGTACTGTGTACAATGGGCATTATGTGTACTCTGTACAATGAGGTTTATGGCTCACATATTTCAAATTTTTGTTAAACCTGGTTATCCTTGGTAGCAGTTGAAAGGAAAAGAGGAAAACCAAATTATGTTTGTTTTGGCAGGCAAAGTGAGATTTAAATTTTGACAGTAACTGTGAAAACTTTTGAACCAAAACTGAAGCTGATTTCAGTTCTAATTGTGTATATTGCTCAGTTACTATTAGGGAAATCTATTTGGCAAAAATAAAAGGCGTGACCAATTATATAAACTAAAATAATTTCCAAGCTTTCAAAAAGTAATTTGAGAGTGGGCACTACCATTTGCAGCCCTCCCTCACACGAATATTATTAAGACAGGCTTTGCACAGTACTGATTTAAGATCTTTAAATCATAAATTAATCTCAATATTTCATAGAGCCAAATATATTCTATCAGATATTTGGACTTCTTTAGTATTCTCTGGCATAAGCATCATGAAATAGTCTGTTGAGTTTTCTTGAGCACACTGAACAAACTCTTGGGTCGAAGTTGATTGAGGCAGTAGTTGAATATTGCAAGTAGGATAAATCTAAAATACACATTTACACAAGGAGAGGGTTTTAGAACTCAGAGTAGACCTCAAAGCCCAGTAAGTAAAGACTGGCTGGAGCACATGGTGAGGGGACTTGTATCATCATACGACCAAAGAGAGTGAATACTAGAATTGATATTTTTAACAGAATGAACTTCACCTTCCTGCTGGAAGTTTTCAGCCCATAGAAGCAATTTGAATTGTGCTTGTATGCCATCATGTTTTTTAACCATTTTTAAAAAAAAAAAAACCACACATTTTGATCAGTAAATCTGTCTTTAATTTTTTTTTTTTTAAAGTTGGGGTTGTTGGGATTTTTTTTCCATTTAAAGTGTTTGGATAATATTCAGGCCTGACCTTTCAAACAGAAAGGTGACAAGTTCACTGCTTAAAGCACATATTACTGAAACCTAGAGAAGATCAATTATCAGTTGTTTAGCAACCAGATCAATATAGTCAAACACCTCTGATTTTCTAGTTCTGTAAAAGAAGCAGACAAGGCTTCAAATTACAGGAAAATTCTCCTATTAGACAAGGGGAACATTTAAAATGCACTTTTGATGTTTTGCACAGTTAGATGTTTTCATCTCCAAGAGGTTTGTATTCTCTTCCTAGAAATTACATTTCCCTAAAAATGTAGCCAGCCTCAGCCTGCCATTTTATCAGCCACCATTGTAAGATTAATGTTCTTTTCCCACTATTTATTTCTAATACACACATTTCTTCACAATCCTTTCCAGTTCCTGCTGTCAGTGCTGTGCCAGGTGTAGGATGTAAAATACCTACTGTATTTTTTTACTGGGCCAGTTCTCTTCCTAATTCAAAGGTATTACTATCTTCCCAGTATTTCAGCAGGCTCAGCAGAGCACAGATGATCACATTACAAATTTAATACAGGTAATACAGGCTTGCAGGTAATGTATGTTCCAGGTGGTTCTCCAGTATTCAAATAGCACTGCTTAATCATGCTGGAGAAAAAGTTCAAGGAGAACTGATCCTCTAAAATGTTAAGTTCTATGTGGAGCCTGAGGGTTGGGCTTGTGACAGTTTGCAGCAGAGGGATTAGAGAACATTTCTGTCTTATCTTCAGGGCAGATTTTTCAACATGCAGATCAGGACAGCAATCACTAAGACAGTTTTTTTTGATGTGGCATGTGAAGGCAAATGGATATTGCAACAAAACTTGCATGCTTGAAGATGTGTATTTTGCTGGTTTATGTTGTAGATTGGATTGTACATGGAAGCTGCACAGTTGCTGGATGATAAATCACTGACCATGATAGTGGCCTGAGTGCCTTACTCAAGCCTCAAAACATGCAAAGATAATGAGCACTGATAGAGAAATTGTTAAATGGGGTGTAAATGCTGGGCCCTGCAAATCTCTGTCTCAGTGACGTCCTAACACTGATTTTTCTCAAAAGTCCATATGCTGTAGATGACAGATGGACTACTGAACTTTGCCTTTCAGTTAGAGACAGGCTGAAAAACAGAGTGACAGTGGCTTTCATTCTACCCTTCATGGCCTGATTATGTTTTTCATATCCATTAAACACCTCAATCTAAATAGAATTACCAGCAGCCATGTCAGGTCTCTCCTAATCTTTTAATCCACAGGGGTAAAGGGGGGACCGGTTTTCAAGTATAACAAGGGTCTGAAGAGATATTTAATATCAGACACTTTCTAGTGCACTTATTCAAGAGGCTGATTTTATTTTGCATTTGAATATTCAGGAAGGTAGCTGGGCTGGTGATATGAGGCAGACTACTTAATTCACCCCATGTAGACCTGCCCTGAGCAAATAATGAGATAGCAGTGAGAACTGGTTAGAAAGAAAGTCAGAACTGTTCGGAAACTCACGCCCCATGGTCTCAAATACTCTTCCAGCTTCACATTATCTGGGCTTTTTTAATAGAGCTTCAGCCTTTTTGTTTGACTTATGACATTAGCAGCTGTTGGAAATATACACAGAAGAGATTGCTGCTGCCTTTTGACTCAGTGCAGGAAGGGCATGATGCAAAACCTTCCCTGGTGGGGAAGGAAGGTGGGGAGTGGTTTTTGATTATTTTTAATGATAACATTGCTGGGTGAAGATAGGAAAATATTTGTTCCCAGTCTTTGATCCAAGTAGCATGCCAACCAGCAGCAACAAAGACAGCGGTTTGGAAAACAGGTAGACAACAGAGCCCTATCTTGTTCTGTTTGTTTATCTTACAGGAATGAAAAGTCTTGTTTCCCAGAGAGCAGGAATCAAATGACAGCAGGTAGCATTTTTTCATACTGATTCATGGCTTCCTCTAACTGGTGACACTGCCTAAAAGCTGCCCTGCAGACTCTTCCTCACTGCAGAAGAGCCTGCTTGTTTGTGGGAGCCCAGTTTCTCCCCAGCTATGTGCATGTACTGCACTCTGTGTTCCCCTTCTCCAAGGGATCTCATTCTACAGTGAAGCTCCACTCTTGTATGTGTTGTCTCCTATCAGAGTGCCACACAGGAGTTGGGGATAGGGACTTAAACCTTCCCCATTTTCTCTGAAATAGTGTGTGTAAGTGTGTAAAAACGCTAATGCTTCAATATCCTTTCTGGGAAAGGGGAAACTGTCACCAGCTACATGCCATTTAAATACAACAGCAGTGAAGACCTACTTTAGTTAGCCTTCTGGGGAGCAGTCTTCTTGATCCTACCCAAAGCATGAAGAAATAGCTGGCTTCCCCAGATTGAAACATGCAGGGTTCTCTTAGCACGCATGGGAGATCTCAAGCAATGGCCAGTTCGTCATGTTCCCTCCTCCCTTTTTATTTCAGCTATGGCAAGCCTCCTTTCCTGCAGTGTAGGTCCCACTGGGGATTCAGCACCTCTGCTTCCCAGGGCCTTACAATTCTTTACTGCCAAGTGAAAGAAGCTGCCTGGCTACAAAAGGCTGTTGTATTGTTTCTCAGGGACACATAGGCAGAGTTACAAAATATATACTCCTACAAGATTTTCAGATCTGGTTTGTTCTACAAATAATATGCTGATGATCAGTTGTCATTGTTTTTTTATTGGGTTGGTTTGTTAGTTTGTTTTTTGTTGGTTTTTGTTTGTTTGTTTGTTTTTTCTGCATGCTTATTTCATAAAGGATGTAACAAACCTTTCAAAAAATTAGATAAAATCCCTTCCTCACTTCTTTCAAGATATACACCTTACATTATGGTTGTGATGTCCCAATTGGTATTTTCAATCCAACAGTAGTTTTCCACCTTGATCACCTTTCATCTGTGACCTTCATATTGCTTGTGACTTGTGCCTTGGTTCCTAATCAAGAGGCCCTTCTTATGGATGAGTTTTGGATCAGCTCCTGGCCCAGATGATGCTGGAGCCATGATGCTTGGACACTGGACAGTTTCCTGAGAAGACAAACCTGGTCTCTGCATGTCTGGCCTATTTGGATAACCCCTAGAGAAAGATGGAAAAATAACCTCCCCTTTACATTTGAAAAGAAAACTTCCATCAGGGATCTCAAGAGATCCTCAGACACACGTGTTACAATTTGTCTTGCGAACCCATGGAGAGCTGCACATGCCCATTTCAGGTATTTTGCCTGCTGATGTATTGCAGTAAGATGGGTAACTGGATATGATTACTTGATTTGCCTAAATCATATCCTATGCTTCTCCATCTCTTTCTCTCCTGATGCTTGCAAGTGTGTGTGTAGCCATGGTAAATCCCCTTGTAAGACTGTTTGTTTACAGGAAGATAAATACCATCGTTGATTATTTTGCTTTACAATCCTAGGTGAGAACAAAGCAGTGATGATGGTTACCATGGGGCAGCAGGATGAGGTCAGTACGTGCATCCTGCCTGGGGCTGACCTCACTTACTTGACTTCAGGATAAAAATTACGTTGTCGTAATTTCACTAGGCTTTTCTATCACAATTTCTTGTCAGAAAATACTGCAACATTATTGTCTGGGGAAGGAAGACCAGTGCATCACAAGGCTGAACACCACTTTTATATTTCCCAGTACTCCTGAACTTTTGTTTAGAGGAACACCGCTCAGTCTACACTCCACTGTTTTCCATCTGCATTGTTCTCTTCCCTCGACCTTCCTTTTGCCATGCTGAGTAATATTTTCCTTTGCAGTAACCTTGAAGAGAGATTTCCTTATCTGCATATATGACTAATCAGTAAGGTCTTAGGATTATTATAAAGCAGTTTGTTGGAGGTGGGAATTAGAGCATGAAACAGGGACCGAGGAAGCCAGATTTGCAGTCCTTGCTTTACTAATGACTGATTAGATATGGCCTTCAGCAAGTCAATTTGGCCCAGGTTTTCAGATGTGCTGGTTTAAATTTTAGTCTTTAGCCTTCATCTTTCTTATCTTCAATGTATTGTGGGGAGGGAGTTGCCCATGGCATGCAAACCTGCTGTTTTGTTTACCTCAAAATACGTCTCAGTCTGGGCAGCCAGAAATAGAAGTTGGTTTTGGAAATGGTTGTGAGCAGAGTTCCTTACCTGTCACCACAATGAAGATGAGCTCTTTCTTGCAAAATGTTATGGGTGAATGAATGCATTAGGTGGCACAGATGATCAGTTAACACACAGTTATGCTCTGAGAACTTGATTGTTTCTTCTTTATGCTTTACCTATAACTTCTATGAATATCTCTGAATTTGTTAAAGAATCCATCATTTGGGGAAGGAAAGCAAAGCTTATATCTTAGAGCTGAGGAATACAGATGAAGGTAAATTCAGAGTTGATTCAGTATGAGGAAGTGGAAGGAGTAAAGTCTGTGGCAATTTTGAACTATGATTTCACTGAGTTCTTTATATTATTTCCCCCACAATTAGCAGATATAGCTAGAGACAGGAAAAATTTAGTGGAGTGAATGAATACAAGAAAAAAGTGTTTTGAAAATACCTAGGATCCATATTTGCAGTTGTCATTTGGCAGCTGCTGTCTGAGTGAGAAGTGTCCTTAACACTACCCTTAGTGGGTAGGTCAGGAGTCCTCTCCTTTGCCTGAACCATCTTTCTGATTTCCCGTGCTCCATCTCCCAGCAGGAACCTTCCAAGCTGTGCTGAGCTGCACAGCTCTCACCAGTTCCACTGCCTCAACCTCCACCCCAGGCTGCTGGGCATCACCCCTTTGCTGCCAGGTCCTTCCAGGCAGTGCAGGAGCAGGGAAGGATGTGTACATGGGTCAGATGTGTACATGGGTCAGATGTGTACATGGGTCAGATGTGTACATCCCCCATGGTGGGGCCAGAGAGAGGAGAGACCTCCACTGCCAGGGAAAGAGGGAGACAGAAAAGGGACAAGAGGGGCTGACATGAGCCATCTGGATTTTTTATTCTGGATTCCCTCTGTGTCCCATCAAGCTGTCTGGACCTCCCAGAGCAGCCCCACTCTTGGGGATTCTTGAGAATCATAGCATTAAGTTAGTGAAAAAGGAGATGTAGGGTCTAGCAGAGTCATAAAAGGAGAGTTTTGCTGCAACAGATCCAGTTTCACTAACAGTTTGTAAACATCCATTTTCTTTAAAGTATCCTCAACTTGCAGTTTTGAGCCTTCTTTGGACTGAGATTGCCTGATGGGGAGTCAGCACATGTCCCTGAGCCATGGGGCCTCTTATGTGAGGGAAGTATGTGTGCCTCCATCCCACCCACCCTCAGGCTATCTGAATTTTAAGATGAGTTGGCCATGGTCCAACAGCTGGCAGCATTTCATAGACAAGTCCTCTAGACTGTGCTAAAGTGCTGTACATAAGAGCAGTCTTACTTACACTCTTCTCCACACTTTCATTTCTTATAAGTCACCTGTGTGTTTTGGCTTCAGTTAAGAAGGAAAAAAGTCTGGCAGTTCTGCTGTAGTCAGATTTGGCAGTCTCACTGGTAACTTCCAGTAATTATCTCCATGTTACAGATATGCTCTTGGTGCCAGTTTTAGGAAAACCTTCCACCTTTTTGATGTCCGGTTAAGGAAATGGATTCTTTAGGAAATTGCTTTTGTCCGACAACAACCCCGTCTTTACAAATGCTCTCACTGTGATCTTTCACAAAAGGCTGCATTCAAAATTTGAAATATGCTGATGTGCAAATAATTTCAATAGCTGACCTGCAGAATCTGTTGGCAGGGCTGCTAGAGGCAGTTTGCTCTGATTCCAGCTGCCTGCTTCATTTTGGCAGCTGCACGCTTTCTGGCCCAGATGCCTGCAGTCTCTTGTCCAAGTTAGGAGCTAGACAAACTCTGCTCACTGTCCTCTAAGTGCACCTCAGCTTATCATCTGCGTGAAGACCCAGACCCAAAGCTAGGGCTGCCTTTTGCCTCCGAAAGGACGCAGCGGAGCCGGATCAGCGATGTGCAGCGGGGGTGCGGCTGCCGGGCCTCGCCGAGCAGGGGCCACGGCCCTCGCCTTGTAAGGGTGTCCTCAGGAGCGCTGCCAGCCGGCCTGAGCCATCGCAGGAGGCCTTCGAAAGCAGCCGAGCACACAGCGGCAGCTCCTCGGGAAGGGCAGACGCCGAAGAAGATGTTACACATCGAGGACCACCGACTGCAGAGTGGCGGGGCTGTGGCAGGAGGCTGCTTCCAGGATATAGATGTGAAATTCTTAGGTATGCCTTGCGGGGTTGGTGTGCCTCTGTTTCAAATCCTCACACCTCTGCCACGAAAATATTTTTAAAAGTTTTGCAGACTTTTGGTAAGTGAATTTAAAAACAGGTCTTTGAAACCACAGATTTTAGAAACTTTCAGACCCAAAGAAAACGAAGGTAGATACCCTCAGGCATACAGCAAAGAGCATGAACTTTTTAGCATTGTTCTGCTGCTATCATAAGAGATGTTTCTGATCTGCTTTGAGGTCTGCATGTAAGACTGCAAGTTCACTTGCCACATACTGACTTTGATGTCCAACCCATCTTCCAGTTATCCTGTGACTCTGCTAATGTGGTCACATGCCAGAGGAGGGGAGGAGCTCCCACAGTGTTGAGTTACCTGCACATATGGACGTACATCTGCACACGAATGTGACCTCTCTTTGGCAATGCGTTGCTGTGGTCGCTCTCCAAGTCTGGCCCTCCAGACACTGAAGATGTGGTGCTGCCCCCTGATTATGTGGGGGGCTGGCACTGCTCCTGTGGGACAAGAGGTAGAGAGTGCATGATGGAGACAGCATATGGCTGATGAGAATAAGCACTGACCAGAACTCAAGGACAGGGTGTGAGGAACAAAGACCATCCTTTTTAAAACAAAAGTCACGCATTGTTCATGCCAGTTGCAGTTTTTTTCACAGTTGGCATTGGTGGCATTGCCTTTGTATTGGCAGCTACACAGATGGATCTGGGATCCAGTTGGCAAATGGCATAAAAGGCAGTGCATGTGGCTCATGCAGTCTGGTGCTTTGTGCCCCAGCATACTTTGTGTTCCTCTCCTACCTGGAATTTTCCAAGCTCTGACCAGTGACAGCTTACCTTGGTATTGCTGCAGTAGCCCCCACTGCTCCAGTGGCCAGCTTGTTTTCCTCTTGGGAAGCTCTGTTTTGCCTGGAGGGATGGCTCAGCTGACGAAGCAGCTGTTCTACTGTGGAAGATTTCAGCCTGGTGCTATTAAGAAAAAAAATTTAAAAATAAAAATTAGTTCCAGTTTATCTTAACCATCTTAGCCCTAAATTAGGCGGTTCAGCAGCTGCCTCGTGAACAGCTGAGATGCCTGTGCAGAAGGAACAGAAACTTCTCAGAGAGAGGCAGCTCAGACTGATAGTTAAGGGCAGGAGTAACTCCTTGTGTCATGCTTCAGTCTCCAGGTGCACAGGTTGTGCGGCACATCTCAACATAGCAAAGGAAACTGGAGTTGTGGGAGATGTCTTTGCGAGCCTGTAACAGAGCATTTCTATGTCAGTGACAGAAAAGAGAACATGATGAAACATGTTGTTCAAATGTTGTAGGAAAAAAGCTATATTTAGCTGCTCTAAAAATTGCTAAGCATCGGACATGAGGGAAATGGCTGTGGCAACCTACGCTCCTCCAGTTTCACCTGTTGCAGTGTTTCTTAAGTCTGGAAGTATCTAATAAAATAAGTAACATAGCAGTTAAAACTTTCCCAGAAGAGGTGTAAACAAACTAAACTCACTTGCTGAAGCAGCTATTGCTGAACTATGAATTGACCTTGAGCTGTGTCGATTCTCTGTAATGCAAACCATCTGCACGCTGAAACAATTAAAGCCTTCACATCTCCTAGGAGTTTCCTTCCTCCGATTATAACTTGTGTGCTGTGGTAGGAGCACAGAGGTAAACAGCTAGTTAGAGTGGCCCTCTGTGTCTGTGTGTCTGTGTAATTTTATGGTGCAGCACATACAAAACCATTTTCATTTGAAGTGGCAGCCAGCTTTCAAGTAGAAAATATAGCATATGCTTGGTACCAAATGCTGGAGTCATAGCTTGTAAGGCAGCCTGAGTTAGACACATCTGCTTTGCTCCTCTGCTTCCCTTCCCCCAGCTGCTTCTTTGGGTGTAACAAGCTTCCATGAAGTGCAGGTCATGCTGGAGAGGCAGCTCTTAAATGCAGCCTGCTCCTGTGTAAGGCCCCTCTGCATGTGCTCACCTGAAACCCCTGCCTTCTGTAAGAGTAGTACCTGAGGGCACTGAGTCTGGGCTGTGTCTGAACTGAAAGCCTTGGATAGCAATCACACATGATTTTATAAAAATTTTATTTAATTTGCAACTACTTTAGTTTCCAGAAGCTCAGAGTTTACACTCTTTAAAGCCATAAAAAATCAATCTACAGCCATGGCATCAGAGTTTGGATGTCGCCGTGGTGGGAAAATACCAGAGATGTTGCTTCTGTAGGATTGCTGTACAATTTGCTGTGTCCCACATCTGGCAAAGTTTCATATTAAAATCTCTGCACTATAAAACCTCTTTTTAACACATTCTTCCAGCATTTATGTCCATCCAGATGAAAACAGCACTAAAACCTCAGGTCTTCCCTCATCAGATCACACAAAAGAGTAATTAAGCAAGCTTGGTAAGATAAGAGAATAAATTTATTTTGTAGGAATAGGGTTTTTTTCTGGAAAAAAAGTTTTAAACACTCATTTTTAGAAAACAATCTTAACATTCTAGACAATGTAAACATAAGCAATGTAAACATGAGACTGTAAAATTAAAATAATTAAGTATTATGCTTTTAAAGTTAAGTCTGAAAAATAATGAGTAGATGCAGCACAGTTCCTGAACCAGCCATGATTATTTGTCTCTGTGGCCAAAGGCTGCCATCCTAGGGGTTGACCCCTGGCCTCTGGCCAGGTACCATGAAGCACCTCAGGTTCACATTTCTCAGAGCAGGCTGTGTTCTACACGTCTGTATGTGTGGACTCAGGATATGGTGTGCATGTTTTATCAGTTCAAAGTGCCTGGAAAATGTGAGGGAGGGCTGGGTGAGTGACACTGGCTGGGATACTGTAAGAGGATGGTGAAGTGCTGAAAAAGACTGGGGGGCTCCACATGCCATTATGATGTGATTTCTGGTGCTGACTACCCTTGGAAGAACCTCTGGGGTTTGTTTTGAAGGAAATGTATTGGTTTACTGTAAAAGAGAGCCCACAAATGAACTAACATATGAAATAAGATTTTCAGAACACCAGACCCCGGGGCTGAGCTGGGAAGGGGAATTATTTGGCAGTGTTGGTTCAAGTTCTCTAAATTCTAGGTCATGTACATGTTATGTATAAAAGACTACCTATAACAGACAAAAGTATAACGATTTCTAGATTTACAGTTTCCTTTGTGACCAGAGTACTGACCCATGTCTGACCTCTGCTGCAGGCCAGAGAAGTAGTGAGGGTCTTGGTCATGCCCTGCATGCAGGGTTTGCAGGAATATGTTAAGCTTGAGGCAGTCAGTCATGAAAGAGGCATTTCTTACCTTACCAGTACATGCCTTTGAGATCCAAATATACCCCCTTTGTGTTTATTTTTTATAATATCACAGGAGGTTTGTGGGGGTTTTGTTAATGAAACAGATAAAAATAAGTCATGTCAACTTCCCTGCATCAGCTCAGGGCTCAGGCTCTGACCTCCTCACCCACTGCAGGACCAGACGTGGCAGTCTGTGGGGGCATAAATGGCTTCTTTCCCTCGGGGTGGGAGTGGTGCTCCTGCTGCCTTTAAGTGCATATGTTGTTTTTTTTCCCTCTGGTCACCTCTCTTTTCCCCCCAAAGTGCTGTCACTACATCTGATTGATAAAATGTAGGCAGAGGAGAGCAAGAGCCATGCTGAACCAGGACGCCTCTGGCGAGGCTACAGACCCGTGTGATCTGCAGCTCTGCTCGACTTCTCATTGATGTAAAGCGTCCACTTCCTCCCTTTCTCTTCCCTCCATGTGTTAAATCTCCTAAACTGAGGATTTGCGATGCTGTGTGCACATCATTCCACAATTTTGAAAGAAAAATAGAAGCACCACATTTTCCTTTTCTCTTTTCTCTTTTCCAGTTCTCCAGTATCTCCTCAGCCCTGATACATATGCTTTTCTTAGCTGCTTTTTCACATAGATTACTTTTTTCATAATTTTAATTTCTAATTTTTAGTTGTTTTGTTTTTTTTTTCCCTAGATCTTCAAAATTAGAAGCATATATCTCAGCTTTCCTAAACATGTGCTCTTTTTCCACCCAGACATCTCCATAGACACTTGTTTATGGAATTCCGGTGGGGAACACTTATTTCTATTCTAAAATATTACCTTTTTTAATTGGGTTTTACTTGGCTGGTTTACCTGTTTCTCACTTCAGACTTTTTCCAGTTCCTGCGCTCCTGTTTCTTCTTCAGACTTTTTTCTTCCCCTGCAGCAGTGCTCTGTCAGTGAGGGAGGAAGAGCACGATAGCGAAGATGGGAATTAGAAAGGTCCTGGGCTAGTGAATGGGATGCAGACCAAATATGAAAGGAGTCACTGAGATTTAGCTATGAGAAAGCTTGATTCAGGGCAAAATTTTCAAAGGTGGTCACATGCTACTGAAAATGTAAAAAATGTTCCTGTGGTGCAGCACTGCAGAAGTGCAGAGGCCCAAACCCAATTACCTTGCATTAGCAGCTGGCAGCTCCTCCTGCTGCCCGCTGGGCTTGTGAGCTGGGGAGGGAGGGAGGGAGAGGGGCAGAGCAGGCAAGTGGGGCTGCCCTGCTGCAGCCCCCAGCATTTCAGCGGGCTGGGCTGGCTCCACTGCACTTCAAGGTGATTTTTTTTCAGATTTTCCCAGGCATTTCAGCAAACAAGTTGTCAGGTCTGTTGTCCTGTCAAACTGCACTGTTTTTCTGGGATGGTTGTCTTCACGGACTGTTGTTGAGATGATTTACTAGAAAGTCCTAAACTTGTGTGGGCAGCTTCTAGGGAGTTTCTATGATCTATTGCAGTCAGACTTTAATATTAAACAGAGCAAAATGTCATCTCATACACAGTATGACAAGACAATTTCTAGTTCTTTGTCTAGGAAATGACAATTGGGATGTGATTCCCAGACCAGAAGGCCCCTTCCCCCACCAATTCACCAGTTTGAGGACAGATGCTGGGAATCAGATTGCAGCTACAGGGCATTAGGGCTCACATTTTCGTGGTATCCACAAAGCATGCTGAGCTTCCACAGTTGTGGTTTCTATACTTAAAACAGAAGGTCCTAGTTAATTTTACTGCCCCGAGTATTTTTATACACTGTTAGCAATTAGGATCTGAATTAAAAGTAGGAGAATGTCTGTTTTCTGTACACTTTGTTATAGATTATTTCCTTAAGATTATATTCTCTCATGTAGTAGTTCTGCTGCTTACCCTGGCAAGGCGTGGTGCTTGCAGAGAATTGGATGACAGCACTCCCAGGCCTCTGAGATTCCCTTATGCCAACCTTTGCTTATATTTAAGTCTGACTATTCACAGCAATGGGGCTGTGTGAGTGAGGAGATTTATTCACCTGTTTATTGAGTTGGGGTTTCTGGGCTACATCTGAGTCCTGACAGACTTTATCTGACATTGTTGGGGCTGGCTAAAGCATAAGTTAAAAAGGCCATTGCTGCAGGGAATGGATTGCCAGATGGAACATGGCTCTCACCTTTGAATTCTTACTACTACTGACATATCCCTGATCCAGCCTTTGAAATGAGAGTGAAGGGCAGGGCAAGTCTCACTTCAGTACATTTGCACAGCTCTCTGAAGCCCTTTGATTAAACATATGACAGACATATGAAATATTTTTTCATAATTTGTATTATAAAGTCTACTTTTTTGGATCTGTGACAAGAAAGTACCTGTTTAATAATGCAGTCTGTAATCAACAAGAGAGGAAGAAAGGAAAATTGCTAACAAACCTGTCTGTTTTGGAGAGCACTTCTGCCTAACTGGCATGCAAAAAAACTGATAGGAAAATGTACACCAGTACAGCAAAGGACTGCTTTATCGGCTTTATCAGGACCCTTTCAAAGGTAATGGGAGTCTTTCAGTTGGTCCCAGTGGGTTCTGGGGCAGGGCAGAATGTGGAAAGGTGAGTGCTGATACCACATAATGAGGCCAGACTCAAAGTGAGTGTTTTTGAACTGCAGGAATACTCCCTTGGTGAAAGTTGTACTTGTAGTCTTATCCTGGCCAACTTTGAGTCATCTTGCTAAGCTGAATTGATGACACATCTGTTTGAGATAAAAGGATGTAGAATATTCTGCAAAGCTGTCAGACTCTAATACAGGGATGATGGTAATTCCAAAACTGTCAGAAAGGTACAATTTTATCTTTATAGCTTTAGGTAGCAACCAAGATAAAGAATCCTCCAAACTACGCGCATGTTGGAAATTATGAGTGGCTGTATTGATCTCAAACCATGTGTTTAGGTTGGTGGTCACATGTTTGCAGCATCACAAGAAGGAGACAAGCAAAATCTTCTTATTCCATCCACCTTCTCTCCCCCTTCAAAATAATGTAGGTCTGAGCACAACCCTTGGGATGGGAAAGGTGAGCTTACTCTGATTTCTGTCATCTTCTGACCAGTCCAAGTATGGTAGATGAAGAACAGAGATCTGGTGAGCAACAGTGTGCAAACATGTAAGAAAGCTATTACACTGATTATTTTTAATTTCCAGCTATCCCTTTCTTTTTGAGGATTTTGGATGAAAAATTGCACCAAAGGGGCAGCACCAAGAATTTTAAGAGCCAGAAAAGGATTCCTGGCAATGCTGTCTAAGGTTATGACTGCTGTAACAAGTACCTGTCCCCATGGCATTTCTTCACCAGGAGAAGGGAGAGGCTGTTTACCTGGCTCCTGTTTGTTTTCAGTCTGCACTCGTGCCTGTGTGGCTGGAATGACCTTGTTTGAATTAACAAGTTGCTGGCGTATGAATCAAAGGATAATTGTCACTGCTGCCAGTGGTACTAAACAGACCTGAGCCATTAATTCAAGACAAATGGGAGAAATGAGTAAACAGAAAGTTTACTGGTGTAGGGAAACTACAGGCCTGAGTGGATGTTCTGTGTTGGTTGTATTTCAACTTTATTGCTTTGCTTTGATCATTTGAAATTACTACTGTTTTCAGCTGGAATGTAAAAAAACCTTAAGCCCACATGACTGATTAATTCTTTATTCAGATTTTAAAGGGACAGTTTGTTATGAACTGTCTTTCTTCCTCTGCAACTTATTTTTAGGACATGTTTTGTTATATGGACATAATTTAAATAACAAACATAATGGAATAATTATATTTCCTTGTTAAATGTGTTACAAAGAAGCCAAATCCAATGTGCTATTTGGTAGGAACCCTGTTGGATTTCAATCCTAAGCATCCTAATCTGAAGATTTAGTTTGTCCCATAGGGACAAATCACCAATAATACTATGTTCATGGTCAGGGACAGGGTTTGCAAAGACATATGAAGGCAGAAAAACAGACAGGGGGAGAGAGAGACTCACAGCACTCCAGAAATGACCAAAAGGTTCCTGAAACAGCCCGGGGCTAGGGGCATCTGGCAAATTCATAGCAGTTAGAATTAAATACTGCTAGGGTCGTTAATGAGAGTCTTTCTGCAAAGCACTGGTGAAATTGGGGGGACACTAAAGCAGACTTAGAGGACATAAGAAAGGTGAGTCCCTGTGATGACCCCTTCCTTCCCACAGCCCATGTCCTGTTCCCTTCAGTGCTCCCACCCCACAGGAGGCTGCTGCCCACAGCTGTGGGGCCAGTACAGGTCCTGTTTACCAGAGCATGTAAGCACCCTTGCAGGATTTCAGCCAGGGGACACTGATGTCAGGGGAAATAGAAAAGGAGGAATCCTTCTCTTGAGATCTCCACATTACTTTTTAAATTATAATAGAAATGTAGTCTTAAATACTACAGGACCCTCCAGCCCATGCCCTACCTTACTTTTTCCTTTCCTGCTCCTTTGACCCAATGCCTTTTGATGGAGCCTGGCCCAAGTCTGGAGAGAAGAGCAAGGCTTGTGTGCAGAAGGGAGCATCTTGGGCCCAAGGCTCAAAGCAGAATTACTGGCCAGCGAATGTTTTGCGGCTTTCCCGTTTCAAGGAGTCCTCCCAGTTTCTCTGTCAGAGGGCTGAGGGGATGTTTTAGAAACATGTAAACATCATCCAGTTTGTAATGGAGTTAATGTAAACTCTATAGGATGTTTTATCAGTGGTCCCTTTGTTTAGTCTGGGAAGCAGAAGAATGGGAGGAACAAAAAGAGTCCTCAAATACCCAAAAGGTTTCTCTAAAAAAACAGCCAATGAACTGTTCTACCTCTGTTTCTTTTGTTAGGAAACAAATGGGCAAGGTTAAGGATTCAAAATGTTAATAAAAACTTTCTAACTCAATAAATAGCTTAAATACTGGAAGGAATGGTCCACAGTGGAGGTGCTACAGCACCATGCTGCAATTTAAGAATGATATTGCTAAAAGACTGTTATGGATGGCGTGAAGTACTTGGTTCTTCTTCAGAGCAGGAGATGAATTGACTGAACTAATAATCCGTGTAATCCTGTTCAACCATACTTTCCTGTGGTATTGTGATCACTTCAATAAATACTTTAATATAAATAAAGCAATGAAGCTGCAGGACCTTGTGAAGCAATCCACCTCTATGCAATTTGATGTCTGGTTCTAAGGGCTGTTTCACTTATGGTAGTTCAAAGTCCTAATTCTTGCCTGATTCATAAAACTATTCACACCTATTTTGCCATTTAGGAAGTCAGCTTTCACTTCTCTGGAAGCTATGCTTGATATTTCATTTCTCTCAGCTGACTCTCTAAAACCACAGTGATTTAAAACTGAGTTTTATATTAGAAAGGAACAGTCATTTAAATTATTTTTTTTCCTCTTTCACAACAAATAACTATGTCACACAGGTTATCTTTGTCTGTGATTGCTTTTTATTCATATTTTATTAATGAGATTCTTGCTTTGAAACAGAATGCCTATTACTATTTTAGGTTGTGTTACTTGAGCCACCACTTTTAACTGGCTACAGTTTAAAAATACTATGAAATTCTATCTATGTCATCAATTTTAATTAAAAAAATAGTTCACTCTCCTTTTCTTCATGGGTGCATTTGTAGCACTACTTGCTACTTAATGACTCATCAAAAAAAATTATCTTCCTTTTCTCTTCTTGCTAACTGCCTGTGTGATCCTATGATAAACTGATCGACAGCTTAATGTCTCATGGGATTGAATTATTTTTCAGGAGGAACTGATTGCAAGACTGATGTCTCTGTGTTTCAGATCTCGTTCCTGTGCCATATTCCCTGGCTTTGAAGTTAATTTTTGTTTTACCTAATCATTCTTCCATAATTCTCCTTAAGAACAAGTATGCTTTCAGAAAGCTTATTACTACCTTTATGTTGAAACATGGCTGTTTTTGTTTTCATTATGCAGTGCTGTTTGTTTTGGGGTTTTTTTGTCGACTATTTAAGAGGCCTGTCAAAATGAACCAAAAGTAGTGCAAGTGTTGTAGTGCAGAGGTTTCAGTGCAGCACCTAACAAAGAGCCTTGGATGAATCTTACCTAGGTAAGATTAAAAAGTCAATTTGAGAATGTGGAAGATTACTTGTCAGGGGACAAGGACTTTAAAAATATGGTCAGAGAGTAGCCAGGGAACAGTGAAATCCACAGGGCTACCAATGAATCTTTAAGTATCAGCCTTGAAAAATACTTGGTTTTGGGTATGTTACTTGCAAGCACCAAACAAATCAACACTGAAAGGCATCTCATCTGTTTGTACCTTTATGTGAAATGTTTGGTTCAGTGCCCTGTCTGAAAAAAAAGAAAATGAAAATTCTCTTGTCAAAATTAGTACTCAGTTTAAAATCTGAGCTATAGTGGAGGAGTGAACTCATACTGGAAGATATACCACAGAAAACTTAAGACATGTTTTCTTCATCATTCTTTGTTGCAGCTAGAGAAAATGATACTGCAAATTTGGTATTTATCATTTATCAATATAAATGATGCTTTACAGATGAGGTGAATGCCATGCCTTGCTGCCAGGGAATATATGAATTTGAGCCCAGGACTTGCAACTGATCTTGCTCAAATGAACCTGAGCTCTGTTGCAGCAGCTTATTGTCTCGGTGATCCTCTTTGCCAGCTTAATGTTCCACCCACACACTATCAGGTTTGAGACTGCAGCCAAGCAAACAAGCCATACACACAGCACCTCTTGTTGCTGGGGGAGTCTATCAAGTGTGCCAGCAGAAATAGATAAAAATACCTTTGTAGCTTGAAAACACAAATGCCATTTTAAATCACACCTGAACCACTTAAAATCCTTCACCTTAATTGTGATCGTGGACAGGGGTGTTTTTTCCAAAAGTTTTGTATACGGGGTCTGGGACAGGTTCAGGAGCATGCCCAGCAGATCTCTGTAGTGACTTCCTTCTGGCACGGGCCTGGGCTCAGTGAGCCAGGTAACACAAAGCTCGTTTGTCTACAGCAAGCGTTTTAATGTGTTTCAGTCACATTCAAGTAACCTGGCATTCAACTTAAAGCTATCTTTGCATACCACGGGGCTTTACACTGTCAACAAGTAGGCTCAAGATCTGATACATCTGCATGTGCGCTGTTAGACTCAATTATTTGTTTTTAAAAGCTATGCAACCTTCTAATCTGCCAGATGCCAAACTCCATACGAAAATCTGGAAGAATCAGAGTTGATGGGAAAGTAAGGATTTAACACCTCCCAAACTGACTGACCAGTTTTAGTTCTTAGTGTGAGTTGTTTTGCTGGTTTTCACGTGACTTTATCAATATGTAAGGCATACTGGTCCAGGAGGAGCACCTACTGGCAGGAACAGACCCAGTCCCTTCTTGGATGGGGGGATAGGAACAGCCACGCACAGCAGACGAGGAGTGTGTGAGGGACCAGCGAAATGGGGATCAGGAAGAGGGAAAGGAGATATTAGCTAATGGTGTCCCAGATACTTCTGTTTCTGAGTACTGAAACCACGGGAACTGATGTGTAAATGCGCAACTTCAAAATTTAAAGGCAAATTTTAAAGGTTTAATCTGAGGCTGTGCTGTTGCTGAAAGGTATCGCCTTTCTGATCTCCATGGCTCGGGGGTTTGCTCCAGCAGCAAGTGCCTGATGTGAGTCACTTCCCCCCATGGGACCAGCGCTGTGGCACAGGGGACAGCAGGAACACCGGGCTAAGGGCGTGCAGGAAAGGCAGGTCTGCTTTGGCGGGCAGCTCCACAGCTTTAGGAAGCCGTACCTTAAACCCAGTATCCTGTCGGTGGCAGTGACCAACCTTAGATAAATTAAGGGAAGACATAAGACTCTGAGGCAGGTAATTATGGAGTGACCTGGCCTTCAGGCATTGTCTGTCATTTCCCCCAGGAGTGATGAGTCTGATGTTTCCTCTGTGTCTTATCAGGACTTCTGTGCTTTAAATATGTTTTTCAGTTGTAGATCTGGATATTCTTGCTATCTGCACGCATATCTAATTCCTGGTGAGTCTTCACAAGCCTCCCTCCTCGCTGCATCCTGGGGCGATGAATTCCATTGACTTAATAGTCCGTGGGCTGGTGATGGTGCGCGGAGCGGCCCGGCCGGGCACGGCCGCAGCTGCCCAACAGGAGGCTGTGAGTGCCCAGCGCGGGGCGGCTGTCCCCGGTCGCAAAGCCGGAATTCGCGGATTGATGGGAGAACTGCAAGGGAAAAGCTCTCCCCATCATTTTGCCGGCGGTCATTTTTTTAAACGACTGTTCTTACAGTGCATAGAAGAGTGAAATTGGGTAATTATTAGGGAAAAGTTTGGGAACTTGTTACTTCAGCGAGGCCCCCCTTGGCTGCCTCGTTGCTCGTAAAGAGCACAGGGGTGCGGAGGCGCCGGCACGCAACCGGGACGGGGTCAGGCACTCTGCCAGCCCCG
>VZRX01021434.1:136859-212096 GCA_013398075.1 Notiomystis cincta | reverse complement strand
CCCTGCCCGGCGGGCGGGGGATGTGACCAGAAATCGCTTGTTTGTGCGGCGCCTCTGCGCGGGGCACGGCTGGGTCTGCCTCCTCGCCCTTTCGGAGCTCATTCCGAGGTGAATGACAGCCTCTTCAGCTGGTTCGTTGGCAGGGAAAGGCCCTCTGAAGAGTTTAAGTGGCTTGGTTTAAGCATTCAGGCTCAGGCAAGTGGGGCTTTGAAGTGAAGGACTGATTAAAAACAAAGCAAAAACTCCCAACCAACCCCTTGTGTGGGCAGCGTTGAAATTTCAGTGGAGGACCTGTCCGACCCATTAAACCATATAGGGTAAACGTCACACTTTTTTAGCTAAGCAGTCTATGTCCCCTCATTTCTCTCTTCCCAAAGCACAGGATCTCATTGTAGAGATGGCCAGTGTCTTCGCAAACTATAGTTTAGCGAGCCTGTTTTGTTTATGGTGCTTCTTCACCTGGTCCCTCCAGCATCAGTGCCTTCTTTCTGTTCAGTGTCTGTTTCTTTTTACAAACTCTTAGTAGTTTTCCCCACTCGATTTCAGTGTTACTGCTGCTATGGGGACCTGGTTATAAACTTGCTTTTGAAAGCCTGGGTATGCGTCAGCTGCACTCTGGTCCACCTGTGGCACTTGTCAGAAATCATCGTTTGTTGCCCATAGCCATTCCTGTAGGCTGTGTTCTGCTGCAGAAAGCCATTCTTGGTTTCTATTTCTCTGAGGTTATGTTCCATTTGTGATTTGCTTAAAGCTGAAACCCTCTAGCTGCCCCTCAGGAAACTCCTGCTCCCGTTTAAGGAAGTGCAAGAGCTCTCTTGAGGTTTAACTTCCTTGCAAAGTTTGGCAGGGAGCCCGGGCACACCTTCCTACACCTGAGATGGGACCAGCTGTATATCAGGTCATAGCTGCGTCTCCAGGGTACTTCTCTTGACACCTCTCCTCAGCAGTTTTTGTCTCATGAACTTGAGTTTCAGCCTCCCACTAACCTCAGGTGTTCTCTGGAAGCTGCCAAGTGCTGTGGAGTGTCCTTGAACTTCATCTGCCAACCTGTTTGGCCAGCACTGGCTGCCAGCTAGCCCTTAGAGAGGAGATGTGACAGTACTGTGTGAATAGATACCTGACTGCTCCCTGCCTCTGTGTAGCTACTGTATCATCACATGTGAGAAGGCCCATGTCTTGATTCAGATTCTAGAAACATACATAATGCTATTGGATGAGCTGCATTGCTAAATATTTGCCATATAAGTAGTAAATTGTGCAAATGCGTAAATTGTTGTGTGGTATTAACATTTCCAAGCAAGAGGGACTGGGAAAAAATGAAAAAAAAACCCCATAACTAAAATTTGATATTCTGCTCTGATAATGCTTCCCAAAAGAATACTGCAGTGAGGTGTTACAGGGTACATGTTTAATTTACTAGGCTGGAACAAATTAATCTGTATTGCTGACTCTGCAGCATCAGAAAAACTCAGCTAGTATTTCTAGTCATAAAGTTATTACCAGTTGCTCTCAACAAATGATTTATAGGGAAAAGAAAAAAAAAAACTCCAAACAATGCTAAATGTAGATTTCAACAGTCATGTGGCCAGTAAGAGTGAGTTTCCCCTTCCAGCAATAACAGTCATAATAAGCCTCTTTGTAGGGATGAGGATGTTACTTTTGGTTTGTATTTGAGGTTTAGTCAAAAAATGCATACTATGTCCCCTTGAGCGAAGAGAAAAGAGGGGAGCTGATAGTTATTGTTTCTGTGTCTTTCTCAACTACACAAATACTAAGTTTTGCAGTGTGGGTTTCTCCTCTTGCAGAAGACTTTAAATGCTGGCAGTTAGATTTATCCTTCTGTCTTAGCTCCCTCTGCCCCCTTTCTTGCAGGGAAAAAATGGTTTAGAGCATTTGGTTTGCAGCTGTGCCTGCAGAAAAACTCAGTACTAGTGTTTAGCCTTGTTTTGCATGGATTCCCAAAGAAAAGAGGGAGAAAAGGAAATTGACTAGCTTAAGTAGTGAATTTTTGTCTTCTTTTAATTGGGCAAAGGTGGGCTTATATACATCGAATTCTGCAGCCGAGACAGGATTAATGAATTTACAGCAATTCTGGTGTAAAAATTTTGCTATAGTACCTTTGGTCTTTGCTTAGGGTGCCTAATCTCTAGAGCAGTTAAAGATTTAGACAACTCTTCCTCTCTCTATACCACCTCTAAAAAAAAATTGCTGCATAAAACCATTGCAGCTTTTAATAGGCGGTGTGGTGTTTTGGGGTTGAGCAGTAGGCCCAAAGTTACTTCTTAAGCAAGAAATACTTCAGTCTGAGGGCAGTGTGAATAAAAATGCAGGTTGATTTTTGCTGTCTTATTGCTCCTGAAACTTTAGCTTTATTTAAACTTTCTTATCATTCATGTCTCTTGTAAAATTTAAGTGTCAGAGACTAGATGAAGCTCAGTGTGGCCCTCTTTCATGTTTGCAATGAGTCATTTAATAAACAAAAAAGGCAGAACTGTAAATATTTTTGTCCTACCAGTGTGACTACTCATGTGAGGTAAAGTTACCCATGTATGTAGGTTTTGCAAGATTCGACCGCTGCTTCTGTGTGATCAGGCCTTTGGAGATTGTCCATTCTCTGTAGAGAAAATACTAAAATAAGATGTTTGGCAAACTTTTGAAAACTGACCCCTTTCTCTCCCTCTTTCCTCCCACCCACCCCCATCCTTCAGCAAAATTGAAAACAGTCATGCCTGCTGCTGCAAGCCCCACCATATGCTGGAGGGATGTTCATCTTCCTGTGTATGTTTTCTGCACTTTCCTTTCACATGCCAGTTCCCTGAATTATCCACTTTGAGCAGGGTCCGTGTAAATCCTTGCAATACTTTTCCTTTCTCAGGGGTCTTGATGGACAGTGGCCTTTCAAGCATTGTAGGTGATCAGTTCCAAGCCATGCTGAGCTCATGTCTTCTGTCAGGGTGCCTGCAAAAACCTGAGGACATCCCTGTACTTGGTTCTGCCTGCTCTGTGTTTGAGGGCCCCTTCCACTGTAACTGTAAAGGTCAGAAACATGAGAAGAGGCTGCAGTCAGGCTCACTCTCTGCCCCTACGTGTGAGCAGCCTGAGAGACAGGACATCACTGTGCTTTGGGAACCTTGCTTTGGAAGCTGGCAGTGCTCTGCAAGTCATGGATCCCAGCTGCTACAGGAGAGCCAGTCCTGCAGGTTCTGTTCAGCATCTGAATAGGGAATAGTTTGCACACAAAATGTGAGAGAGTTCTGGTTGATGCCTCATGCAAAATGGCTTGGATATAGGAAGTTTGACATTTGGATGCTGCTCTGTCCTTTGGAAAAAAACCCAAGCTGTTGCCATGTGCTCTGTTTTTCTGCCATTCCATACAGGGCTCTATAAAAGTGTTTGCAAGAAAAATGCAGTTTCCAAAAATGCACGCGTTCCTTCTGCACCCAAGAATTCCCTCTTTGCCTCACTGTTAACACTGGTCCTTCCCTGTGTGAGGTCTGATTTCTCCCTCTCTCTTCCTCCTTTCTGGTCTTGGTCTTCATGGCTTCCAGACCTGCTAAGTTCCTTCCCCTGCACCCTCACCCAGTGCCCTCTGCCATGACATTGGCTTTGTGGCTTCTTTTCTGCTTGGCAGTGGGATTTGCAGGTGTGGTAATGGTGGTGGGACAGGAAATTCATTAAAAAGCTGGAAATGGAAAGCAGATAGATAAGAGCAGAGGAGGTGTAAAGGGGAAAGGCAAAAGGCAGAGGGTGACAGCCTCATCCCTAACTAATCCTGACAAGGTAACCAGCAATCTCTCTAGTTTGTAGTGGTAAAATGCACTTTGCAGCTGCTCAAGCCTAGTTAGGATGTCTCTGTGTTACCAGTGTCCATTATTAATGTTTCACGTTGTTTGGCCGTTAGGACTCTTCCTGGGTTTCCTTTCAGCAACATTCCCTAGGGAAAATGGCTCTCCTGACTCCCAGAAAATATGAGGTTTCTAATTATAGGCTTGCTTTGGAGCCAAAAAGTTTAGGTTTGTGTTTGACATGTAGTCGTGAAACTTATTTAAAAAAAGGCAACTAAAAATATCCAGTAATGTTTTGTTTTTTTCTTTTTTTTGAATCCATTTGGCAGTCAGTGAATATTATGGGATAAACATTGTCGCAACTGAAATACTTGAAAGTTAAGAGCTGAAGGAATGAGTAGGGTAGAGATTGTGTCTATTTTAAGCTCACATCACTGTGACAGTAAACTAGTGGTCCATATTTTGTGTTTTTGCCTCGCTCTTCTCTCGGAGTTCTTGATGTGGCTTGTGTGCATCAGTAACTTGGAGGGGCTTGATGGCCATTTTGTGGTGAGCTCTAAGTCCCCTGCTGGTGTCCGACAGCCTCTGGAGGTGAGATGAGATTTATGCTCTGTGCAGAGGATGCTGATTGCTGTACACTGTTTTATCATCACAGTTGGCTCTTGGAATCATTGGTTTAAATTTTGAGGACTTAACTAAATAAAATGGCAACTACTAGCGCACACAAAAATTTAGGAAACAGGTTTAGGAGAGATGGATTAACGTACTGTCCTGATCAGAGTTCAAGTCACTAAAACATGTAATGAGTGCTGTTATATCCAGCAATTTACGTGTCCTGAGTGCAGTAGGAGCAGCAGGTAGTATTCAGACTAGATGAGTAACTCAACCTTTCCACTGTTTTCTTTAGTTTATTGTATTAATACTGTATTAAGTGCATCTCAGGCAGTTACTTCTCTATAAACTTTGGGAGCACAAACAATGTGTTATTACCTTTGTTATTGACATTTATTTAAATATCACCAGAGAAACACTGATTTTTTTCTTCCGTTGGAGAAAAAAGGCTTTGATTCACTTATCAGAGTCTTGGGGTACAGTAGCTAGGCTTCACATTAGTAAGATCACTTAGTAAATGTGAGTATTTTGTGAGTTAAATGACACAATTAAGCTGGGGTAATTTTGTAGCTTTAAGTGCAAAGCAAAAGGGCAGAGCTGTGGAGTTTTGCTTCGGTCAGAAAGTATTAGGCATCTATAGCTTTACGGTCCAAAATGTTTAGACTTAGACTTCTTTAGACACATGTGAATAGACATGCAGACACAAGAAGTTTTCTTTTAACTGATGAGTCTGGTGAACTCAGGAAAGTGCTCTGCAGAACAACAGAGCCCAAGGTTGTCTGAATACACTAAAGAGATTTAAAAAAAAACAATAAAAAATTACTTAATAAGAAAATTTGATACCCCGTTTTCATGATCTGTTATTTCAGCTGTAGTTCAGTGTGTAAGAATAATATCAGAATGACCATTTTGGAAGAGGGTCTTGCTGATTAACATTTAGCTGCTGCAAGAGCAAAATTAGGAAGAAAAACTAAAGTAGAAACTGATGCTGCAGTTTGTCTCTTCTGTAAAAAGTCACTGGCACCAGTGCTGGATTAACAGTTGCAAACACTGCTGGCTCATGGGTTGGGCACAAAAGGCCAAAGAGAATGGAGTGGCATCACAGGCTGGCAGCTGGTCACTCATGGAGCTCTGCAGGGCTCCATCCTTGGCCCAGAGTTTGTTGACATCTTCATTAATGACTTGGACACAGGACTGGAAGGAATACAAAATAAATTTGCCAATGACACTAAATGGAGAGGAGCTCTTGACTCCCTCAAAGGCAGAGAGACACTGACAAAGTAGAGAAATGGCCAACCACATGAAGTTTAACAAGGGCAAGTGACAGATTCTGCACCTGGGATGGAGCAACCCTGGATATATGGACAGACTGGGGAATGGAAGGCTGGAGAGCAGCACTGTGGGAAGGGACCTGGTTGAGGGAAAGTTGAATAGGAGTCAGCAGTGCCCTGGCAGCCAGGAGGGGCACCTGTGTCCTGGGGGGCATCAGGCACAGCATCACCAGCTGGGCAAGGGAGAGGATTGTCCTGCTCTGCTCTGAGCTGGGGCGGCCTCACCTTAAGTCCTGGTGGCAGTTTTGGGCAATGCAGGGAAGATACTGCCCAAAACTGTAAGGAATGGGCACAGTGTAAAGAAGGATACTAAGCTTTTGGAGAGTGTTCAAAGTGGGGCAATGAGGATGGTGAAGAGTCTTGAGAAGAAGCCATATGAGAAGTGGCTGAGGTCACTTGGTCTGTTCAGCCTGGAGAACAGGAGACTGAGGGGAGAGCTCCTTGCCATCTGTCTGCAGCTTCCTTGAGGGGACGTGGAGGGGAGGTACTGATCTCTTCATTCTTGTAACCAGTGACAGAACTCAAAGGAATGGCCTGAAAGTGTGTCAAGGTGAGGTTCAAGTTAAAAATCAGTAAAAAGTTCTTCACTCAGAGGGTGGTTGGGCCCTGGAACAGTTTCCCCAGGGAAGTGGCCACAGCACCAGCCTGACAGAGTTCAAGAGACGTTTGGATAATGCTCTCAGGCACATGGTGTGATTCTTGGAGTGTCCTGTGCAGGGTCAAGAGTTGGACTTTGGTGGGTCCCTTTCAACTCAGGATATTCTATGATTCTAAATAAACTGATTAACAGAGAATTTTGGAAGAAGTGCTGGGTGTGTAATGCAGCATTCCCTGTGACACTATACTAGTGAGTTAAGACAAGCAACCTAAGCTTCGTGAAGAGAGACATGAGAGTGACAGGTCTCTTGTTCAGCTGTCCTCATGGATGGGCCCTGGGGACTTCTGCAGGCAGCACATTGGGCCAGGCTATTCAGTATATCCTACACTTCATTCTTAGGTAGAAATAGTAGAGCTGTTGCAGATGCATGCTCACATTAAAATAAAATGATATATTATCTATATATAGATACAAAATATTCAGATGTATATATATAAATCTGACATTTACACATACGGGTTTGTGCCTTTTGAGACCAACATTCAGGAAAGGTCTTTAAACCAGCAGTCCCACAGATGTTAGAGGCATATCCTGATGGGAATGAAGCTAGCCCAGCATGCTGTCATTCCCCAGTGCAGCATTACTTGACTACTGCATTGTTAGGCTTTTGTATGGGTTCAGGTGCCTGTATCAGAGCCTGCACGTTTCTGTAGACAGGTATGAATTGATTCGGGGTGAGTAATTGCTGCTTTCCTTTTTGCATGCTTGCTTTTCTGTGAGGTTGATGAAATACTGCAGACAGTTCTGAGGAGAGTGCTTCCTATGCAGACATGTACTTGGCTATGCTAAGTAGCCACATGTGATTTATGTAGCAGTTAAGAATACTTTCTAGTTACTCATCTGTGTGTGTGCTGGAGAGGAATTTGTGTTCCTGTATGCAGAGGAATTCATGCTGTGCTGAAAATAATAGTAGAAGCAGCAGTGGTTCATCTGCCTCAGAGGATGCATCAAACGTTGATGTTGGGTATGTAGGAGTACATACTGTGTTCTGGCTGTCTCTGTCTCACTCTTTACCCACTAAGTAATTGTGGAAAATGCTGTTTGCAAGTGTGTTTCATTTAGAAATGATATAAAATAATATACTAGGGGCAAATTACAAAGGCAGCGGTCTCTAATCTTTTATAGATATCCCTGTTGTCAATAATTAGCACTGCTTGTATTGTGATCTGTCTCCTCCCTGATCCAAGGTGTGGTCAAGTGCATGGATGCAGTCTAACCATGCTATACTCTTCCTCATAATGCACAGTCCTTGTGTCTTGTGTTTGCAGTACACAATCAGTACAGTCTCTCTAAAGGTAATCTCTCTGTCTCTCTGATAGGCAATAATAAAAATTGAATCTCAAGTTCTTCTCTAACCGAAGATGATAGTTTGCCAAATATTTAAGTGCTTCATTTTATTTCTGCAGAAGCAGGAATCCCATGATTTGACTTGTCCCCCTTGAAGTAAAGTTTGTAATAGAACAAATTTATTAATACTTCACAAGTAGCTTAAGACCTTTATTGATGGCTAATATAACCTCTGTTGTAGAGGACTTCCTCCCAGTGACTTCTTAGGTATAGTTGTGCCTAGATCACACTAGCCTGTAGACTTGAGAGAGTTTAGTTCAGACATTTCATTTAGAGCATTACATTCCTCTTAGTGAGTTCCTCTCCTCTGAAGAATTGGGCTCCTCAGGATCAAAGACTGCTCATCTTGCTGTTCAGTCCACCAGCAGATTGATTTAGTGTGTTGACTTAGATACATAAGCTGAGATTGTGGAAGTCCTTTTGTTCAGAGCTGCTCATTTAATTGTAAAATATTTCCATAGTTCATTTGAGAAGCATCTGGTAAAGCCATATAAACTCCAGCAACTGCACTAGGGATTTCAGCATGACCCATTGTGACTGTGTGTACAAAAACTGGCATATTCTTTGGCACTGCCTGAAAGATTAAGAATTTGGTGGTTGTGTATTGCATAATGGGAGAACTGGCCTGCATTGTTTATCCTCATGTTTTAAATGAGTAGGTTCAAGGGTCAGTGTTATTGAGATTAGCATAAGAGTCAGTGCAAATTTTCAAAACAGATGTAATTTGAACTACTGTATTACAATTTTTTATTATGTTGTTGATGTGTGGAAAGGTTATGTAGTACAGGCATAGACAGATATCTTATATTACCCTTTATGATAAAACATGTAAAAAAAAAAATCCAACCCCATTTTTTTGCATCTGTGAATAGCTTGCAAGTAGTAGAAAAGTTGACATGTGGCAAGTGACCTAGGCTGTGCCTAAAGTGCACAAGCAGGTATGTGCTGTAGCCAGCTGCAGGAACTGATCCCCCAGCTTTCCAGACTGGTGACATAAAGAATGGTCAGCTCCTCTTTTGTTACCATGCATGTGTGTTTTACTTTGAAAAGCAGTGGGGAGAAGGTTTTTGCAGAAGGATTTCTGGGTCCATCAGGCTAGATTGTTGAACCTAAGTGTTGAAGACCAAGGAACAGAAATATGAGCAGGAGGAAAGTTCTTTTTAATGCTGTCAAATGTACAGGCTCCCCATTTCCATCACCAGGAGTACCTTGATCCAAAAATTAGACCCATGTGATGGCTATGATATAGCTAGGGGTAAATGCTGCAATAAGGGGGTGCTCCTGAAAACTGCTAAAATAAATCCTTAACTCTCTGTGTGGCCTGGACCTGGCAGCTGAAAGCTAGAAGCAGGTATAACTTTGATATTTGATAGTTAAGGAGTGAAGGAGGAGGAGAAGGAAGGAAGCTTTATGTACAGGACTTGCTCCATCTCTTGCAGGATGGTAGTATGAGCACTTATCAACTGGTGAAAGCAAATTGGAATAAATTATCCTGTATGGATGTGAGGCATGGTAAGGGTCATTTAGGATGGGGAGTTGATTTGTGACTCTCCTGTCTTTTAGGAGCTCTGAGGGAAAGAAGGAAGAGAAAGTATTCTATCTGTCCTGCTGTAAGTGCAGGCTGAAAAATTGCCTGTTCATATTTCTACATGTAGGAGCAATGTCTTATGTCCTGTGGAAAAATACAGAGCTCAACCAAAAGTTCATGCTTGAGGCAGTTGCTCCATTAGGTGCCCACATACAAGTGCTGGCAGTGTAAGAACAGCAGAGTCAGGGGAACATGAGTTGTGCAGGCAACCTGATGCAAGCAGTAACCCATGTAATCTGCACAAGAGAAATCTGCTTTATTAAGGGGAACTTGATCTTTCATTAAAGAGAGCTTTTTCTGGTCATGATACTCACAGCTTTTATGGAGCTTAACTTAGCACAGCATTACTTTTCTACTGCAGTGTCTGCATAAATTTGTAACTCTGAAGTCTGATTTTTCCATATTTAGAAGTTTATCCAGATCTTTGGGTTAATTTTGATGTTAAATATAATATTAAGGAGAGTTTGCAGTTCTTGCATGACTTAGCAGATCAGCTTAAGATGAACAGGGAATATTTAACTTGATATTCAGGGATGCATTATTTGTTGAATTAAGGGAAATCCTTTTCCCCCTTTTAAGAATATGTGATATGGGGTGATGACTAATGACTAACTCTTTTGTAATGAAAATCATTTAGCTGCTTTTAGAGAGCCCAGTAAGTGGATCTCAGGATCTAAGTAAATGGATTCACAGTAGCTAGTTAAGATAGTCTTATGGAGTTTGGGCTATTGAAAAGTTCAAAGACTAGAATATCTTTTGTTGTATTTAGTAATATAATTTAGCTATTTCCCGGGAGAAGTCACTCTTAAAATACTGAATTGCTTTAGTTACCTTTTAATTTACTTAAGTGGTAAGGGACTGCTGCATATACCATACAGATGTCAGAGGAGACAGCAAAGCTTCTGGACATCAGTGAGATAAACCTCTGAATCAGATCATCACATTATTTTAATTTCATTTTTCTATTCTCATTGAATATAAAGTTGAATTAATTTATGTGATGAGTTACCTTTCTTAAGGTTTTTCTTTGGGCTCTATGACTATGTAAAAAATTGTTCCTGAACAATTTCCTACATTTCCCCCCCACACCCCACCCCACCCCTTAATTTTTCTTCAAGGTCCTAGTCAAGCAAGAACTGTTTTATTCTTTGGGTACTAATTACTTTCTGTTCTACTTTGTCTGCGTCTGAGCCACACTGCTGTTGCTTATAACAATTATAACAAGAATTGCTGATAAATCTAAATACCTTCTCTAAACATTCTCTATGTCAACTGCACAGTATTGCTTTGGGGTTTGATTCGGGCTTCATGGGAACAAGTTTGTTTTCATAGAAATTGAAAAATGGTATTAGTGTTCAGCTGACTATGTGATATACTACTCTGAACTTTTGTCGGTCCCTTGCTTGCCTAGGAGTTATTTTTACTGCTTTAAAAATAGAATAGTGTTAGCAAAATAAAATTCATCTTAACTAAAACCACCATGTTTTAATTAAAGTATGTTAAAGAATATATTTTCTATAAGACTTTTAATTCTGTACTGTAAATTACAACTTTTTTCTTGAGTGAATAGTCAGTAAACTGTGTTGTCAAAGAACATAATAATTGGGAGAATGTTCTTATTGCTAACTCAAACCTGTGGGCAACAGAACTTCATGGAGTAAATTTAACTGTGAGTTTCTGGCTTTTTTTTTTGCTCTGGTCAGAATTCTTGATCTGTAAAATGGAGCAGACAGTTCCTGTGCTTAGTATGGTGAGATTTTTATTTTGTGGATTAGGCTGGGTGCCAATTAGCCAGCCACTGTCTACCTTTCACAGTGTAGACAGTTCCTACATCTTAGACCTGATCACAGCCTATATAACGTTATCCCAAATAAATGCCAAGTATTTAGGCAGTGATCCTTTGTAAATCAAAGTGGCTCGGTTGCTAGCAGGGCATATTCCATCAAGGTTTGTCTTTTGATTTGTTAAACCATAGGGCACTTGTGATTGCCTTGATACTGTGATAGAGGTTTGTTATAAAATACTGAAGTAATTCCTGATATATACCTTTCTCAAGTTCTGAATAAGAATGGAACTGTCTGTAAAACAGTAACCCTAAAGAAGTCCAGCTATCAGAAGATCAAGTAAGTTGGTTTGAAACATGGCAGGTTGTGTAATGCAAATTTGTTTGACTTCTTTATGATCACCAAATCATAGTGAGGTTCCTGGGAGTTTAATTCTGTGTTTTGTCATCAAAAAGCCACTTTAATGCTCACCTGTGCCCGAGATGAACTTGTGACGTGTGTTTTCAGGTGGCAAAGTTACTGGCAGCACCCCCTTGTTTAGGCTCACTCCTGTTGGGTGTCCTTGGTTTTCCAGTTGCTGTTACCCTGTCTTACACCTGCTGAGCTGAATCCTATGGGAGAATGAATTTTCTTCCCTTACTGTGCTCCCCTGGAAGGGGTCATCCCACTTGCAAGAAGAGCTTTAGGTACTCTTACAGCGGAAATCTCTGCTTTGATGGTCATAGCAGTTGGCAGTTCGAATATCCAAACTGTTCTTCCATTGTTCCACGTGTTCCTGTGACTGAGGGGTGATAAGATGTGCCTTAATACAAATCTTGGAGGATTCAAATAAATTACAGATTACTCCAGTAAAACAGAAGTTATATATTTAGAAGTATCCTTCTAAAGATCTTCTGTGTTTGCCCAGTCATGGGAAAGAGTGGTTAATAGAGTTCTATCACAGCTTTTGTTTTATGGTTAAAGTTTTTGGGTGTGTCTACACTGACAGCTGCTTTTGAATTGATTATGTGTTTGCATGGTGGGAGGCTTATCTCAGGATGGGGGAACATGACTGTTTATATTGTGCTAAAAGGCTGATATGTGAAGTGGAACATCAAAGCAGTTTCTAATGCTCTGAACTTTGAAACTCGCAGTTAATTTAATTAAAAAATATTTAAAGGCACATCTTTCCCCACCCCTGAATGCAGACCCCAAATATTCTTCAAAGCATATTTGATTTTAATGATTTGATGATTTCCTCCCTGAGGCTCTTTTTTTAACTTGCCACTGGAATATAAAGATGTAGCTTTGAGTTGCAATGATAATAGACGGTTACTGCAGTAGGTATTTGCCTCCTAAGACAGTAAAATGACATGTTCTGTGGAAATAGCCTTGTATTAAAAAGAATGAATTCATAAACCTAGTGATTTTTCCTCTAGCAGCCTAAGTTCATAATACAATTCTTTTTTAGTGATTTATAGCTTAAACTAGCTCCTGAAGCAGCTTGGTGAAGTGCATAGTATGGAATGAAGTGCATGCCACCCTTGCTTTTTCACTTTTTTATTCTTATGTCTCCTTTCCTCCCCCTTGAATTCTAGTGATGGGTCCTGCTTTAAAATGATTTTGATTTTAAATCAGCCTTTATGGCCAATGCTGGAAAAATCATGTATTATGTAGAACAGATTTACTGCACTAAGTAGTTGTGAAGATGTTATGTGGAGGATATAGGATGGGAGCTCCATGCTACTTGTCTGGATTTAACAAGTTTTCATCTTCAGAGATCTATCTGGAAGATAGAGTGGAAAAAACCCCCACCTTTCAGAAGGCACTCCACATGTGGTAGTAATTTTGTCAGAAACTAAAGGCAACATAGAGGAGTATTTTTTATTATAAGGATTATTAATGCTAGCATTGGTATTTCTTTATGTTATAGGTATGGGCCATGGGTATGTGATGCCATTCCATGGATGTGGGAAAGAACTGCGTTTTTCTCATTCTGGACACACTTCTGAGCAATGTGCTCTGGGGAACACTGCTTGAGGGGGGAAGTTGGGCTAGATAATCTCCAGTGGTCCCTTCCAACGTTACCCATTCTGTGATTCTTCCCTATCTCCTTGCTACGTGCTTCCAAATGAACCTCAATACTGCCCTTCCAGAGAAATCTAAACTTTTTTCTGCCTGTTCCTAACAGACAAGCAAAAAATGGTGGGGATGCCATGCTGAAACTGAGGTGGAATTGGATCCCACTCTCTTTCAGATGTGTAACACCAGAACATAACTTGCCTGGTCAACACTTGCTCTGTTCCCTCTTTGTTATTCTGGTGGGTTTTGTGCAGTTCCACGGCTGCATGCTCACTAGGAGGTCTTCTAACCTGCAATAGTAATTGGATTGCTGATCCACACAGGTTGTCTGTAAATAGGTAGGTGGTGTTTTCTTTTGTCTTCATAGCTTCACCATACTTCACTTTTGGCAAAAGATACTGGTGAAAACACGATAAACTAAATGTTAAATGTAAGTTGTTCTAAGATGTAAAAGGTCAAAATACACAGGCCTGGTGAGACTCACAGCACTTGTTTTGTAGAAGGCTGCCAAGTACAGCCATGTCTCCAGTCTCCTAGATTTATCCTCTGAACCAAGGGGACCAAGTGATGTCTCATAAGGTAGAACACAAAGGGATCACGGAGCAGTTCATTCCACCTCTGTTGGCCATGCCTTGTCCTATCTCAGGCACACGCCTACAGCGTGGATGCTGCAGGTTGAATGCTGTTTCAGTGTGGCTGCCATTGCTTGAGCAGAGGGTGTGGCTGCACTGAAGCTTCAGTTTAATTAAGGAAGGTTTTTGTTCAGATGCCTTCCTTGAATCAGATCTCTCCGTGGTTGCAAGAGGAACAGCTCTGGTGCTAGAGCAGATGGAGGAAGGTGCAGATGGGGAAACTGACTGAGAGGGTGGGACCTCAAGAGACTGGGCTTAGCTGGTGGAGCTGCGCTTTGGGAAGGAAAGCCCCAGCTGATGGTGCAGTGGAGACGTGCCTTAGAGTGTTTGAGCAGATTTCTTTACTGGATAGACATGATACAGGTAGGCAGAAGGTGGAGAAGTCTGGGCTTTTTGGGTTTGTGTGGTTTTGTTTTTGTTTTCTCTTCTCTTTTTTTGGTGTTTGTTTTTATTCTTTTAATGAATAATAGTTCTGACAGGAAGAAAGCAGTAGAACTTCTTCAATGGAAAATATGGTTTATGCTTTGGTATCTTACAGAAAGTAGTGCAGCAAATAGGATTGCAGTGTAAACCTTGGATTTACTTGCAGGTTTTTGATTTTCAAAACATAGGTATTTGTGTATTTCTAGCTTTTGTATTTACTGTGGCTTTAGAATCCTCCCTTAATTGTTCCCTGTAACAGGTTTAACAGGCCAGCTCATCCATTTAGAGAATAAATTTAAGGGCACTATTTTAAACATACTGAAATGTATTTTAAATGTAATGGCATACCAAAAGGTAACTGTACTCTTTCCTGTGCCTTGACCAACCAGCTGTTATAAGATTTTTTCCACTGCAAGTGCGAGCCTGTTAATGGAAATAAGGTGTTAGTCTTTTGCTTGTTGCCTTGCTTGCCAGTTTTGAGAGAAGGTTGGAAGGGATTTATTAATCTTTTTGATGAGTGTATCATCAGGATCTGTTTTCATGCCACTTCGTAAAAAGTTTCCCAGCTGAAACTTACCTCTCTGTGGTAATGGTTGCTGTAATCAGCTTTTTGCCATGATTTTGTTTTCTTGTTTTGGGCTTTACTGGTTATGGTATGAACTGCAGTTACTGCTGTTTTCACAAGTGTAAATATGGGCAGCTTTTGAGAGGAAGAAAGTTTCTTTTGCTGGATGTAGGACAGAAAAATGTAGATGAAGAATCTACAGCAAGGGAGGAGGCAGCTGCTCTTGGCAGGAGAGTTTCTCTGCCGGTGGACCACTGGAAGAAGAGAAGGCAGGCCTGTGCCCTCCTTCTGCCTTTCTTTAATCACAGAATGGGGACATTTGAGCATCTTGACTTCTGACTGTTCAACAATTTAATCTGCTTGTTTTAAAGAGAGAGAAAATCACCTGCTTGGCTTCTGGACAAACTGGAAGACCACCTTATGTTTTTTTCTCTCACTCATTTTTCTTTTTCTTTTTTTCTTCTCCCCCACAAGACTCATGATAACAAGTAGGACAGAACTCAAATGAGTAAGGCACTAGTGTGGCCAGGATCATGGTAAATAGCAGAGCTGTGTGTGCTATTAATGTAAGAAAAGTATGAAGTTTAAAAAATACATAAAATGATACCTCATTATACAGCAGATTAGATCTATTTTTTTTACCTTGGTTGTTTTTATTGTATGAGACACAAGATGTTCCCTCCCTTCCTTGTTCTCTTAGATCTTTCTCTTACAAATGTGTGAATCTGCTTCAGATACATTGTTAAAACAAACAAGGAACAAGTATGGACCTCTACCAGCAGACTGGGGAGCACCAGCAGGAGCAGAAGGACCAAAACCTGACTGACATTGCCAAGACCTGAAAGCATTTGATGGTTTATTGGAGGCAATCTGATTTTGTAATAGTCTCTGAACTCAGCCCCTAGATTAATGCAGTGCACTGAGGCACTGAAAAAATCAGTGTAAATACTTAGATTTGTGCATAATCAGTTTCGGTTCTGCAAAGTCTGTTTTATTTTATTGAGAGCCGAAGAAGGGAGCCATTGGACTCAAAGAGCATGTGTGTGTCTAGCCCTCAGGAGGAATGGAGTGTCCTGGCCAGGTAAGGACACCAGGTGACCGTGCACAGCCTCTGTCTCTTCCTTCTTCCTGGCTCAAAGGTTCTCTGTGTGTAGCACCTGTGTGCAGAATTAGATCTCCTCTGGGCAAAGGGCTGATGTGAGAAGGTCTAAGAACCCCTGTGAGTGCTCCAGCTCACTGGTGTGGCTGTGGCTGAGTCTCCGCTCCCAAAGGGCTCTTCCCTCATGTCAGTGCAGTGTGCTGGCTTTGACAGGGGGATTCCTGCAATGGCCTTGGGAAAAAGGCCCTTCTGCTCTCCAGAGAGCTCTGCCACGACCTGGGTACAGGATAAGGCATCTGGGTGACCAGGCTGCCTGAAAAGAAAAAGAGATCTTTGGGTTAGCCTCTGTGCAGGTAAGGGATGCTGGAGTTGGGAGGAGGCTGTGAGCCCTTTAGTTTGAGTGTTCAGTTCATTCCAGTTAGCAATGCAGGAAGCTGGAGAGCCAGCATGCTGGGCCTCTTATCCAAAGAGAGAGGAGTTCAGAGAGCTGAACAGCAAGGAGGATGTCTCAGGGGGCTCCTGCTGGCAGCTGGAGGTTTGCAGACTTGCTGGGTGCTGTGGGTGACTTCAGCAGGGCTGGTGGCCAGGTGCAGGTGGTGGTCTGTGTTGCAGCAGTGTAGGTGTTGGGTTGGAGGAAGCTCTGGAGATGGTGACCTGATTTGAAAGGAATGATGAGCCTAATCTGTGCTATACAAACAGTGATGTTTATGAGAGCAACTTATGTATGAGGAAAGGTGTGTAGGGTGTTTTTGTCATCTTTTCTTTCAGTGACTGTTCTCTTGTGTCAGGACTGGCTGAACTAGCTTTATGCTGATACCATCAACTTAACTTTTGTGTGTTCTTTTAAACCTCTTCCTTGGTGGCTGCGATGCCTGAAGAGGTCATAAAACAATACCTGGCTGGTTGCAAATGCTTTTCAGATGATTTTTATCACTACCACTTATGAGACATGTCTTTAGCAAGCCTATTTATAAGCATTGGTATGTTGGGTAATTATTAACTGTAAATCCCTCCTGTTTGCTGCTTGGAGGCTTGAGGATAGTTGCTGATAGTAGGCAGGTGGTTAAATGTCCATGCAGAAGTTCAGCAACCACAGCCCTAATACTAGTCCATTGACTTCATTTGCAGTATTAGGTGAATATACTTAAGAGTTTAGATGTAGTTTAAAAGTGAAAGTCCTTTTGTCAGAGTGTGACTGCTGCAAATTGAACCAACTCTCCCCAAGAGCCTTCAGGATGCTTTGGCTGTTCTTCAGAGAACTTGTTTGGAAGTAAACATAGAAAGCATAATCTTTTTCTTCTGAGTTAACACAACAGATAAATGAAGTATGTAGTAAATCTGTCTGTATTTAAAATTTGGGTGTTGACAGACAGTGAAAGTGGGTGAGAGACTGAAATTTGTAAAGCTGCTGTCCACTAATTGCACTTTTGTATTGCATGTTTGCCAATAAAAAGAAAAAAACGGCATCATTTAATTTTTAGCTAGACAGGCAAATGTAGAGCAGTTGCGTGGAAGTGTTTGCTCTGGCACCCTTCATTGCTTATGAGAGTCTTTGCTTATGACCTGAATTCTGGGAAGGTATCCAAGCCCTATGCTGGCTGAAGTGCTTATCTCTTGAGTGTTTTCTTTTCTTTTGCACAACAGAATACACAGACCTGCTTAGCAAATGCAGACCTACTTAGCAAATGCCCATGCAATTATAGCTCTGTGTCCCATTTCAACTTCTCCTCCTGGCCCACCAAGACTAAGCATTTAAAGGTCTTGTTCTTCAGTTCTACTTTATTCTTTTCACTTGAACCTTGATAGTGTCTCTTTTTTTCTCTTAATTTGAAAATGTTCTTAGTTAATCTTATGACTTGTTTTCAAGGTGACCTGTCATCTTACATTCATCTCTGGAGGAAAAATCAATTTTCTGAGCAAAACAAGTTGTCTTCTGTTTTTATTTGAATAGTTGCACAATTAACATAAGTGCATGAAGAATTTCTGCTTTCGCATCCATGTTACTGATGTAACAGTAGCCTCTTTCGAGAAGCTGCTACAAAAACGGTGTTTCTGAAACTCTTGAACTCCCTTTTCATTGCTGTGAGAGAGTCATGTTGACATAAAAGATCTGTGGTGTTCACGCAGAGCCCTTGTCTGGTGCCTGGGGAGGCTGAAAGCTCTTGGTGCATGGCACAAGGAGGAACAGGAGTGGCAGAAATACGAGTGGGTTTGTGCTGTCTCTCAACGTAGTATGTAGCTGTTTCAAAATCAGTTTTTGCTGTGGGGAGGTATAGCTTAACACAAAACCTTTCCTGACTTGCTGCTTGTGGTAGAATCTCAAAACTGTCCTGCCTGTCTAGTTTTAGTTCTGTTTCTTGCAGGAGTGACACTTCCATTCCCTCTCCTAAGCTTAGATAACGTGTTGACTGGAACTCACAAAGGTCTGGAAACACACAGGTATTGAAGGTTCTACAGGTATTTAGCTAAGTTGTAAGAAGGATTTGCAGAGGAACAAACCCTGCTGGTGCTCCAGCCAGAAGGTCAGCAAATGTCATTTGAGACATCGAGGTATCAGCTCAAAAGACAAGCTGTACAATTCCTACAAGGGAGAACAACTTGAATCACAGCTTGTCTCTTTGGAGGCATCCATGTGGAAGTGGAAGTAGTTCAGTTCACAAGTAGGTTGTATGCAAGATCAAAGCAAATGGGGCTTTATTAGTTCCTTTGCGTGCAAACTACTAGGGGAATTCTTGTTGCCTTTTCAGAGGCTACTGGAAGAATTTTCAGTATTGAGTGGAGCTGATGCTGTCCCTGACCTTGGGTCATTTGAATCAGAAAATGTTTTTAAAACAGCCTTGCTTTTTTAGAACAGAGGAGCACTGGGAAGTTTTGAAAAGTTGGACAAATATCAATGTGTTTGTATGGCTTGTAGCAGCCTGGACTCTTCATGGCAGGGAGTATAGCAGGAGCTTTGTTCCACATTTCTGTCCTGGCTCTCCCTCTGGCATTGGTGACACTCTAAGTGCTCAGCGTAGGGAAGGCAAATGGGTTGTGTCCACTGCTGCTGACTGGGGCTGTGTTGTCAGTTCTGTGTGTTTATGTAGAGAAGAGTCAGCATCTTAAGTGTGTTTACTCTCTTACACAGTGTTTGGCACAGTTCAGTTTGTGCCCTGGACAGTCCAGGGGCTGCCTAGTTAGAGAAGGCAATCTGCTTTTGTCTCAAAACAGCGGAGAGCTGTGAATGCTCCCAGTGAAGGAGACTTGGTATTACCTTTTCCCTGGACTTTTGTGTATTTATTGAAGTACAGAGGTTATCCCATTGTCCCCTTTCCCTTTGGAATTGCAGATACTCGAGCATCCTTCCCAGCCCCCAGTTCTGCCTCTCAGTGCTTCCTCTTCTGGAATAAAGTGGTGCAGGACTTCCTTCAAAGGGCTTTTTTAGCTCCTTGAGGTAGCTGAGCTCAGAAGCAGGCCTGTTCTGGATTCTGGCAGGATTATGAATGTGTGCTTTCCCCTAACCATTCTTATCATGAGACACAGATAAAAATGGACAGATACATCTTTAATGCATTTATAAACCTCAAAGGATTTGGCTTTCTTTTGAACCAGGCATCTGGCTTTGCATTTTGTACTTTGTTTTCCCGTGGTTACTTGAAAATCCCTATGTGGTCGATCCTTACTCACACCTTTTCCAGATATTTATTGGAGATGATTTCCAATGATGAGTGGGATTTAGGAATGATTTTTAGAAGTGATGTGGCTTATTTCTGCAGAACTAATTTTCTGGAACAGCTTTTTTTTTTGTCATTGTACTCTAATTTGTCATTGGTACTCTAAACAATCCAAGATACCCTGTGTGAAAAATCTGCTTCTAGATCCATTCTGTGTTGTACAGCAAAGACTGAAGGGCTCTTCAACAGTCTAGTTCACTCCAGGTAAGGCACACACTGGAAAATACTTTATTAGGAAAAATGAATCAAATATGTCTTCATACTAATCACACCTGTGTTTTTTAGAATAAAGCAAAGGAAAGGGCTTTGCAATTCTCTGACCTAAATAAGTTTGTTTATGGTGTTCTGGGTTTGTTTTTTTTCCCTTAACCAACAGTTGATGTAAGAGGGACAGGGTTGAGAACTTCCTGGTTTCTAAGCAAAATGTCCTTCCATTTGATACAATCTTTTGTATTTTGGCAGTGAAAAAGCATGTTTTTATTGTCATTTAAAAAATGTTCATGTAGGACATAGGATTTAGTCATATATCATAGGCACTATATGTCAAGAGCAGAGGATGCTGTTTTCGTAATCTTTGTTGCTTTTACTTCTTCCATCTTTGGAAAATGGGATTCCTTTGGAGTTCTTCGTTATTGTAAGCAGCTGATTACATGTCTTAGCTGGAACATGCAAATGACTCTTTCCCTAGCAGCAAGTTGATAAGGAAGCATGTTAAATTCTTACCTTACTTGTAATTGTACTCTGGGATGTCAGTAAACTGATAGGCTGTCGAGGAAAGCTGGAGTATTTGTAGTGTCAGTAAAAATACATTAAAGCAGGAAAAGAGTTTTGAATAGAATAACAGAATATTCAAGTTTGTCATCTGGCTAAATTTCAGTATCTTTTGCATGTCTGTCTTTTATAGAGATGCTTCCTCTCCTACTGAGGATGTCTTGCTTCCTTGCTCCATCTCAGTAACATGACTTTGATGCTTTGAAGAAAAATGGTTCATTCTGCAGGGTGGGTTATAAGCAAGTGATTTATAAGGAAATCATGAAGCACAGTAGGAAAGTTTTAAAACATTAAGTCTAATTAGAAATATTAACAAAGGAAATGCTTCTTCTGAATGCGGAAGTGATGCCTGAAGGACAGTGTGACATTTGCAGTTCTGTAATTTTAAAAAGGTTTCTGGATAAACTTTTCCCATTATTTGTTTCCAGCAGCCGTTGTTTTTATTGTTAATAGTCAACTACTGGACATATGAGATTCACATTTAAGTTAATTAAATGGATATCCTTCTAAGTGAGTGTCTGAAAAATTTGGCATGCGTGAAATTTATCACAATGACCCTGTAATTTCATAAAGGGCACATGGTGATTTGCGTCATTTCAAGTAGCATTTTCCCATACTAATTCTCTTCACTACAGGCCCTAAGTCAAAATTTGAATGGTGCTTTATCTAATAAAGCTCACAGCTGTCCCTTGGTTTAGAGCTGACAGTTCATTCAGAGTGCTGAGGAAATGCATCATCTGACTGAAGAAGTATTACAGTCTAGAGTGGGCAAAACCACACAGGCTTGACTCTGCTCTGGCACAGAGGTAACTTGTGAGGTTGTCCATTAGCTCCCAGTGAAAAAAATTCAGCTGGGGGTGAGGGGCATGCCAAGTTTAAAGGCACATGGTGAAGTTCTAAGGCTGGCTGTCACTTGTCTGCTTAGGTATGCCTAATGGCTCTGGCATCAATATTACGAGTTCTACTACAGATTTGTGCTTACAGTTCTAGACAAGGATTGTCCATGCACAGGGACTGTTGCAGTCAGTGTAGGAAGAAAAAAAATTTGCATATGCAGTTAATTTCATGCACTTTTTCAAATAGCTTCACTGGTGGTGAAAAAATCTTCTTTCAAAACCCATGCTAATACTCTTGAAGTATGGATTTCTTCTAGATCTGATGGGTCCAGAGCCTTAGATTTGAACTTGTACATACTGAATTTTTGCCTAATACTCTCTACTCAGGGAGCATTTTGAATGCTTCTCCAGTGTAATAGGGAAGACTCTTTTAAGGGTAAAGCAGTGGATTTCAGCAAAGTCTGGGACATGTTATCTTCAGGTTTGCATAGAATGCCGTTATTTCTTGCATTTAAGAAGCAACCAACCCAAACCCTAGAAAACTTATTAATTTGGCATACATGATGTGAGTGGTCAGGAAAGTGTTGACTGAGTGAAGCAGCTTGAAGCTGCTGGAGAAAAATCTTAAGGTATTCTGTGTATTGCCTCCTGTACTGCATACACCTTGTTTTGGTAGCTTAGTTTTTCTTCTGGAATTAGTTTCCTGACACATCAGTGAGGTGAGTTTCGCTCACCAAGGGTTTGATGAAATGCTGAGAGCCAAGGAAGGAGGTGAGACCTCACAGATATAGGGAAGGGAAGTGAAATACTCTGTTTGTCCTTGAGATGAGCAAGTTGCTGGGTTGTGTCACACCTAGGAAAACCTGACACTCATATTTGACCAAGTCTGGGTGACAGTGCTGTGATGTTTGCTCCCTAAATAAAAGCAAATAAAAAGCAAATAAAAGCTATTAGGACTGTTGTGCGACATGAATTGGTGGCTGTGTTGCCCAGTGTAACGTTGCTTAAGCTGATACAGCCTTTGGTGAGGCTGTAGTGTGTGAGATCAGGGAACTCCAGTACCGTGACTCATCTAGGAAAAAAGAGGGAGTGGGGCTGTTTGACTGTGTGTGCCAGCAGAAAAGAATCTATCTCTGCTTGGAGCTTTAACCTTGCCAGTCAAGATGCCTGGGATGTGAGAAGGCTGATTGGGGTGTGGAGAGTTTTGCAATGCATGGACTGGGTCCTGCACTGTAGCTCTGTGCAGTGATGTGCTGCAGGGGTGCCTTGGTGTTTGAGGAGGAGCTGTTTGAGGTTCAGCAGTTTATGGGCAGTAGCCATGTCAGAACACAGAGAGCTTATATGGGGGTTTTCTGCATCATACCACTCACTGCTTGTGCTTGCCTCTCTTCTCATTATTCTCCCAGCTCCCCACAGTAGACAATTGACTAGACAATGTTGGTTTTTTTTTAAAAAATGCCTTTCTTTAATGGTGATTTAAAGTGACACACTACACCATGCAGTGCCACCTACTCATAAGTCTTGAGCATTAAGAAAATACATGGTAGCTACAATTCTAAATTACTTGCTCTTGGGAAATCTAAAATTGGATGCACAGGCTTCAAGTCTGAAGATGTTATCTGTCTTTTGGAGACATGTGATGAAGAGTGTCTTTTTTCCAGAAGTACCTTTCATTGTTAGTCTGAATTGATGTTAAAGTGCATAATAGGTTCTTTGAAGCATTTTGTTATCTCATAAGCAACCCTTGCTCCCCATCTTTTCTCTTGGTTAGAGAATTCTTCTTCAGCTTTGTTAAATTGGCAATGGATCACGTGTCAAAAATAGCAGAAAAATGTATCTCTTATTTTAAAGCAAAAAAATTTGAGGTAAAACTACCATGTAATCGTTTCCCATATATATTAATATTTCACTTCTGCTGCTGCAAACACTCTTGTTCAAGTCTAACCATTTATTGCTTAGTACTTAGAAAATACTTAGGCAGGTTATCTGCTCTGTTCAGAAGTAAGTTGGTAAACATCTTGAATCTATCTGCCAAAGTTAGTTTAAATGCCTATTGAGAAAGACCAAATATGCAGTGATATCAAGCTTGTAACAAGTGATGAGGGATGTTTTGTTTTCTGTGTTATTGAAGGCATGCCATGGTATTAAATGTAAAGACAAGACTAAGCATTAAATTTTAAATTCGTAGTTCTTTTGGACTTTACTGTGAAAATAAGTTTTGTTCTTATAGGTTTGATTGCTGTGGAAAGAATTAAAGGATTTTTTTCTTTAATGCAACTGACAGTTCTTTGCCCTACACCTTCAGAATAGCTGGTGACAACTGCAGGTGCTTGACACCTGTGAAAATCTTTAAACTCTTGCAGTTTGGGAAATCCTTTCAAGCTCCTGACCTGTTAAATGTGATATTGAAATGAAAGGTAATTTGGAAAAAGACTCGAGGTCTGTAAGCCTCAAATTTAGCACTACATTTAGCTTACTCTTTTATAAAACACTTCCTGAAATGGCTTAGCTGTTGTGACAGGTACTTTTACAGAAAAAAACCCCCAGGACTTGACAGCAGGGCTTTTTTAGAAGCTTGCTTTACATGTAGCAATAGGAGCAGCCTTGCCTTTTGACTTAGGCTTTAATTTGATGTTAGTCAGTGACAGCCAGCAACTTCCTCTGAGACATGCAGAGGCTGTGGCAGTGGCTGCCTCCAGGTAAATGAGGACATTTGGTGAATTAAAGTTTACCTTGGTAGGAAAAGAACTGTCTTTTCCTTTCCTTTTCATCATGCATTTTAAATCCCTTTAGCTTTTTTACCTGTTGAAAAGTGAAGTGCTGCTTCCTTTTTCCTTGACTTTCACTGTGAGTAGAGACAGGCTGATCTCAGTTATTAGTTAGCAGCAGCCAACGTTGCTCCTCCCTTTGGTGCTCTAGATCACCAAGCTGTACTGCTGCCATTGCTTTTTCTTATTTACTCTAGTATATGACCAAGAAGCTATACTACTTCACCCACAAATCTGCTGACTAGCTGCACTTGGCTCTTTATCTTAATTTCCTCTTTTGCTTGCTGTTTGGTGCAAATAGTATCTTTATGGAAAGGAGGAATTGAAGTGATGTTTGTTCAGGCTAGGCTGCTATAGCTTACCTTCATCTGTGCCCTCTGAGAGTGGCCCAGGAAAGGCAGGAAGACAACATCATCTGCAGGGAGATCAAATCACGTTTGTTCTACTAAACCAGAGGAAGGGTAAACTGTAAACCAAGGCTGAGCCTTCCTGGGCATGATATTGACTTCTAGAGAGCTGGAAGTCAGAAGTGTAGCAGCGTGTTTCCTGGCCTCCTAAAGCAAATCCTTAACCGGAACTGAGGAGAAGTATCTGTAGGTCCTGGACCATTGAACATTTATATTGGCTTCCCAACTGCTTCTCCAAACTGTTTCCTCCCTGGGCATGGAGGCTGTGGTGGTGTTACTTTACTAGAAGACAGTTTTGTTTGTCATGGTGAACCATTGCCGTGTCCAGAGAGCACCCTGGTTCCGAAGCATTTGCAGTGCAGGGAAGTGCTCATGACGTAGGAACAGTGACACTGTTTGCCTTCCACTAGTGGCCTGCATCTGTTTGTGATTCCTCTTCCCCAACCCTACCTTAGCTGTTGTTTTTTGCTGCCTGTGATGACTTCTGCTTGCACATCTCCTGGGTGCAGCAGGATTCCCTTTTCCACCATGGTTCGAGTACTCACTCCCATGTCTTTTCCAAGCTGTTGTACTGACTCAGCCTGGGTTGGGTAGGTGTCTGCAGCTCAAGCCTTTAATCTCCTCCCTGCTCTACTACTTACTTTTCTTTGATCTCTGGTACCTCCTAGAGCCATTTCTTTCCTTTGTCAGATACCACAGCTACTAACCTGCTCTCCATGCAGGTACTTGCAGCCCTCAGTATTTACTCTCTGTAGCTGTTTCCTTCCCCAGATGCTGGTGTTTGTTTTAATCTCTGTGGGATAGGTTAGATGATTATCTGCACTTTCTTCCTAACCCACTCTAGTTTGGTACAACTAGCTAATTTACATTCATCAAGTCTGTGCCTTTCAGAAGCTCTGTGTAGGAGGCCACTGTGTTTTCAACCAGATGAATTTGCAGGAGCCTGTACCCCCTGTGTCAGTGCAGCCACTTCACAGGTTGAGACACCCACACTTGGGCTTCCCCAGATGTGCTCAGAGCAGTGGGCACTGAGCCAATTGCTCTCTGGGTGGCTGCGAGCTGTCCTTCGGAGGCCTGCTGGTGAAAACAAGATGGGGCATGAGAAGTCTTTCATGCAGGGAGGCTGTCAAAGAGACTTCCACTCCCTTCCTGCCGTGAGAGTGGAGGGGTGTTCTGAATTCCTCATCCTTTCCTTTCTGTAGCTGCCCTCACTGGGGTGATTTCTCAGTTTACCCTGACCCCAGGTAGTATATGTTGCCCTTCTGATTCGCTGGCAGCTGCTTGCAGCAGCTGTATCCTGATGTGTAGCCTGCTCTTTACTTCACAAAAAGTTAATGTTCCATTTTCTCTCTATTCGTGCCTCAGCCCAAAGGTTTTCTGATGGAAAGTTTTAACATGAAGGCAGTTGCAGGATTTGCAAAGTGTTGAGAGAAACTCGCTGACTTCAGATAAAATAGAAGATATATGTCTTTGTCTTCTAATTCTCTGGGCTGTAGCGGTGTGTTGGTGCTGCTCAGGGTAGAATTCTCAGAATCATACAAGAGAGGCCAGTGTGAGGAGCAGCATTGCCTCAGGGGATTGTATGGTTTAAAATACACCCCTGCTATAAATGGCAACAGATGGTGGTGGGATTCTTTGAGGTGGATTTTTAGTCAAACGTGACTTTGAGACAGCTATCCCACCCCCCTCCCCACCACCCGCTCCAATCCCTTAGAGTGCAAGTTTTTGGAAAACGTGTGAAAATGAACAAGGAAGGTTGACTTTGGGTTTTGTTTTGCATCTGCAAGAAAACACTGTAGGACCTTTAGTTTCCTTTTTCTGTGGTGCAAGACATAGCTCTTTTGCCTCTACCAGTGCCACTCTGCATATTACTCAGATTAGGGAAATGTAAACAGGTGTGCAAATGGGGTTTTACAGTGTCTGTATTTTTAATACATGCCATATTTGTTGAAGGGTTGCCTGATATACTGGGTTTGGTCCCTCCAGTACCCAGGAACACAGAAGCTGTTCTATTAGTTTCCAGCCAATAATTTTTCTTTTGCTCAGGGAGGGCATCCTGTTACGTTGGCTTCCACACAGTATCTGATTACCCCATGAAACATGAATGTGGTCTTGAACTCTTGACCACATACCCTATCTGCTCACAGTTTTTATTATCCTTTTAAGTGTTTTTGTTGTTGTTGTTCAGGGTTTTTAAATTTTGTTTTTATTTAATATCCTTTGCAACAAGACGAATGGTAGTTCAACTGATTTTTCTTTTAGTTACTCTTTACTTGGTATCCCTACTTAGATTAGGTCATAAATATTGTGAGCTTTACTTCCCATTTCTCCTTATTTCTTTGTTTGCCCATATTCAGGCAGAAATGCCAAGGCTTAATATTGTAAAGTTAAGTGTAACAGTTTAATCTGAAAACATCTCATTGTCCTTAAGTGTAAAATCTTGTCATAATCTTCATAGATACTTAATGAATCCTAGCTCTGTGGTACTCCACTTCTGTATTGTGCTTTCTAGGTAATAAAAAAATTCTTTTATAAATGATCACATTAAAGTGTTTGTGTGTTTATTTTTAAAAACACTTGATAGCTAAGTTTGGAAAAGCCAGTGTTATTATTCGTCCTTGTCTCTCTGGGTTAAGTTACAACTTTTAATTACATTATCACTTGCCAGCATCCCTCCCAGAGACTCTTTGCCTCATCCAGCACACAGAATATATGCTGCTAATCTTGATGAGCCTTTCCCCTTCTCCTTGTTGTAGAGTATGTGGCATAAGGCCATAAATTCCCTGCATGGTACTCAAAGCTCGCTTTAAAAGAAGAATTAATCATTTCAGCAGGGATTTTTATTTCCTATGATATTTCACAAATGTTTGTGAATGTGCCTTCCGATAATAACCACATATTAACAACAGCTTCTTCCCTTCTGCAAGTACACCAGTGCTCATGTTTCTGGCTTTAAGTCAAAGTGTGTTTTGTGTTGTGGTTGAATTGGGTGATTCCTAGCTGCTTCACCTCGGGCTCGGTGTGTGCCTCATCTGACAGTCATCTTAGTTGGCCAGCCTCACTTTGGGACCTGCTGTTTCTCTCTTGCTCAGTGGTGATGATATTCCCATTTCATATGGAAGCTGAAACATAAGGAACGTGTGGATACTCATATGAAGTCAACAGCAAGATCTGTCTCAGAGCAGTGTGTGGCAATTACTAATGGTACGTGCTGGGGAAGAGTAAGAGAAATGAGGCAATTATGCAATGCTGTCCTGACAGAACACTCTTCTAGGCTCTTTGATTTGCAGGCTTGGTTGCTTTCTCCTGGGAGGTATCTCTTTGCTTTTGCACCCATGTAAATTTGTGGCATCCCCAGAGTCCCGTGACATGGAATTCAGCAGATTCACTTGTAAAAACCACTCTGTTTTTCTATTTTTTGAAGTCTGCCTCTTGCTGATGTCACTGGAGTAGGATTCAGCTCTGGACTGAAAGCCCATGTGCAATAAGTGTCTCACTGACAGTGTTGGCAGCACAGCTGAGAGCAATTCAGCTCACCACCAAGTCAGCTTGTGGGTTGGGACTCAGTTGCTTAAACCAGAGGTATCTTAGGTTGTCCTGGGTACTGCTGGGTGTATATCCTGCCCAATCTCCTGTTGCCACTTGATAGGTTGCAGGCATCCAGCTAAACCTCTGACGTATCTCCCAGCTCTGTGCAGGCATCTTGGATGTGCTAGGATTTCTCACGTACGGCACATGTGTTTATCTGGTGAAACTGGCTCCTCTGTCTTACTGCATCACCTGGCATGGGAATTAAACTGTTCAGGTGTTTTGGTCAGACCAGTGTCTCCTCTCCTGTCCTGTCCTGTCCCCTGCTTCGCTCCCTCCTCTGTGTAGTAAGAATTGTCCTCTGCTTCTGATCTGGTTAGATCTGCAGCTGTGACAGACTTCTGCATGTATCTCACATTGCAGAGAACTTGTCCAGCTTGTGCTTGCTTTGCTTGCAGATGTGAATGTTCATGATTCAGCAAATCCTAATAACTATCAGGTCTCAAGTCAGCTCCCCTAAAAGGAGAGAACCTGCCATTAGCGATCATCTGTGGATATTTTTGTACTTTAAACTCCTTCTCAGGGCAGGGGTAGAACCTGTTCCTGCCAAGCCAAATTCACTTGAGAGGTTCCTCCTGCTGTTCCTTCCTTCTTTGCTGAGCTCCTTCCAGTTTCTGCAGCCAGGGATCTTACAGACCCAGCCTCACAGTTACACTTGCTTGATGAAAATACTGCCACAGAACACCTAAAAAAGCTTGTGTGTGCAAGTGTATGAGGAAAATAGTGCTGTGTGTAATGTGGAGAATAACATACTGATGGTAATCCATAAATGAATTAGTTTGTTCTATAGTTTTGTCTTAGTGGTTGATGAGAACAAGTCTAACAATGCTGCTCAAAAAGATGGATGCATTTATTTAGAGTAGTGGACCTTGAATTGAGCAACAGTTCTGAAACAGCGCTAAAGGGATCTCTTTCAGCACATGGTCCTGACCTGCTGTGCCTGTGCTAGCTTTCCCATGTCATCCTCCTGGACTCCACAGCTTTCCCTTTGCACTTGCAGCTGCTCCAGGGACACTCAGAGGAATTTATGTCATGGACAAACCCACAGTTTCTCTGCAGCTTCTCCCTCTGCTACAATGGAGCTGTTTGGCTGGAGTTTTGAGAGAGGGGAAAAATGTCTTCTTGATACGTAATGTTGTGAACCTTGGCTCAACCTTTTTAACATTAGTTGCAGTTGTGATCAGCTAAAACATGGCTACTGCCATCTGTGCAATTTCAGTCAATACATGCTTGTGTGCCACAGAGGTAATGGTTTATGCTCTTTTTAAGATAATCTTTCTGCAAATTACTGCAAATTCGACACTTGGACGTGTGCTGTATTTATCTTCTGAAAGCATTTTTAGTACCTTTCCCTAGCTTTATTTTCAGTGAAATGTACTTAAACCCATTACTTAGTGGTTGTGTTCAAGTTCATAGTAAAGTTTATAGCTTACATTTGCTCAGTAATTCACTTCCAAAGAGCACACAGTTAAAAACTCCTAGATTAAACCTCATTTTAAAACTACATGTGCATTCATGGCAAAATCTAAATTGGCTCTTCGTTCCTGGTTTCAGTGCTAGAGTGAAAAATACCGACGTTCCCCATTATCCAGCTGCAGAGACAGTAAATTAGAGGCCTCTTGAGGGACCAGGTGTCCCTTGGCAGCATTTTGATGTCTCCAGTTTCTAATAAGCAATCTGGATATTGGGAGTTTCTAAGTCAGTCTGAGTATGGGGAGAGTTGCGTTCTGTTATTTATAAATCTAAATAAGCATTGTTGTGCTCCTTTGGCTGCTCTTTCTTATATTGGTCCTTAGTTTTTGTTCAACTGGATTTGTTCAGTGCTTTTTTACTTCAAAACTATGCAGTCACTTAAACAGCTTGGGTCAAGACAGCAAATATCAGCAAGGGTTTGGACAGAAACTAAGATGATCTGCAAACATCTGTTGTGGTGGAGGGTGGTGGTAGCCCTTTCAGTGGGAGTAGTTTGTGAACTGGAGCAGTCAGATCTGGAAGATACTGTAATGTTAGAAAAGTTAATGTAAGAATCAGTATTCTAGTGCCAGCATTCCTGATAACTTGGTGTTTCAAAACATCCCATTAAATAGATGTATGGGACTCAGTGTAAACTGAAAAACAAGAGTGCTGAGGTTATGGGTGCAGGGATAATGTTTTCTTGTTCTGTGTAATGTTTAGAAAAGGTTTGCTTAGCCTACTGTTTACAGTTGATTTGCAAAATATTCCCAGGAATGTACAGTTGTGCTGGCAAATTATTCTCTTAACCACTAGTAGTTTGCAAAGAGATCCCAGAGGGAGTAGGAGTGTAGTTATGACCAATCCTAATGCACAGGAGAATGTCTGACGTTCCCAGTTCATGGGCAAGTCACTGCAAAGGGCTGGCATTCCCATGCCTACCAGTGGGGAGCCTCTCTCCCCCCACCAGCCCTGTCATCAGCTATAGCAGTCAGTTGGTCATCTACCTATTATCTGTTGTTAATTTATGAAAGAATCTGCTTCTGTGGTGAGAATTACTCTGTTACGTTTTTCATTGATGACACCTGACTAGCTGAAAGGAGAGCATGACCCCCTGGCAATACTACATCTGCCAGTTTTCATGCCCATGAATTCCCTTCAAAGCATTTTGAGATCAGGTTGGGCACAGGTGTTCTGGTGGGCAGGAAAAACAGATAGTGGTGGCTGGTGGTCCTCCTGAGGTGTGCCAAGCATGAGAAGAGGGGCAGGGGGGTTAGTTCTGTTGGAAAAAGATTATTTCATGCCCATTTCCTTTAATTCTTGGAGCGTGGAGTTGAGACTCTGTTGGCAGGAGGAGAACACAGTGCAGGGTCTGTACAGTGTCTGCCCCCCATCAGATGCAGAGGGTACTTGGGAAAGCCTCATCCCAGAGCAGGCATTTTGGCTATGCTGTTATGGGCTGTGTGACTGCCATATATTTGTGTGGAAGGGTGGCTGGAAGCAGGTGTGCTTCATTTCTAATATAATTATGTGGCCAGGTAAAACTGCTTAGGAGTATAAAAAAGGGGGAGCACTCTCTCCTTATGTTACTAGTAACTTCAAGATGTTGCTGGTTTTGATCACTCTTTCCTCAGGATACAACTAGACTTCTTCTGACTCACTAGAAATGTGGTATTTCCTAGTCTGGTTAAACCTATAACTTGTTTGAGAGTCTTGGTAATTTTTCAATAATGTAAATTAGTTAGATGTACGAAATAGAGAAATTGCAAACAAAATGCAGCTTTCATGAAGCAAAACTCGAAGGTGTGGTGGCACCTCAAGTTGTATACCTCACAGCTTTATCTTTTCTTAGGATCATGTACCTCCTTTGTAGTTTGCTTGTTTAGATTGTCTGTGCTCTTTTTCTGAAATGCTGAAAAGCTGTGGCTGGCTTCTTCCCACTTTGCATCATAAAAATGATTTGATTAAAAGCATGTAGTAAACTTCCTTTGTTCCTTGTTTGTTGTGTTTCTACACTTTCATGTTGCCATGCCATTTTTTGTGAAAAGTTGTCATTCCTGCATGTGTGCATATGTTGGCATTAGTGTGTCACCTTAGTCAGCCTATGTAAGTAAATAGTCTGATTTTTTAAAAATTTTTACTAATTAATAAATAAAGAATCCTGCTGATTTCATTAGGATTTCCTGATGAATGGTCCTAATAATCAAGGGCTATGCTCTGCTGATTTGAGAGAACTTTCTTGTACTTGAGGTGCCTTGTATGTAGTTTTTGTGTAAAAGTGACACTTATTACTATGCTACTGTAACTTTCAGCATTCATAATGTGGGACAGAAGTGATTAGACACTAAATTATTGCCTTTTAAAAACTGAATGCCTTCTCTGCACTGTTCTGTTCTCTGTAGTTTCCAGGTCTGCTCCTTGTGTTATAATAAGGTAGTGCTTGCTAGGGTGCTGCATAGGGGAAACACCCACGTGTTCCTCTCCCCATTCCCTACTCCTTGCAACCAGGCATTACAGAATAACTTTTTATGTGAACCCACAATGTTTATCGATTTGAGAAGTTTTTGCTATCACATTATGCAAAGGCCATACTAGTAGAAATCTGGCTGAATTTCAGTATTCTGGCAAAATTGCCTGCACAGGTTTGGAACAGAAGAAATACCAAAACTTTAATTAATTACACAGTTTGATTGAGGTGTAAAAGCTGAGGCCCTTCGCATGTGGCAATTAGAGAGGTCTTGTTAGCAGACCTGTGTTATATATGCTCAGTGGAAGAGTGGATGTGAACTGACTGGTCTGATTACAGGACTAATGCTTCTGTGTGTGTCACAGGTTCCAGATGTGTTATTAATTTTTCCAGCTCTCGAAAAGACTCCCCTTTACTGTATAGTTTTAAGTTTGCGTGTGTATATTTGTAAGCCAAAAATTGCTCCTGTGATCTATAAACTTCTAATATATGATAGTGGTATAACTTAGGAACTTAACAACTCTAAGTTGACAGACATAGGCAAATGCTGTGTTTCCAGTTGGGTGATGGTTTGTTTTGTTTTGTTATTTTTTTTAAAGTTTTATTTTGATCTCCTTTTAAAATGGTGTTGATATCTGATTGCATGCCTCATTTTATTGGCTAAAACCATGAATTCTCAGTATTTTCTGTTAAAGTACAGGAAATGTTAAAATGTTTCAGATATTTCTACTAGAAGGCAGTTGTGATTTTGCTTTGCAAAATTTGTTGTTTATTTGACGAAATTTTGATTGTACTCATTTCAACTTATCTGATGCTTGCCCATAATGTGACCCATCCTTTTCAATATGTTTTGTCTTCTGAGTGTTTTCTCAGAGGGTGTGGTGGTACTGATTATCCTTACTACCTTTAACAAGGATTTTCTCTTTAAAGAAAAATTCTACTAGATTCTTTTGCTTCCACCTGAAATGCCTATCAGCTCTAGCAGATCTCATACCTTCATAAGCTTCATAATTACATTTCCTGAAGTAGAAGTCAAGCTTAAGGAAAGGTGGAGTAGCAGCAGCGCTTCCTTGTGCCTGTAACATCCTGCCCATAAAAGCAGGGAAATAGCTGTTTGGAAAGGAAAAAAGAACAACTTTTTGAACTTTATGTTGTAGAGTCAACACATTCTCCCATTTGCTTCTTAAGAACAAAGCATGTAATCATTTTCCCCCTTCTCGGGTTTCCTGGTGGCCATTCTCCAGCATGGCAAAATAACTTGTGTTTGGAGTCAGGCCATAGCATCAGGTTGTAAGCAAGCAAGCCCTGTTCTCCTGTGCAGCCTAATTGCTGTTCTCCTGACCTTTCCTCAGATGGAGAGTTTGTTTGTCCAGCTTTTCCCGTGGGATATTCATTAACCATGTTCTGAAGTCTTCTGTTCACACCTCCCTTGAACACCTACTAGTTGTGGCCTCCTACTCTGTTCTGTCTCCACTGTGTCCTGCCAGTATTGATCTAAGTAGCACTGGTTCACCCTACTCTTTTGTTGATGTTATTAAAAAAATAAATGTCTGAGTGTAACAACTGTCCTGTAATTCTGAAGTGATTCACTACTCCCAAATGGTCTGCCCAGGTACAGAAATTGTGAGTTGATGAGAAGGGAGAGCAGCATGCTCCCATAAGCACTGGAGATGTTAGTGGTGTAAACTGTCTGCTGATACATGGCACCAGGCTAGCACAGTGTTTGGGTAAGCTGGGACTTGTGCCATGAGGTGTTTATTGCACTGTAGTTCTCTCATGCTGCAGACTTGGTTAATGCCTGTTTATGTTATCTGTGGTCTTTTTATTAATCTGTACAAAAAAAAAAACCCAAACCCCTGGCTTTCCCTTGCTAGTTCTTCTGTTTTCAGTTTGTTTATTCTCTTCTTTTTCACCTGTAAAAAGAAAAAAAATACCTTGTTCATCCTATTTAAGAAAGGAGCCTCCTTGATTTGTGGAAGTCATCTACAGCCTGTTAGTGATTCTGTTACTGGATGAGGACTGTGACAGCTGACAGTGGTTTCTCAGACAGTGGTAGCATCTAGCAGAGAAGCAGGCATATGGCTAAAAGCAGTCATCTTTTAAATTGTCTGGCATTGGAGGCACCTGAATTCATTTGTAAGAAATTAATGTGTGTGTATGTATTCTGGAAAACAAATTCATAGTGAAACTGGGCAACAAGTGTTTTTTTGCAAAGAGGAAAGTTGGTGGCGGTTTTCAATTTTTGTAATGGTAATAGTATATTTTGTCTTTCTTTTTAGAGAATGTGGGAGTTTTGAAGAAACTTGTCCTTTTGTCAGTCTCACTCTGCTTGCAACTGACCTGCTTGGTAGCCTTAAATATGTGTGTGATTGATAGAATCCAGGTGGTAGAAAAACAAGAGATTGAAACCCCTCAGAAGCAGGTTATCATTTCCATGCTGATGAGTTTATTCAAGGCATAATCTTGTTGGCTCAGTTGGTTGGTTTCCTCACAATGCAGAGATCTGAGGATTGAGTACCATCTTACCAGTGTGATCTTGAGGTCAGTAGGACATGGGCTTTAGTGGGTGGTGGCATGGGGCTGGATGGCTGAGCAGCCAACTGCCTTTACCAGTTTGTTCTCAGCTAGGCCATCAGTGCTCTACCACATCCCTCATCCACAAGATGAGAGGAATGACTTAAACGGGGGAGTTGCAGCAAAGAGTCCAAGAGTGGTTCAAGCCTTTTATTTTCCTTCTTACTGGAGCAGCAAGCAAATCTGAGCTCTGAAGTCTTGATAAGTTCAAAGTAGAATTCCAGTCAAATTGAATGAAAGTGGAGAAAGAACTAAAAGTTCCTGTTTGCTGCAGTCTTGAGATAATTGCCTAAGGAGTTCTGGATTTTATTTTTCAACATTTGACCTCTTAAGGCTGGGGATACAAAATAGAGGTAAAATCCTGTAATTAAGATCAATGTAAATTTACACTACAGTAGCACATGGTCACCTAGTTTGCCCCCATCCATTTTTCTTCCTTGAATTTCTGCCAGATCAGTTCAGACAGTAGTAGGTAAAGCTGATAATTACAGTATGCTGCTTTAGAAATGTCTTTTGGATACTATCTGATTTTTAATAAAATGTGGTAATATAAAGGCTGTAGAGAAGGGTACAGTCATTACAGTTTTACTTGTTAATGAAATGTGCCAGGTGATACAAATTTTCTGGAGTGTGAAAGTAGAAGGAAGTTTTTCCATGCAGGTCAGACTGCTGGGGTGCGTCCTTTTGTCTGCACTCTGAGATACCTAATTTGGATGTCTCCTTGAAGAGACTGGTTTTTAATATTTCTGTGGAAGCTGTGTAGAGACTTAATTGCACAAATTGCAGTGAGAAGTAGTATTGGTGTAAAAATATTTCCTATGGACTTACTTCATGAAAACCTAACTTGTTTTGAAGTAGAGATACACTCAGTGTAAACTTTATTAGATTTTGGATGGAGTTAGTTTTTAGCTCTGTTTGTTCTGTATATCTATAAAGCAGCAGTTACATAAATGACTGTAAATGCATGTGATGGTTTTATTGTGATCATATTTAACATACTAAGAAGATACTTCTGCTACTTTGGCTTAGAGGTTGTGTTTTTTACTGAAGATACCAGTGATTGCTTGCAAGTTTGAGCATTCTCCCAGCCTGCCAAGGTTTTTGTTACGAGCTTTTGAGGCCTTTCAAATGCAGACTTCATTTGAAAAATAGATAGTTGTACTTCTGTAATTTTGGGGAGGTTTGAGATGGGTGTGTGGTAGAGGAGGACATTTCCCCTTCAGAAAAGTTTCAAATAGGAGATCAGCACCTGGCTGATAGAGACAGTAACAGTAACTTTTTGAATTTGAAGAACTGTATGTTATTGAAACAAAGTACTCCATCCCCCCCACGACCATGGTATTTCTTTGAGAAGATAGTTCATCTTTATGAACATTTTTTTCAGTGTTGTGTCTGTGATCGGGGAAAACTGTTAGGGTTGTTCTGTATCCAAAGAGCCAATGTGTGATGTTTCCTAGATGAGAATTGTTAGTGTGCATTTTTGAGGTTTGTGCTTTAAGTGGAACAATCCAAACAAAAATGACTTGAGTTACCAAGTCTCACCATTTTTGTCCAACACCAGCCCTAAGGCTTGGCCTAGTTATGAAGTTGTTGTCTTTTCTCGTTACAGGCGGGTTTTGTCAGAAGGTTTTAAAAGCAATTTGGTGACACAATCTTAGAACTACTCAACCAAACCCAGAAAGGGAATGTTGCTCTAAAGATAAAAAGGTGTTTGACACACTTGGCAAAAGCTGGCACATCACCCAGCTTCTGCTGAGACAAGATCCACAACTGAGCTTTGCTTCAGACTGGAAAGTGCTGGCAGTAAGCAAAGGGGGAAGACTTGGCTTGGCATGAGGCTTGCTTCCCCAGGAATGGCTGGTTGGTTTCCAGTGTCAGTTTTAAAGTAAAATGTCGATAGTTGCGTTTGGAGACCTGGGAGGTTGTCATTCTAAACAACCTCTTCCTGCCTTCCGTTGGATTCTTGCATTGCAGGGTCATATACTGTGGTGTAATAACCCAGAGCCCTAATGTTACTTAGTTGTTTGATCTCTACTTGTATTAGTATCCTGGGCTTCAGACCATACTTAACCTTCAAGATATACTAATTAGTATTCAATACAATGTCTTGTATAAGCTTGTTTCCTAATGGTCTTTCATAGCTTGATTTTGTTACACAGGTCACAGAGGCTGGTAATCCATTTTTGTTCATTAAACATGTTATGTGCTTAAATAGCCAGCAGTTAAAACTCACACTTTATGAAGAGGAGACCTGAAGGAAATTATTTACTTTCTGTGATATTTCTTATATCTAGTTTTACTGAAATTTTCAAAACGGAAACAGCTGTTAAATGTTGTTTAAATCATGTAGTATATTTCTTTAAAAACATGTCATAGTATGGAGAGGGAAGAATGTACAAATCTGTATAAAATCTGTTGTGTCTTTAGGGATAAAATCTAATGCTAAGCCTGAGTTGCTATTATTTGTACAGTTGGTTTTCACTTTAAACAGATGACTGCTTTTTTGAAACTGAGTTGCATGCCAGTAGTTAAAGTACAACCATGTAGGGTACAACAGGGTTTGTAACTAGGGGTTTTCAGAGGTGAGGTCATGATGAACTTAAATGAAACTTAAGCAGCAATGTTAATGTCGCCAACAAATATATTCGGTTTTCTAGCCTTCCTTTCACAGTGCCTGAATATGAACTATGTTTATATTGCCTTTGTTTGAAGGAAAATAATTTGTTATAAGGAATAAAGGGAAGTTACAACTTTTGTTCTGTTTCTCTGCTACTTAAAAATATTCACCATATAAACATTTGAGTGTTTACATCAGAGGGGGCAGACGGAGCCATAACTTTGTCATTCGTTGCTTTCATGAGCATGCCAAGCCACATGGCAGTACTTGGGAAAAACTGAAAATAGTCAGAAAGTAACAAGTATTTATTAACTGTAATGCCTCTACCTTGTAAAATTATGATAAAATTATAAACTATAGCGTTGCATGGGCATTTCTTTAACCATTATGGAAAGGAGACCACATTGCATCATGGATAAAAGTGAAGATTTTTCATAGACCTGTAGCATAGGTATAAACAAAGAGGAGCTAAGTTGTGGTGCACCTACGCCACAAGTTGTGATGCAGGTCTGTCCACACATCCCATTTATGTGGTTAGTCATCCTGCCGTAAAATGATTGAGAGGATGGAGCAACTACCTTGGGAAAGACTGAGGAGTTCAAGGCTCCTCTCTTTGGAGAAGGAAAAAAGAAGGCATGTGTGATTGTGGTTTACAAAATCACAAAGGTGGCACATAAACTGAATGTGAAACTTGGGTTTATCACATCCTGCCATATTAGGATTAAAGGGCACTCAGTGTTTGGAAGTTATCTTCTGTCTTAATAGCAGATCAGTTTAAAACAGATGGCAGCACCTCTTCACACTGCAGTCATGACTTTCTGGAACTTGCTGCCACAGGAGGTGTAGAGACAGGCACTGTTGGCAGGTTCCAAAAGGGCTTGTGTGCATGCATAGGCACCAGGCCCATAAATGGACACTGAACAGACTCGGAAGGGAGGTGCCCTCTGAATTCCTGCTTCCACACTTGTGGATGCCAGCAGAGAGACTGCAAAAAAGGCTCACGTGCTTGCTCGAAATAGCCTTTGTTTTTGCTGCTGTCAAAGGCAGAATACCAGGCTGGATGCCCTGTACACCTGACCTGGGAGGGTGCCACTTTCCTTGCTCTGTCAGGAGGACGTGCTGTGGGCTGTTCTTGAACTCTGTCTGACTGTCAGGGTAATTGTTCAAGACTCAGGTCAGCCAAACCTGCTTAGAAAAACAAAATCTTCTCCTAAAAATGAGGCTGCTTCCTTGCCCTGTGTGCCACTCTGAGAACTGGATCTCCCTGACTGCAAAAAGCAAAAGGTATTACAAGAGGATACAGAGATTACTCTGCCCACATCTATCCTGTCAGAAAAATTCCTCTTTCCCTGACCCTGAGAGCAACCTCACTCTGTTCAGGAGGATGCAAACATTTTAAGATTTAGCTCTGTGATAAGGCCAATGCTTGGAGATACTTGGATGTTAATGTTTCTTCCTGGCCACCCTGTCCCCAGTTGATCTTCTTCACACCTTTTTGGCTACTGGTGTCTGTGACTGGCTGTGAGCAGTTGTCTGTGCTTGCTGAGTCTCAGGGTTTCAGATGAAGGAAGAGCACATATCTGGAGTTCAGGCTTGCCCCAGGGTAGAAGGAGAAAATACTGTCACTGGGAAAGCTGCTCTGCTCTCAGGAGAGTTAGGATGAGGGAGAAGTAAGATGCTTGTTTCAAAATAGTTTAATTGCAAGGTTTCAGTGTCTTTCTTTCCTGTAGGAGTGCTGGCAGGCTGTAGGAAAGAGTGTTTTTGCTTGTAGAAGGAGTAACAACTGAGATCAGAAGTCCCTTTATTTTGTTTCCTATATTCTCTGTTGCGCTTTTTGGTTGTATTGATAACATTGTTAGTTAAATCCTCTCTTTAATGCAAATATGATGTAAGTAGGATGCACTAGCTGAAATTTTTATGACTAAACAAGACTTTAAAAATTTTTTTTAATGTAGATTAAGCAGGATTTCTCACTTTCAAACCCTCAGTGTTTTATTTCAGAAATTATTTCTGGCCACAGTTTACAGCAAGATCATGACATCTTCATTCATCTGACTGAATCGTGGTCACTGTATTTATGGGATTAATATGAAACATGAGAGCTGAGATAGGGACTGACGTGTCTTAGAAGGTTACTTCAGTTCCCTCAGGTCTTTGGTTCTTCAGATGTCTCATAAAAATGCTTTATAAATGTTCCTGGGATAAGTTTAACCTTTTGTTCATTATACTTTCCTTTGTCTTTCAAGCTGAAATATTAAGAGGAGCTTGGTTCCTCATTCCTCAAGAGATGCTAATTTCTTGAAGTTTTGTGAAAACAGCAGGTTGGATGAAGAGAGAGACCCTCTTGTATTTCTCCATAAACAGAAGGCTGCAGTAGCAGTTTGGGGAAGCCAGGCATTTGACTTAAGGCAAGGATCCTGAGGATGCAGGCTTCATGGTTTTGGAGTTTTCTTTGTGAAACTTTTTCTCAGCTTCATCCCATGGCAGCTTGTAGCTGTTGAGTTTATTAGTGCTTTCTTACTGCATGCAGGACTAGGGTTTGGCAGCAACCGTGAGACTTAGACTTCCATAAAGCCCCTGATGTGATGTGATTCTTCTTTTTCGGGACCACAACTTGATTTGCAGTTCACTTTAATTGCAATTTGTGCAGTTTTAGTTGTGTTTCTTGAGGATTCCTGCTGAGCTAGTCTCAGCTAGGGCTTTGCACTTAGCATAAATGGTACAAAGGGAGTGCTGCTTCTCTAAACATCTGCGCTACAACAAATGAGATGAGCATGGGGGGTGGAGGCGATAAAGAAAAAACATTTTCTGCTCTTTTTGTTGGGAGGAAGCTCAACTGTGAAGAGGCATTGCATCATGAGCTCTAATGAAAGACCAGCCATTCCCCTTGGGAAAATGAAAGCACTTGCCTCATTTCCCTCTTACTGGCAGCTGTTGCTTAGGAATTTTGTTTGAGAATGAAATGCTGCTTTGGTTGACCTGAGAAATGGCTTTAATACAAATGGCTGCCAATGGTGTACACTGCAAGTGTTGTGAAGGACGGAACTATTTTCTTAAAAATTAATAGCTCAGACTAGAAAATTAGTGGTTTAGACCCAAATGTATAATCTGCATGAGTTCTGATGTATTCAGCTGTCTCCTTGAGACTAGTTTTTGTCTTTTCCATCTGTGCTGCTCTGAGGAAGTAGCAGATCACATTAGCATCAGGGAATGGAAGGAGACCAGGAGCTCTGATGAGGAAAACACTTAATTGGGCTGAGAGAAGAAAGGGATGCTGATGTGGCAGACATTACTGAGAATATAATTTGGCAAAATAATGGAAGAGAACCTAGCTCAGGTTCAATTCTATACATTATGTTTTATCTTTACAAAATACAGCATGGAAATGTTTGTGCATTGTTTTATAGAGAGAGTTCATTTTTTGAACACTAACACCCAGAAGTGATATTGTTAAGTCTGGCAACATTTAGGTCTTGGCTGATGGAAGAAGGCACAGCGTGAACTGCTCTGTTGGTTGTGCTCATTCTTCACTCTGCTGCTGTGACATGTGCAAAGATCTATGGTTAGGAAACTCATCACCAGGCCTAACTTTTGAAGAAAGGTTGTATGTCAGGAATTGTGAAATTGCCTTTGTGAGGTGTGTGCTGGGCATTTTGTAGGGAGTCTGAGATGAATCAGCTGCATCTGAATCAGCCTGGAGATGAATTGTGCTCCCCTTGTGCTTCAGTGGTGCACTAGCTTTGAGAAGCTGTGCCCAATCTCACCTCCAAAATGCTGTTGCTCCTCTGTTTAAAACAGCTGACCTTGGCACAATTGCTTTGCCAGTAGTCCCACCCTGAGCAGGTGTGGCTTCAGGTACTTGGTGGCCATTTCAAGAGCAAGATGTCAGAAGCACGTTGTAAAGCATGGTAGAGATGAATGAAGTATTTTACCTGCTGAGATAACAAATGGAATTTGATCTGCTAAACAGAAGCAGAGTTTGCAGGGGATAGCTTTTCTTTTAGTGGGTCCTGTTATGAAGGACCTGTTATTTCCTGTGGGAAATGAGTTTGCCAAGTCTTCCTCCACCCACCTGAGTATGCTGGTCAAAGAAGACTTACTTATTTTAACTTCTAACGTGGCTAGCAAAGCTGTATGGCAAAATTTAGGTGCCAATGTATACTGAGAGCAATTCAGCTCCAGGAAAGTTGGGGAAAAACAGGAGAAAAAACTCCTATATAACATCTTGTCAGCTTCTCTTTGCATGTTGGCTAAGTATAATTAGGAAAATGAAAAGACACAGGTGCCTCAAATCTGTGTGTTCTGCTTAACAATACTCAGTGAGAGCAGCTGACCCAGTGAATCATGGTGGGCTGAAGCTTTCTTGTTCATAATAAACCCAGTGAGTTGTTCCTTTGTTGGCTTTCTGTTGACAGCAGTCATGTGGGATTTACTGTCTCTGCAGTCAGTGTGACAGCAATGTGATTTTCTGTAAGTCCTGGTGTGTAGCTAGGGAGGAGGTTTTGTTTGCTTGGTTGAAGTTGTACCCTGATGAATGAGTAGTTGGAGTGTTCCGAGCTTTCTGTTTGGGTGCAGGATGGTGTGGCCAGATTAATTCATGAAGATCTCGGGCTTGGGCTTCCGGTGGCATCGAGTTCTTTCCACTCCTCGGACATGTCTTCACTTTTCACTGCCTGTGGTCTTCATGGTGAAAGATGGGAGAATAGGGTGAAAATGATGACTGAAGCAAACAGCATTTCTGCCTGTTACGTATAGTATTTTTATTGAATGATTTTGGGGCCATTTGTTTGTTTTAGTCCCAGTGGTCCTCTTTGTGTTCAGTTCAAGGGTTTGCTGTGAACTACATGCTGTTAAAATTAATTGAGGCACAGGCTGTGCTGGTTTAGAAAATGAGTTAGAGGTACATTTGTTGGCAGACTGCTCACTACAGAAGGAGGTAATCCCCGCTTTTGCGTAAACACACAGATGTGTTTTTGTGGGCTTAATTGAGCTTTGCCAAAATTGTCCAGCCTCTAGTGCTAGTGCAAGAAGGCAGAAAATCCTGTGGTATGTTCAAGTATGGCATGGTGTCTAACTCAGTTAAGGCAATGACAGCTGCCCCAGTTGATGCCTTGTGGCCCACAGCTCTGTAGTGGAGCTGCACTTGGGAAGGCCGACTACAAGGGCATCACCAGGGCAAGTCTGTGGGAAATTAGCTGGCTTGGGTGCTGGGCTTGGATATTCTGCTCTGATTTTGCTTGTCATGCCTGCTTCCATGGCAATCCCCAGGATTAGAGTCATCTCAAGGGGTGATGTCTTGTCTAACCAGATCAAATTTTTGTCAGTCGGAGAACAGAAATGTATATGAAAACTGTCCTATGTGAAAATAGAAGAAAGTTTCTTGCTGTCTGTTCATACTTACTAATCCACTAAGGTATTTTTTCCCTGTCCTTTTTTTTCTTCTTGAAAATGCATACAGATAATTTCCTAGCTGTCAGCCTTGTGAACTGTCAGCCCTGTGCCATTGCCATTAAAGGCAATAGGTTCTTTTTGTCACCTACAGTTATTAAAAGTCATTTTTGTGAAATCAAACCTTGAGGCACACAGAAGATAATGTGGAGTGATTGGTTGGTTGGTTGTTTATTGTTTTTTCTTAAACAAAGGGTGATGTTTCAACATAGGAAAGGTGAGGTTTTTTCCTCTTTCCTAGTTAGCATTTTTGCTTGATGATAATAGATGTTTTGGGTGACTTCAGTAATCATGGTGACAGTCAGCTCCAACAGGGTAGGTACGTGCTTGAACAATCAGAAATGAATTAATAGTAAACATTAAGCTGAGGTGTCCAGCATTGGAAATTCAGTATCAATATTGTTAGTAGATTGGAGAGGTATGAATTCCATGATGTGCTTGTCTCTGAGGTGAGTCTTGGCTGGTATCCATGTGAATGCAGAGACAAACTCTGCACTTAGATTGACAGGGAACAATACAAGTTAAAGCTTGGGGTCTTGAAATGTATCATAGAGATGCCAGATTTAGGCCTGCAGACTGTTTCCTGTCCCTTTAGTATCCATTGTGCCTGCTTTGTTTGCCCCCAAATAGAACTCTATAAAGCTGAAAGAGCTTTTGGGGAGATGAAACGGGTAGTTTAGATGTAGCTGTGTTTGTCTTTATTATGGCAGTTTAGGGGAGAGGGAAGATGCAAAATAGAAGGGCAAGAGGGCTTCATTTCTCTAGGGAGAATAGAGACTCGAATTCTGAAAATGTTCAGTAATTTGGTATTTGTAATATAGTAGGTGGGGTCTGGCAACTCTGCAAAATGCTACACAATCTTAGAGTTGTGCTTAAGGAATTAATGACAGAGCTGCCTTTCACTGGTGTTCCTTTTTTGCCTCAGTTTTCTGATTTTGAAATAAAGGTATGCTCTCTGTGCTATGCAGGAAATCAGTATCTGAGCCCAGATCAGAATTCAAGGTTTCTGGCTTCTCCATTCAGACCACACCTTTCTTTTTATAGCTATGGGAAAAAAAGTCTGCTCCAGCATGTCATTTAGCAAAATGCCATATAGGAAAAGCAAAACTAAGCCTAAAAGAGCTAAAAATACTTGATTTTAAATTAGGAGACAGAAAAAGTTCAGCAGATTCTCTCCGGCAAGTAGAAGCTTACGGTGCCACAGCAGATGTGCTCATCTTTGGGGTCGTGTCTGGCAAACTGAGGTGCCTGCAAAGGTGTGGGCTGAGTTGTGCTGAGTGGTGTCCATTAGACTGGGATACAGGACTGGCCACTGAAGTCAGGGAAGTCCTTTCTCAGGATATGCTCCACTGGAATGTGTTTGTGAGGACAGATGGAACACTGCAGCTTGGTTTGTCCATAGGGTGAATGTGTTCAGGTGTTCTCTGAAAGCATTGAGGTTCTTCAGAGCCTCTCCCTTTTCTGATTGAAGCCTTAAATCATCAAAGCTGAGAGCTGAAACTCTTTCATACTATATATGGCATTTGTGCTAGTGGTAGAAACTGGAGTGTATTTATAACACTGGTTTGCTGCGGGAATACAGATTGGGAACAAATGTTTGTTTGGAAAAAATCCAGTTCCAGGGTCTTCTTTTACTGCTGCACGTGAAATCCAGAGTAACCTCATAAAAGCAACAGTTGAAAAAGCTTAATAGGGCCTTCCCCGTGGAAAAAGCATACAATTGGTGTAATGATACCTATCTGGAGAGTTACTTGTGATGGTTTATGTAGCAGGCAGTGACCTTGTATGTAACATCCTGTCTGTCGAGTTGGAATGCAGGGATGCTGTCGTGTTGTTGGCACACACTGGGATTTGTTGGGGCTGCTTGTCAGGATGTGCTGCTATTTTCACATGTACTCCTTGTTCAGAAATACCTATTTGTGCCCCAAGTAATACTTCATGAAAATTTGAAGTGTTCTTAACATGACGGCGTGGCATTGGCATGAGGAATCCAAGCCATAAAATGGGCTGAGCTGTTTTGCATACTGCTACAAAATATTTGAAGGAAAACAGTGGGCAACAGAAGGGCACAGGTGTCTTTGGGTGTATTGATTAAACCATCTCCCTTCAGTCCCAGTGTTCTGTTTGATTTGCTTCATGTGTTAATCCTTTCTGTTGCACAGCTAATTACTGTTCTGTTGAGCCTCTGTGGAATAATTAGCATTTGGACTAAGAATGTTCATATCCAAAATCATAAAATAATTGGTTTTATTTTGTGTTTTAAAACTGCTGTCTTGTTTTTGAAGGATGTTCAGAAGGAGAGAGAACCTCATGTTTATCTCAGTAAAGAAGAAGTTAAAGAGAAGATACAAAGCTATAATTCATCTGTCACTGATAAATTAAAGATGACCTTGGTAAGTTTTTAATGTGAGCAGTTGAGCTGTAGCTTTGTAGTGCATTGTAAATAATTTTATTTTCATATTAATATGAAACTGTCTCTGTTTTAATGATTTTCTAAGAGACATTTCCTTAGATCTGCAAATTAAATCTCATGTCTGAAATGCTTTTTATCCATGTAACTCTTTTACATGGATCAAAACAAACTTGTAAAAACAAACTGATGTAATTTGAAATGTGTTTAAGTTAACTGTCAGCTGACACTAAGGTGTAAATTTATCAGAATTTCTGACAAATTCTGAAAACACTCAGATGATAAAAATGAAGGTATATTTATCTTATTTCTGCAGATACATTTTTATCAGATTTCTTTGATAAGGATTACTGTAGGAGACTTAACTGTCAGAGTAGTCATACAGGTTTTCAGCATGAAGACACTTTCTTTCCCCTGCCCCCAAAACATAGACAGTACAAACTGAAAGATATAAGACACTTCATTTCCAAGGATTGTGAACCAGATCTAATATTCAGTCCAGTCTACTCAAGACCATACTAACAAAATTCACATCTATGTGCTTAGCAAGCTGTTACTCAGTTGTTATGCTGTCCAGATTTTCTAATACATGACGTTGATGTATTCCTGTGGGTGTATATGGAAATTTTGAAATTCTGTTATGTCCTAAACCGTTTAAGTATGACTGTGTACTAAAAAGAGCTTTGTTATGTGTTTGCATGTGGATCAGGACTTATTATGTATAACACCAGATTGTCAAAAGCTTTCTAGTTCAGTAAGGCTTGATTTGCTTTGGTGTTCTGTCTTTCAGAAGCGACTGGAATAAACAATTTCAGATATTAATTAGATTGGCATTTACTCTGGGGTTTTGCCTGGGGTTTTTTGGTTTTGTTTGTTTGGGGCTTTTTTCAACCTTGATTTGACCATCTAAATGCCTTAGACTAAGTTGACAAAGACAGCTAAATTGTGGGAGATAATTTCTGTATTTCTGCATTAAATCTATTGCTGAAGATGGATATTAGTTGTCTTTTTCACTTCATAGTTCTCTCTTAAATTGAAAACTTATCACTGGTATGTTGTACCTTTTGCTTGATGAGGTCCTAATATACTTAGAATTCAACAGTTACTATTAAGAAAAAGTTAATACTCAATTAATAGTTATTAATAAGAAAAAGCATAACTGTCTGAATTAGCAAAACAGTACCTTTCCTGTGAGATGTCCTGTACTGCAGTGGTATTTAAATTATGTTCACTGTGAGCATTTCATCTGCTGTGTCACAGCTGGTCACTGCTGATGACTCTAACAGTGCAGGCCTTCCCTTCGTTGCAGAACGCGAACGGGGTTTACACTGGCTTCATCAAAGTGCAGCTGGAGCTCTGCAGACCCATCACTGTGCAGTCCTCCCAGAGCCAGGAGAGGTATGCTCCCAGCAACCAGGAAACGGCGTTCTACTTGCCGGACGGCTGCGTGAACACCCTTCACATCAGCAGCACCAACACCGTGCGCGAAGTCATCGAGGCCTTGCTCAAGAAGTTCTTCGTGGCTGACAACCCTGCCAAGTTTGCACTTTATAAACGCTGTCACAAGGAAGATCAAGGTAGAAGCTGAGCTTGTGAGCTGCTGGTAGTGGAAGGGTTTGGGGAGGGAGCTGTGCTATGGTAGTGCATGAAATGAGCCAGGTGGAAGAACTCAGATAAATGGGGGTGACAACCTTCCTACCTTGCCTTTTTTTCCTTATGTAAAGTACTGTGGTAAGACAGTAAAAGACTGGGGGTATTTCCAGATAATTGATCCAAGATAAAGTCACCTGCTAAAACATTTACACAGATCTCCTGTGATTTGCAGTCCATTTCATTTTGTGCCCTTATCAGGCCCTGAATTTCAGCTGGCCTGCTACACTGCAGAGTTGTGAGATTAAGTTACAGGACAGGTTTTGGAAAAGATCAACCCTGGTGTCTGTGATGCCTGAGGTACTGGCACTGGCACACTGCTCTCGAGGTGATTACCATGGACACGTGTGTTATGCTCATGTGTGTCAGTGCACGTGGCTGTCCCTGGGCACTGGCTGCTGTTAGGAGTTTGTTGTATGTTGTGATGGCAGTACCAGAAGATGGAAAAGGGTTTTTTTAAAGGAAAGGTGCATTTTGCCAGTGTTGCATTCCTGCACTTAGAATCCACCTTCCTTTGGACATTGAGAGCAGTTTTAGGAGTTCAGATGTTTCTGACTGTCAGGCAGGCGGAGTTGTCTTGTAGACTTTGTGTGTGAAATTTAAAGTGGAAAAGGTATCAGAATAGTGATACACAGTTCTGATGCCATAAATTCTTGGAGCAACAGATCTGTGTGTTGTATTTTTTTCTTGGGGGTTTTTCTCCCCCTCCAGCCCTGCATGTACTGTGTTGGCTGGAGGCCATTTCATTCCTGTGCAAATGCAGTGTTGCACTATCAGCATCAGTCACCTGTTCAGCTCCTCTAAAACTCACAGCTCAAAACCAGTATGTAGACTGATAGATAAACAGAGTGTAAATTTTGGCTGCACATGCACCCTTCTGAAATGTGCTAGCATTAGTCATTCCATTTGAAACATTGTTGGTAAAGATGATAATTACTGTGGTTTCCTTCTCCTGCAGTTTATACGTGCAAGCTGTCAGACAGAGAACATCCCCTCTACCTGCGCTTGGTGGCAGGCCCCAAAACAGAAATGCTCAGTTTTGTTCTACGTGAGCACGAAACTGGAGAAGTCATGGTACGTCACAGCCGTGCTGGGTCAGTGTTTGTGTAACTGCATGGATGAGCGGGCTCCTGTTGGAGCTGTACTGACCACACAGTTCATTTTTCGGAAGCAGACTTTTTCCCCTGTCAATTTCCTTTGTGCCTTTTGTAAACATTTCATTTGTGGTTAGATTGACCTGTTGTTACTCGAAGAAGAAAAAAAAACCAGTTTAAAAGAGTAAAATATTTTGAGATGCCCCAAGATTTGCAAGGAAGGTGCCTGATACTGTTTCAGTTTGAAATTGTCTGCAGTGTGAGAGGTTTTGTTTAGAACAAAAGGTTTGTATATATAGATGTGTGAGTTTTCTGTTCATCTCACCCCTTCTTTGCTCTCTCTGTCTCTGCAGTGGGAAGCTTTCAGTATTCCTGAACTGCAAAACTTCTTGCGCATACTGGACAAGGAGGAAAACGACCAACTGCAGCTCCTGAAGAGCCGCTACGCAGCTTACAGGGGCAAACTCGAGGAGGCCCTGCGTGGGGTGCTGAAACCTGGTTAAAAGGGGCCAAAGGACTCTCAGGAAAACACACTACCAAATGTCAGTAGAGCATGCCAAACCCAACGTCCTAAGAGCAGCTGAGAGTAGTTCTCTTTATTCAGCAGACTGTTTTGTGATGCCAGGGTAGACTTAGTTCCATAAGCCAGGTCACTTAGCATCTTGCACCCACAAGTAAGGGATTCTGCATGTTTGTACATCAGTTTGCAACCCTCTGTGTGCCTAGAGAGTTTCCCAAGTTATCTTGGTGCAAGCTGTGAAACTGTAAGCAATTTCCTAGGATTCTATGAAATAAGATTTTTATTTTTGTTTTTCTTCTTTGCTTAATGGTATCTTTATAAGTAAGGATGTGCAAATTGATGGGTTAAAAAAATTATTAAAGCCATTTGGATGAGAACTAGTTGGAGCACTATCTTAGATATGAAATTGATTTGCACTACCTTTCTGTTTTCAAATAGTTACTGTATAATTTGTGAGAGAACTGTTATAGGTGGAAGGCAAATGAGATCTTGTGGTTTGTACTGTGAAATTTGTAGAAAGCTTTTAAAGTGGTCTTTGTGAAGAAAGTAAAGAGAAAGTTGAAAAGAAGGTAAGAGTTGGGGGAGAAGAACTCTAATAGCTGACAGAGGAGGTTCTAAATGAAAATAGTATTTACACAGAGGAAAGTTGAAATACTAATTCTACAAGGTTAAAGTTTTAGTATGTTATAATATTGTGAATAAGTTTTATGGTTTTTAACTGCATAAATCCACACTGGAAAAGAAATAAAGATAATAGAAATAGTGGGAAGGAATGAGAAGCAAAAGCTAAGTAATAATGGAAATGGAGCTGCACATACAGGTTCCTTTTGGAGAAGCTGATTCCATAAAGGCATAGTCAGGGTTTGAAAAGTGTGGCAAACCTAAAAAGCTGCTTACTTGAATTCTGAAAAGTGGTCCATGTCTCAGATAACTCTGTGAGAAATACCTGTCTAGCAAGGGTTCAGACATAAGCTACAACTACAGATGCATTTGGTCTTTATTGTAAGTCAGGTCTTTCCTCTGGCTCAGTGATCCATTTTTAGGCTGGATAATCTTGAATTACCATATCTGAAAGACAGAAATAGCTTCCTCTGCTTCTTTCTTTGTTAAAGGCTCAGTCCAGCAGAGAAAGTAGAATTTCTTACTCACATTTCCAGCTCAGCAGAACGTTAACATTTATTGTCTGTGTTGGTGACTGAGCTTAGTAACTCTTGCTTTTAATAATTCAAAAGGTTCTTTTCCTTATGGTTTTAAACTCTTAATTGAAAAACTGATTACCAAATTCTGCAGACTGCTGATTTACTTGATTTAAAAGTAGGAAAAATGTAGCAAGAAAACTTTTTACTTTAGTGTAAATATAGTTGTTGTTCTTTCAGAGTTATTTATCTAAAAAAGCATGTTCAAAAGAAACCAAAGAAGTGGGTGTGCAATAGAAGCATGGAAGCATGAGGCAGATTTGAGTGACTGATACTGTAGTCATTATCATGCCAGAGAGGAAATGAGTTATGTACTGGGGGGTGGGGGAGTGGAGGAGTGCTAAGGATTGAAGAGCAGCAGAAGTTGTGGTGGGATTTTTTCCCCTCTCTTCTTAAAGTGTTCGTTTTAAATTCCCAAGGAATTGTTAAAACTTTAGTGACATCTAATGGATACTGTGTGAAACTCCAAGATGCTTCTGTTCTTCCCCTTAATTTTATGTAATTGTGCCTTTGTTTCCTTTCCTCAGTAAGATTCTTTTTAAAACTCTTCACAAGTTTTTTAGGTAAAAAGAATTTGCAAGCTTATGAGACAATCATAATGTTTTAAAGAGTTAAGAGAAATTAAGAGTAGGACTAACTATAAAATATATCTAAGGCATATCTTGTTTTGTTTTTTTCATTTCACATGTAACATTGTAGTGCATGTGTGAGTTAGTAACATTATCCTCAAGTGAGACACTTTATAATGGTTCAGGGAATGCTTTTGTGTTTTGTTATAATTTGTTTTTCTAGGAATGCAGCAGCATGTTGGTGGGTATTCTGTTAACATCTTAATTTATGTATCTGCCCATGGCTATGTAATCATTGCATAATCGCTGTCAATATTGAACCATTTGTTGCTCAGATTTAAACACTGTTTGAGTTTTAAAGTTGAGTATAAAAATATGTGAATTTTGGTTTTACTTGAACTAAACTATCAGTCTTTTTAAGTAGGCACATCTGCATTTACTTCAGCCAAAAACCTCAATCAGTGTTGTATGCACTATGAGTCTTGATTTGGGGTGAAGGGGATGGGGGTGGGGGACCAAAATAAACTTTTATTTTAATTTTGTCTTAGTCCACAGTTAATTATTGTAAGATGTCGTGTGTGGAGGTAATTTTTTTCTTTTTTTGTTCTACACACTGGCAGTTACAGCAGCTTTAATTTAAAAGAAATGGTCATGCCTGGTCAGTTTTATCTTTTTTTTTAATTTTAGCATCAAATTGAACTGTCAAAGCTTTTGTTGCAAAATTGTTTTCTTGTCATTATATGATGGTACCAGAAAGATTAAATGATGAGGGAGGGGGAATGCAGGGAAACATTAAAATGTATGTCTTTAAATACAAACATTTAAACTATTTATAATTTTAACAAGCTTAGTTTTATTTTTGTAGGGAAGTTTTTATTCCCCGTAAAGTTATTACTGAAATGGCAAAAACTGTGATGGTTCCATTATTAAAGTTGAAGTTGGCAATACTTGGTTCCGTGACGTGTTTGGTTTTTCCTTTACCTGTCGATGGTGCTGTGAGGACTTTGAGGCCAAGTGCATTTCCCTGTGAAGCAGCAGTGGGTCCTGTGGGCAGACACAGCTGTGCTTTAGCACAGGTCAGGGTTTGCCTGGGGGACAGGGAGGGAGCTGAGGGTGGTGGGGCTCACAGAGCAGACCCCTCCCCAGGGGGAGCACAGTGGTGCTGGGGCAGCCCACGGGTGGGTGGTTTCCTTCTGTTAAAAAGCACCTTGCAGAAACGAGTACACAAGGCTGGAGCTGACACCCTGGGAGGGAAAATGCTTTCCACTCCTTTTTATCTTTAATGGCTTTTTAGTGGTTTTCTTTGGTAATACCCATGTTTAATTTTCCAGTTACCTATTTTGTGTTTTTTAGAAGTGGTTTATTCCTTCCTGATGGAATTGGTACAAGGGAGCTGCTGAGCTGTTTGCTGGCCCCACAGCAGGGGAGATGGCAGTGGCTCAGCCAGGGCCCTGAAGGCTGGGTTATGTGAGACCTCACAGCTTGGTGTGTGCAACAACCACATTACCACTGTGTATGCACTTGGTAATGCCTGCAGATGGCAAATACTTCAGCACTTAGCCAGGCTGGGATGGATAAAGGCCTTAAAGATCCTGGAGTCAGGCAGGCTGCTGAGCACACAAGCCACTGGGCTCTGCCTGTGGCAGTTGTGCACTACCAGAAATACAGCTTGGCAAAAGAAACCTCGTGTGTTTTGGCTGGATCAGGGGCAGAACCATCCGTCCACAGACTGATGAGTTCAGTGCAGAGGCAGAGCAGCACAGCAGCACCGTCTGTGGAGCAGTTGGGCCACTCCTCTCCACGGCAGGGATCAGCAGTCTGCTTTGTCTTCCTGCAGGCCGAAGTTTTAGCACTGAATTTTTTTAACATCTGCAGAAAAGCCCACCAGACTCCATTCCCTTCCTGCCCTCCTCCTGTATGTGTGTGAGTATTTAATGGTTTTCTTTCCTTCCCAGGTTTCCACCATGGGGATTTCCAGCTGCAGTCCTTGCAGGCTTTGTCAGCATTCACTTTTTACCACCTCCCACTGATCTAGAACCATTCAGGTATGTTTTCACTCTTCCATTTAATGTTCAATAGCATGCCTGTGTTTGCTGGGAAATAACTGCTTTGGAAACTTTTCCTACACTTTTCATCTTGTGGGAGCACATAAATTACTCTATTTAAATTCGTATGCAGGAGAAATAGTTTCTCCTATAAAAATGGAAAACAGAAACACTTTTTTTAACAAGTGGATTTTGAGCAAAACAATGCTGACTATTGCAGTATTCATACATTCCCATAAGGAGATTGTTAGTACACCTCAGACTAATGGTAAGGAATAACTGTCTAGGATTATGGCAATTTTGTGTTGGTATTCATTTCAGAAAATAAAAACTTTAAAAAGTCTCTATACTTCTAGCTTAGGCCTGAAAGCTCCACAGAAGCTGAAATTAGAAGTGTTTTCAGTTGTAGCAGCATAGGCCTAAAAAGGACCCAGCCCAACACCTTGCACTGAGGCACGCAGTACTTGCAATGTTTCTCAAGCTCCTATCTTCCTGCTTTTCTCAAAGATGGTTTTTAAAATTGTCTTTTTATTGCACTTTCTGTTTTACCTCTCCCTCTACAACTTTTGGAATGGGTGGTGTAACAACTGGAATTTTGAAGAGGTTTTTTAAATCCAAGGATTAGTCCTGCAAATGCACTGTGTTGCCAAATGTAACTTTTGATGATGCTGTATAAAGTACTAACTTGGTGCTGTCTTTCTTGAGTGCATTTTCCATATGCATAGGACAGGATATTACAGATAAGGTAGTTCTTTCTTGCCTTCACCACAAATACCCATGAGAGAAGTAGAGTGCAAAACCCCCTTCACTAACTCTGTCAACCTAAATATAGCATTGTGTGTGGCCTTGCACGTAGCATGAGAGGAAATAGCATTGCAAGTGTAAGATTTCTCTCTTTAAATACAGAGTGTGGAATGTGATGAGAAATTTCAGCTGTTTCCAGCCTGTCTCAGGAGGAGGAATTAGAATGCCAGTATATTCTGACAGTGAAGTTCAGCCTCGTTTTTTTCCCAGGCAAAGCTGTATTGGAACACGGGCTCTGACGCTGTCCCTGCAGAGAGACAGGTGCTTTCTGTATGCCAGTAATCCCAGACAGTTCTTTCAATCTAGTCTTGTCAGCTGATACTTTCAGAATCTGCCCTCTTTGCTCCTAACATTTTTCCATAGATGTGAGTGAGCAGATGTTAGACACTTCTGTATTTTTATCTGTCTAATAAGCACTCACAGTCAGAATGTGTGGGGTTTTAGTACTACTGGCACAGAAAGGCAGCATAACTTGTACAGAGTATCTTTTAACACCTGTCACCAAGTGACAACACTCATTTTTAAATGTAAACAGGGCTGAGTGAAAATGCAGGTCACATGAAAAGAACCCAATATCTACCTTAGTTCAATCTGTGTAAATAAAAGATGTTTCAGAAGAACTTTTCCAGGAGGTTAACAGACTTGACACTAAAAGAATTGTAGGTCTAGGATGGGTCCTGTGCATTGTGCTGCTTCAGAGCCTGGAGCAGCCCAAAGGCAGGAGGACACTGTTTTCTAAAGGTGGGGCTTAATTGCTGCTGTATTTTCTTTAATACTCTACAGAGAAGCTTTTGAAGTTACTATACAATTTCAAAAGACTTGAAATACTTTTGTGAGGTTTTTGCTTTGTTGATTTGAATGCTTTAAAAGCAGAGGAGAAAAACACTAAGCAGGTATCCAGTAAAAAACGTGGTTAGTTCTTTAGTGTAAAACTTACATGTTTTTGGTATTGTTTTAAAACATCACAGCTCAAACAAACCCACAACACACTTTTTTTCTTTTTTCATAGAATTTTCATGTTGTAGAAGGGTTGGGTTCTTGGTTTGGATCAGTGGCTCTTATGTTTTCCTTTCATCTACTGCCTGTTTAGTTAGCTGATAACAGAACCCTCAGGACAGAAAGGCAGATCATGTGATCTGCTGATGCTTTCACTGATTTTCAACAGCATGAGAGCATTCCCATGAATCTTTAGTCTCAGCCTTGATGCCTTTGTTGCCAACCCATAGGAATCTACAAAGTCATTCTTGCTGACCAAGAGTCATGGAGCTGGTTTTTCCCTAGAACTTGCAAGGAAAAACAAGGAAGTGGGCAATTCAGTTGTGTTCTACCAAGTCCCTCTTATTCCTGTTTTTAGAAAATGGGTGGATTTTGGCAGCTGGAGTAAGTTCAAACAACTTCAACACCTTGAGAAAGCAGATTACTTTGAGATTTGTGAGCAGTTACTGGACCACAGCTTTAAACATAATCTGGTGGATATGATCAAAATACTGACACCTGACTCTGACTAGAGCAGCATCTGGAAAGCAATATAATAGCACTGCCCTTTCTAATCATGGAATTCCCTTGCCCCATCTCTTGAATGAAGCATTAAAGCTGTGTATTTCTTTTTCTAGAACAGGTGATTCCTTTAGCCTTGTAACAGCAATTTTCTTCACAAACAAGGCTTGTTCTTAGAAATTAATGACAAGATGTGGCAAGTGTCCATGACCCCATGACTGTAGTGTGACTTGGGCTGTCAGTGATGGGAGTGTCTATCTAAGTAATACAAAGCTGCCCCTTCCTGTGGTGCTACAGTAAACTTCATAGTTCTCATAAGCTGGAAGATCAAAAGAAAGCAAGCAATGTTTCAGGCAGCCATGAAATACTTCTGCCTACTTGATGGAACACTCCTTGCTGAAGGAGAAATGAAACTGACACCACATGGTTAAGCAGAAATGCAAATAAAATGCAGAAATACATGTTTTAACACTTTGTGAAAGCCTCAGACTTACTTAAATTAAAGGTGTACCACCTTCTCCTCCTTCTGTAGTTCAGGAAAGTTATGTAAGTATTTTTAAACAGAATCATCCAAGAAATTCAACTCTTTAGCAGGGATTGCAGTGAATAAGGAACATGTATCATATTGTTGGTCACAGTTCCCATTTTGGAAAAAGCCTCACGTGGGATTTTATTCTTCATCTTTCCCAGGGCAGAACATCCTGGTCTGTAATTATGAACAGCAGTTTCTCCATTGTGCTTTCTGTTTTCCATCTATTCAACTATACCAGTTTCCAAGGAAATGCAAGCAAGAACAGGTTGCATTTCAATTGTTCCCTCACTTCAGGGTTTCTTCCTGGTGCAAAGTAGTCAGGTGGTGTCCTGCTAGACACTGTAATAAGGCTCCCTGTGGCCAGATGAAGTAGCCCTTGTTAGACAGCAGGGCAGTAAAGCAGAGGCTTTTAAAGGCTTATAAAATAGGAATTCAGCCATTAGACATGTGACACAGCTTATTCCTGTAGGAAGGTTTAACTCAAGCTCAGTAACAAAGATAGGAAGTTTGATAGGCAGTTTATTTTTTCTTTCTTCAAAAGTGCAGCAGTGAACAGGGTCCTCTGGAAGGGCACTTTCTAAACAGATGTTCAAAACAGCAGAAATATGCTCAAAACATGCTACAGCAAAGTATGCTCACATACAGAGAGAGTCATACAAAGAAAATTCAATTTAATTGAAGCACAAGAAATGACAGCTGTTTCAATATGTTCAAATACTGTATTCAGCTTGACAAATCAGTCTCAAATTTCAATCAAGTTAAAAGGTGTTAATACCTGCTTTGGATGTCTGTTTCCAAGTACATGTCCCTGCTACAGGTTCATCCCCCAAAATGAAGAAGCCCAGTTTTCTGGGCCCTTGCTGGGTGAGCAGGTACTGGCTGTATTCACTTACACTGAAGTGATGACAATGAACGTTGGTTTGCTTTAGGGTAACATAATTAATTTATTAATTGTATTTCTCCCTGTATAGTATCTACTTTACCAGATCAGATCATTAAAAAAATCACAGCTCTGCTTTTGATAATAATGATTTTTTAAAAAAGTAAAAAACATGATCACATTTTATATAAACTCAACTCTGTACCAGTAAGGCCCTTTATTTAAAACTCTGTACATTTAACATGAATGCCTTCAGTAACAAGGTACAGATACAGCCATGGTCAAATAACACATGAAATGGAATATCCAGAAAGATCATTTAGTTTTAAAATAACTTAGTTGGGAATTAGATGTGGATAAGAGTCAAAGATCCTTCATAGTAGTTTTTTAGTTATCAAGGATAAGAATTAACACTGTTCATTTGAGGCTGTAAAAATACTCAGAATTAACTGCTTTATGGCAACAGACACAGGTGATAAACTGCTCTAAAAGCAATGGAAGGCAGGCAGCTCTTGGTTCCTGTTCTTCCTTCAACTACATGCTTAACAGTTCTTAAGTCTTTATCAAAAGTGGGAACAAATGAAATATAAATATTCTCCTGAACCACTAAGTAGGGACTGATTAATTTTAATTCTGAATTTCAATTTAATACATTTACTACCTATGCCAGATTTCAGGTATGGTGTGGTTCTCTGACAGTGAGTGTGTGAAGTTACTTAGCCTTATTACAAAATGCTTTACAGGTATGTGCAGATAGCAAGAGTATTAATTTGGGTAAAACATCTGGTCACTCATACTAAATAATATGCATCAATTCTGTCCACTTTCATATTAATAATTAGGCAAAAAATAAATCATTCAAAAGAAAGTGTCCTTGTTAGGGCTTAAAATCACTTTAAGAAAAGTTTGTATTAGAGTTGCATTTCTGTACCCATAACAAAGTTTTTTTTCTTATAAGGAGCAACAGAATGGACATAACTTGCACTGAAACTTAAGCAGAAGCTTGATGTAGGACCAGGCTTTGATAGGACTGATCAGGGTTTAATGTGCAGCAGTCAATGTATTTCACACTAGCCTCCACACAGCTACAAAAATGAAGTTTAAACAAACAGGTCTACATTGCTAGAATTCTCCAGGCAAAATACTACCTACATGAGCTCAGTGTGCAAGAAAACCTTTGAGAGCATGAAGACAACTTTGGTTTTGTTTCTAGAGACAAAACAGTATATGAAGGATACTGATGGCCTATACTAAAAGCTTGAGAAACAAGAAACAGGATAAAGCTACAGCTGTAGTTGAGAAAAAAAAGTCCTGAGTTTTTGAAAGCATGTAAGGAGTCTGAATATCCAAAACCCTCTATTTATACAGATGCTTCAGCTGAAAAGTTGCCTCTCAAGCTATTTTTTTCTCCAAATATTTGGTCACTTCTGAGATTTGAATCAAAAGTTCCATCAAAATCTAACCTGTAGGCCACCACAGAAGTTTGCAACTCTAAGCTGCATGAAGGACAACTTCTGTGCCTCAGAATGAAAAGCCAAGGAAGTTCAACTTATGTTATTGTAGCATTGCTTGTATCCAGTTGATGGATCTGTACACCTTTAAGGGATATGCACCTTCACAGTTCTGAGTCATTCTTCATTGCCTGCTTAATGATTAGTGGACATAATCATGCTCTCCACTGGGGTAAGAGATGTGAAATAACTAACTGAACACTAAATAGGTTTGCCACAGTTTGTTTGTCAAGGGAATGATTATCATGCCTAAAATTAGAGTTGATTTGCCCACAAGCAACACAAACTTGTCTTGCAGAAGATCCATAATTCAGTGTTTCCAGATGTTGTTTTGCCAGTGAATCTGTACAGAAGTTACATGGTAATGCAAGTTTGTGTTTTTCGAGATTTAGAAAGACACTCAAGTTTGGGTGCACGTGATGGCTGCATTTCAGATAAGCCTAATCAGAAGGCTGCAAAGACATCACCCTTTTAGAGGGAAACCAGGTGACTTCTGATGTGCAGACCTTTGGTGTGAAGGCCACTTTTTGCAGGTTCCAAGTAGTTTTGTCTCAACCAAAAAGCAACACTCTATGAAGCACTTAAACTGCCTAAAATAGCTCTCAGCCTAATGCCTAGTGAGCATTGATTCCATGATTTATTTTTAAGCTAGTCTGCTTTCAGAATAATTTACCTTTAAGAATCTAATCAACATAAGAAGTTAGACAATTCAAGACATTTGGAGGTTAGAGACAGATCACCTCTACTGTGGTGCCCTGGCCGTTGGATTTTGTTTATTTTAGTATTACTTCTGTTTGTGTATTAAAAACAGACTTAAGAGTTAGCCCAAAGCACAGGCACACTTACTTGAGTATTTGTTAGTCTCAACAGTCTCTTAACTCACTAGGAAGTCAGTCTATCTTAAACTCTAAGAGGTTTTTCAGTAGTACATAGTAACCCAGTCCAGCATTTCAAACCAGGAGGCTGAAATTACATTCTTGTTTGCAAGCTACCAAAGCTGACCTACAAAATTCATTGGTCTCATCTAAAGTGGTCTCATTGAAAGAGACTATTTAGCAGATGGATTTTAATTCTGCACAAGACACTTGCTAGTCAGATCCTAAGCTTTTGACTAATGCCCTCCCTACTCTCTTTTGGGCTAGAGTTTGCTATTGTCATTAACAGCCTGGAGCTCAATACAGGAAACCTATACTTAAGCATAGCTTTTAAGAAGGTCTGTGACACTGAATATGGGTGAGCATTACTGTGCAATAGCACCTGCCTATCTAACCTGACTCAAATACACATTTATTGATTTTTTTTTTAGAACAAAATAAACTGTTCAGATTCATAGGCATAGGTTCACTTCTGTGCCTGTGATATGAAAAGGTACTTGAAAGACAAAGGTGGTAATCCAGGATCTGAGCGAGACAGATTAGCTGTGTCTAACAATTTACAGTTAGAGTTCAGCTGTAAAATAGAGATATTGCACAAGGCAACCAGCTAAAGACAAGGGGTTTCCTTCCAAACAGGGTTTGAAAAGCCCATTAAAAGTCTTCCAGCTGCAATCAGTGGAAGTTAACAGAGACAGACCTGCTGCAGTCACTGGAGAAACTGGGCAGTAGGAGCCCAGTGCAGGAGGCTCCCGAGGGTCTTACAAGAACTGTGCCGAAAACCTCCGAGCCCGCAGGCCGTGATTGCTGAACATGAGCCGTGGGTCAAACCTGTACCTGCAGGGAGGAACAGAGTCAGTGTGAGCTGCCTGGCCTGCAGTGACCAGCACTGCCAGAGACAGCTGTGTGCTAGAAGAGCTCTGAACAAGGCTGTGTGAGAAGCCGCTCTCTCAGCAGTACGCAGCAGCAACAATTTCTGGTACAACAGATAAACTAGAACAACAGGCAACCAAAAAGCTGAGTCTCCAAAGAAATAAATCCTAGCTACAATGTGCCAGCAGCATAGGAGCATGTACAACATCAAGCATCCAGGAGATGCATTCTAATAGAAAGCTTTGCTGTCCCAAATGACAAACTGATGTAGCACTCTAAGGACAGTTTGTTGTTTTAAATGCTGCTTAAAAAAGCTGTGGTATAAATGATTAGTGACTGAGTTTTGAGGCACAAAGTGCTATTTACTTTCAACAACTAATACATACAGCTCAGGTCCTGCAGGAAACTTTCTGCTAACAGCATTGCCAGGAACAACCCAAGCTAGTACTTGGAAAATGCCTGCCCTCAGAAACAAGCAGAGCTTTTCCTGGTTTGCAGGCAAACCTGAGGTCAGTCTCTTGACTACTCAGAACAGCTGAACTATACAGCTGTGCTAAATCAACAATGTCTGACAATATTAAAGTACTTGTATTCATACCATCAAAGTTATACTTGGTAAGTTAAAATATAGATTAAGCATTCAAAAAGAGAAGCATCAGCATCTCTGTAAATAACAGCATGTATGACAATAATATATTCCATCACAAATACCCTCTATAAAAGCTTGATTTAAAAAATACACAGTCATATTTGTAAGTGTTAGAGTACTGAAGTGGATCAGTGTTTACCCGGGATCAAAGACACCTGGTGTACGGCACGTTGCTCCAGAGCAGGACTGCAGCATCATCAGCCGATAGTTCATCTTCTCTAGAATTTCTTGATCAATTGTTTTAGCAATGTTATTGATCTGGTGTGGATCTGCAGTCAAGTTATACACTTCTACAAACACCTGTAGAAGAAAGTTCCTGCACTGTATTAAGTCCTGAATGCTAATTAACAGTCATATTATTTGAGAATAATGCTTTATGGCAGTACATAGTCTCAGATGTTATTTTGAACTCCTCTGCAGCAGCCTCACACATAAGCTGTGTTCAGCCATGCAGCTAAATGGTCAAAGACAGGACAGTGTGTGCAAGCAAAGCAAAGTTTTGCAGTAGCACAATTTTGTTGAAAAAGTTTTCATTTTCCCCTAAAGTACTCACCTGCCACTGCAGATTCTTCTCCAACACTTGTCTTATGACTGTAAGACCACAGTAGGAGGCCTTGCCTAAGCTGGCAGTCTTTTCACTAATGGATCTCAAAATATGTAATTTCATGACCAACCATATCAGCATTCTACACTCATCAGTTACTTAGAGCTATCAGACCCAGACAGGTGTCTTGACTTCATGTACAAAATATGCTGAATACAAGTATGCTATAGCCTTCACCAGAAAAAAGCTTATTTTGTGTGCATGAGCTTTGAGGTTTGTCTGGAGGATTTTAGGGCAGATTTGTTTTTTGGTACGTTAAATCTCTAGATACTTCTGTGGGACAAATACTGGTCAAAAGTATCTAAAAAATTTAGCTGTGGTTTTGTCTATGCTAGAGTAGGAGGCCTGACTACAGATGATGCTGATAAAATCTGGCTGAGTTGTGTCTAACTTTGATAAAGATATATCTGGACAGACTTTGGCCTTTTTCTTACAAGGTTCACTGCAAGATTATAGAGGCCACATTGCTGCACCTTCCCCATACTGTTAATTTTATTTTAGCTAGCTCAGGTAAGCAGAGTGACCCAAAACTGCCACAGCCATACCTTCTTAGTAGAAAAATCCCAAAGTGACATGAAGTGTATTACTAAGTCAACTCTGGAGTCTGCTTTTACAAAGAAATCCACAGGACTTGTTTAACTTTATTGTAATTTGTCAGAAAGGGGAAAAATAAAGTGCAGGGTGTACTAATTGGTATTTTGGTTTCCTGTACAGCTTTTCACACTATCTAACTGCAAAAACATCTTGTGGTAATTTACTCCCCTGCCTTAGGCTGCTCACTGTAGACTACCATACAACATGTTGCATGATGCACATTACTGAGCATACCTGCTGTTCATGCTGTGCCTGCACAGCTGCTGATAGCAGTTTGTTAGATCTGTGACCCAACTGCCTCAAACCCCATGTCCTTGTTGGAGCAGCTGTGTGCAAACAAGCACAACTAAAGATCAGCCCTGTGGCACACCACCTTTTGTACATACAGCCTGTGCTCCCCTAGTGAGACCTGAGCAGCTTCTGAAGGGGGGACGTTATGTCCCTTATACCCAAACAACTCAAGATAAGGTCAGACCTTTCTCACAGTTGTAACTTTACTGCTGTTTTGCCAGACAAACAAATTATAGATGAGAAATTATTAGCTTTGAATTTCAGTTCTCCCAAGTAAAAGAGCTGAACGCTGTACCTCTATGTTTATGTTATCAGAAATACCTGTTGTTCAGAAGAGACTGCCACAGGGGATTAGGCTAAAAGAGAGAACTGAAACCAGTTCAACACAGCTCCCTTTGAGGCTGCTAGGTGATTACCAGAAGGTAATAATCATAGTTTAGTCCTCACTCCCCTCCCACGCTATTTTTTTCCTTCTTCCCAGAAGCCCACTACAGTTTTGGTCAAACATTCTCAAAGGGAGATAAGTACTTCACTGTTTATACTGCAAGCAATGCCAGTCTGCTTTTCAGAGTACTTCATGGAGACCTTGAGATCTGATAAGAGTGCAGACAGGCACACAGACAGGCACAGAGTGCACAGTCAGACAGACTTACCTCCCGGTCATCAAATTCACAGTACTGCAGATCCCAGGAAGCTGACAGTGTCCTTACACAAGCATACGTGTTGTTGTAGGAATCCTCACAGACACAGTCTGGAAAGCAGTGCTGTGAAGCAAGCAGCAAACAAAAACTTCAGGGCAGAAGATGAACTTTAGTTCCTAGAGTCTGTACCAGCTCATGCTAGCTGCAGCTAACAGAGGAACACCCAGGTCTCAATTTAAACATGTAAATTTCCACTGGGGATTTTAAGCAAAAACTCAGTGTTGCTATTAAACTCACTATGATTAAGTGCATTTTGTCTGAGAAGCAAATGTTCATGCACAGAAGAGAACAGCACAACATACTACTAAAGACAGCACCAATGGGATGTTTTACTTCAGTAAAGCAAAGCAAACTGGCTTTTAGAGAGTAGCTAGTGATTTAAATAATAATCAGACAAGAATTGTGCAATAATGTTACTGAAAGTTTAGAAAGAACATGTCACTGCCATACACTTGGCTTAAGCCCACACCTTCCTGCATCAGTCTTCAGCCCTGAGGCTCCTTAGATTCCCATTGAAAGGGTTTTTTTGTGATCTCTGGTCATATGGACATACCAGTTCCACATGGCTGGACATCTCCTTGCAAATGTCAAATGCTGTATAGAACCTACAGAGCTGGCTCCTACTTACCAGCACACTGGGAGCTTACATACAGAACCAGGTTAGCCCACACAGCAAACAGGTTTAATTCAGCAGCTATTCCCTAATAGTAACAGATCTGGTCTTACTTACTGTGACTCCAGGTCCTAGGCCAGGACAAGTAGGATCACTGCCATTGTATCCTTCTCCTTGGTACTCCACCAGGAAGTCTGATCTCCATGTGACATTTTTGTCTCCTCTCTAGAAGAGGTTAACACAGCTTAGTATCTGCTGTACTGTGAAATAGAAGAAATTCTCCGTGCTTGGAATAACACTGACACTGCCCACTAGGCAGTATCAGTCTTAAATAATTAGCTTTAGGTTAGAAGGTCTTGTGTAACTGGAAGACAAGGATTAAACTCCAAAAATATTAGTACACCCTCCTGTGAGGGTTTAAAATACTATCTTCAAGTTATAGTGGATCATGCAGTAATACCAAGTAGGAGCCACATGGCCAGATACTGTCTTGTACTAACAGGACAAGATCCCTGTAACAAGGCTGTTTCCCTTTGACTTCTATCACATTACCACAACAGATAGAAAAAGATACCCTTGGCAAAAAACCAACCCAACAAAAAAAGAAACAGCTTTAAGAAACCCCTAGGTTTCAAGCTGGTCTATTTGTAGCTGCATTTTAAAAGACAGAGGGAGATGGAAGTTTACAGTTAATACACAACACCACCACAGGCATATGGAGCAAAACAATGAGTTTCAGATTTGATTCCACCAGAGTTTAAAACAGGTGCCTTTTACTTGCTTCTGTCTAAAGAACAGCTTAAGGTTTGGATACAAGGTTTTAAGAGCAAAGCACCATTTTAAGTCTGGATGATCTTTCCAAGCTTACTTTCCAACTAAGCTGCCTTCAATTTATAGACTAAATTTAATTAAAACTAAACAGATCACCTGCAAGCAGCTTTATTTAAATAGGCTTCTGCTCACCTATTAGAAAGGTCAGGTTTACTTTACAAAACCACAGGCATTCTTCTAGAGTTTGGCTGGAAACACTAGTTCTACTGAAAATGGAGTCAATCCAAAGATTTAATAAGAACAGTCTGCTTTTCTCCTATTTCTGTGAAATGCTGAGGAAAAGGGGGAAGGAGAATGCAAGGTGGAAAAAACATGCAGGCTTTACAACAGGAATTATTACAAATGTGACAATTAGCCAAAGGATGACACAACTTTCTATTATAAAATGAGCACGAAGTTGTAGTGCTTATGAAAATACACCTACATTTAAACAGCATACCTATTTCACTCAGCTATGTGATGTGTTTTCCCACGTGAAAACAACATCAAAGAAAGAGTCTGGGCTATGAATCAACCTGATCTATCAAAGGAACTAACACTGACTTTGAAGAATTACCCCTGCAAGAGTCCTTGGTTCCTATCCCTGTCCCTACTTACCAACAGTGGCAACAGTGACATCCCATCCATCTGGGTCTTGTTCAAGTCATACCCCGCAATATCCAGAATAGTGGGACCCAAATCAATATTTGCAACAAGCATCTGCAGGGTGAGAAGAACTTAACTTCAGAACTTCAGAACCAATTTTAAATACTCATAATTTTAGGTGCATCTAAACACTACCTAATTTCATTTTTATGGGCTAATGGCCCCTGTAACATTGAAAAGCAATGGTGGAGAATTTGGAAAGTGAGTTCAAAATCCATTTGCTTTTGTGGCCTGCAATGGCTTAATTTGATTCAAGCAAGAACAGAGTGCAGAGACCTCATTACAAAAAAACTTTCTACAGCTCTGTGTATTTAATTTTGTTGATACATATATATTCAGGGCAATAAATTAGTAGCTAAAGTGGCAACTGTCAAACAACATTACAAAAAAAATTGTACTGGGATTTCATTTCTTTCTTACCTTGTTTGTCTGATTTGGTTTTATCCCTGGTCCTCGAACTAGCAATGGAACCTTGATATCAAACTCATAGAGCTGCCGTTTGTCTATTGGCAAAGAAAATTGGCCTAAACAAGGGAAGATGGAAAAAGTTAAATGGCTTCTTGTTTCCATTATGAGTCTTGTGTTACCATCAAGTGGTTTGGTTGGAAGGGACCTTAACAAAGATCATCTTGTTCAACCCCTCTGCTATGGGCACAAAATTGCCACCAGTCAATTTTTAAAGAAAAGAGATTCTTAACTTGAAATACAATTAACAAATTGGAGGACAGAAGAGAACTTCAAAGTATAAGCAGTACCTTCCAAAGTTTAACAGCTTAGATATTGCATTTTTAGTTGTACAGCATGATACAGACAGGTTTTTGACAGATTTTTACTGGTTAACCCTCTTATACCAACTCTTCCAGAAACCCTTCCTTAATTTCTGTCCTAATTTTATGCATATCAGGATACACTGGTGGGGATTAATGCTGAAAACCACAACCAAACAAAAAATAACAGTAAAATCTCCAAACACCCCACACTGCAACTCCAGATTGCTTTGCAATCCAAATCAGTACTTCTCACATCTATAGTTTTCCACAGCTACTGTTCCCATTTTATGGAGTGGTCACAAGGGTGAAAGGTTATGCAATTCCTGGATCTTCTACAAATAAGCAGTAAGCAGTGAAAATTTTACCAGTGTGGTAGCCATTGTCTGATGTGTAGAAGATGTATGTGTTGTCTAACTCTCCATTCACTTCCAATTTCTTCACTAGTTTTTCTATCAGGTCATCTACTGACAGCAGAGTTTGCCACCTATACAGAAACAAAGTACTTCACATTAGTGTGAAAAATGTGGAGAAACCCTGACTGCAAGCAGGGCATTTATATCCTGCTTCCAGTCAACAGTGTAAGCATTGTAAATTAATTCTTTTGCTTAAAAATTTTGAAACTTCATACACTGGGATTTTTTAAAGGTTGCAATTAAAGATAGAAATAGACTTTGTCCTCAGTTCTTGTTGATTTCTGTAGTGTCTGCAAAAGACATCAAAATGCTGATTACTTCTTATCTGGAGACAGTGAAGACCAACTTTAAAATGTCAGTGACAGAGAGTCAGTTATCTCCTGCAAGGTCACTTGTTAGTAGTCCTTTATATGTAATTTAATATTAAAATGCAAACCAACCATGAATTTAGTTCTTTATGGGATCCTTTCTGCTTGAAAACTTTACCAGCTGTTTTGTACTACTCATGTAATGTCAGGGTCCATTATTTCAGTGTATCTAAAGCCTTTGACAGCTACAAGTTCTTTTCTATGTCATGGTGTTTGCTGTTGAGAAAAGTGACTGCTTTTCTAGCCTCCACAGACTAGTATCATGCTGAATTAACTACAGCAGTTCAATTCTTGGATTCTGTTGTCTCTCGGCTTAATTTTTTGTTGCATAATTTTATCTTCATGTTTTATAAAGCAATAGTCTGAAAAATCTTGAGTTTCCATCTCCAAAGTGACAAGATAATGCCTGGTAACTGCTCAAAATGAAGTTTAACACTTAGGGTAATGTTTGTTTCAAAACTTTCAAAGAAAATACATCTGCAGTGTAAAGAAATATCCTTGCTCTCTATTAAAAAAGGGAACAAATCATGTCTATGCATTATTCCCCACATCCCCTTTATAAAAAGGAATAAAGCACCTCCTCTGGCCAGTCAGACATGTACAGACTGATAGACAAGATCAATAAATCAGATTAGCTAGCAGAAAGATCAACCACATTTGATGTACATCATGTAAGAATCTGGAATTAAGTGAGGTAGAAGGAAAGGCCATTTTTTAATAAAAACCTGTTTACTGAAAGAAAATCAATAGAGAGACCAAGTGTGATTGGTCGTTTTTGTGACAAATAATGGCAGCATTTGTGAATATGATATTTCTGACGCCAATGACAAATTTATTTGCAAAACATGAACAAAGTCAGGAGGTCTTCTGAGACAGGTGCTAGAGAACTACTAGAGGTAATCTGACATGGACTGTCAGACTTACTACAACTTTCTAAAAAAATTCACACCTTACAGGTTCTGATTAGAAACCTTAAGCAACAAGAAAATTCTCACCGCTTTCTATAAGCATCATCGAGAAACTGTATTGAGGAGTTGGTCATTGGAGTCTTTGCTTGTCGAATCAACCAGTGCTTGTTCTGAAGGGAAAAAACCCAGCAAAGTCAGAGCACAAGAGAAGTATCAGGTTTTAAACCTTTCTTAGAACAACTGCAAAAACAATTCCTGTGAAAAAGTCAGGCAATGCTATCAAACTGACCTGACTTCAGTTTTCCCTGTTGGTTCATGTAAAATCTAACTTTCAAGATTTACATTACAGCTACATTATGCTCAGCCCTTGATAAGAAAACAGATGTGGATCTTTTCAAAGCAGTTCAGGGAAGAAAACTGTGAAAGGATCTAGGGAAGGCTCTCTCAGAGGTAAAAGTGTGATAGCATAAGACAGATCTGAGGAAAACAATGTGAAGCATTAAGCATCACTGCAAGATTGCACCTGGCTGCCAAAACTGAGGTACTTTTGGGACTAATCTTGGTGAGCATCCCAACAGGTAGCAAGGTGGGAAAAAGCTCCTGCACTCAAAGCAATTAGAATTACTTAAGTTATAAATAGGTGAGTTCAAATATCTGTAACAGTGCCACTATCAGATTCTTGGCAGTCCAAGAAATCAGGGCTGGCAAGTACTGAATGGAACAGAACATTACCATTTTATTTAGATTTTGACTCCGAAACAAGAGCATTTCTTTAGCTGCAGCATCATGGATTCTTCTAGATGTATCCCCAACTTTCAGAAACAGCCCTTTTCTTTCCTCACCTATGCCCCCAAAGTAATGGAGATGATGTAGTTCATATAAAAAGTGATACTCCCACACTGAAGGACCAGTCTGAGCTGGGTCACCTGCTGTACAAATACATGGGAGAGTCTGTTGTGAACGACCTGAAGGTTAGTATTAGTGGGGATCAGAACAAAGAATAGAGTCATGTCAGTGCAGCTTTATGCTTTTTCATTTAGTAGGTCAGAGATGACCCACTCATCACCCTCAGCTTGAGCCTGTATTTAGCTGGTCACTCCTCTCTGTAGAGCCTCTTGTTATGCAATTTCCCTCCTGTCACAAGCAAATGACTGAAGGGCTCAGGCTTTAGGGACTCACAACAAAGTGACTCATATCTCCTGCAATTACTCAGTTCCCCTGTTTTCTGCTCCTGACTACTAAAGGAAAGATTTTTGGCATGAAGATTTAATACTATGTCCAGTTTACTTTAATTCAGTTGTATTCAGATGTCTCTTCTATAGTAGTTGTAAAACAATTCTCTGGAGAGACACAGAGAAAAAAGTAAGGAAATACATCACAAATCCTATCTTCAGCTCAGCAGAAGTTCTCCAGAGAACAAAGGAGCTGGCAACATCACCTGTGCATCAGCCACCTTTCACAAAGGTGTGCTTAGGAGAGGAGCTCTGTAAGGCACAACACACTGGGCAACTCAGGCAAGTAAGCAACCTAGTGCAGCAGAATCCTCCTCTTTCAGTATTTTGTTCTTCTTACCTTTCTCTGAAGTTTCAAAAACTTCACACACCACTCAAATACCTTTGTGTATTTCAATAAACTTCACACTGACTCTGAGTTTTGAAATCTGCTTCCCTGTCATGTCTCTTTCAGCACAAAGCAGTCCACCAATCCTGCTGCCTCCCTATGCTCCATTCTTGGAGAAGTTTTAGGAGATCTAGAAAATACACAATGTATTGCCAGCAGAATCAGGACACAGCTGTGCTCTGATTTTGCAGGAAAAACAAGGCTTGCAAGGGAAATACCCAACATATATCTTAATCAACTTCTCTTTTAGAACAGCTTAGATAAAACTCATCTGGACTATTAATAATTCTGCCTGGGAATCCAGACAGCTGCTGATCATTTCATACAATTCATAGCTGAGGATCCAAAGCAGAAGTTAAACTCAGACTCTGACCAGTGATGTATACAAGAGCCCAATTCCTATTTTTCAGGCAGAGATTCTGCCTAAATAGTTCCTCTTAGTAGCCCCTGCCCATGTCCAGTATAAGGAAGTGAGCCAACATTTATTTAGGAGTCATGACTGTATAATCCAAGACTCTCAAGCAAGCATTACAACATCAATGAGGGTCTTAGCCTATTTAGATGTTTACTGCTACTGCAGGAATCATGCTTGCCCTAGAGAACAGTGAAGCTCCAAGAAGACTTAGGCTTCAAGACCACAACACTGCCAACTGCAGAAATGCACATCAGCCATGTCTATCTAGGAAGGAAGGTAATGCTAATCTGTTGCTCTAGTAAAACTGCTCTATCCACAGATATTAACTGCCCAGCATTAAATCTAGCATTTTGCTCTGTGCTATACAAACATATGCAGAGCTTTTTTACCTCATAAGAGAACTCCACAGTGTATATTTTGCTAGCTGTTGACTTCACTGGTCAAGTTACTTCTAAATCACTATTTAAAAATTGTATTCTATTACAGTAAGAGAGTCTTAAGACAAAATCTGGAATCCCTTTATGGAAGAAAAAAACCCTCAGTCTGATTCCCACTCCCTAGTTTGAAACTTAAAAAGGTTGGGCTGAAGTACTTGTTACTGCACACAGCCCTTTTCTGTCCTTTCCTTCGTGTTTTTCTATCACACTGATAAGCACATGGTCACTTTGCAAGCTACAGTCCTCAGCTAAAAACAAGTTTCATTCTGTACTATAGGAGTCACAGTGACCTGAGGCATGACTGGGATCCTGATAGGCATTTAGGCAATGTTCTCAGTCTTTAAGATTAGAAGCAAATCATGAAGTGAAATAATTGAACAATGAACAGCAATGGGTTCTATATTTTAAATTACTTGAATCAAAAATACAAAACTTCTGTAAGTTTTCACCAAATTAACTGCTTGTGAAGTCCACTTATTGACACAGTAAATTGCGGCAGATTAGTCTGAGCTAGACCATATCTGGCCATATTTGCTGGCAGTGGAAGGTACTGTCCTGCCACAGGGATGTCTGAGTTTGCAACATTAGGCCCAGAAATTTCGGTTACAGGTTATTTTAGCAAATGAAAGGCAAGTTCTCAGAGCATTAGTAACCCTGGGCCCTAAGGTTCCTGATTCCAGAGTCCTCTGATTAGTCTGACATGCTTTTCACCTCTTGCCATAAGCTCAAGGAATGGACTGCCCCCAACCACGAGCAGATGTGTGTAGGAAGACAGAGCCCTTGCCATTCTTCACCCAAGCCTTTGAGTAGCACACTACCTATGTGCTCCCCTGAACATACTGAGAGCAACTGAAGAAATTTTTAAGCGCTTTGGAAGAGTCTAGAAATGGGACACAGAATTCACTTTTTATCTTAATCAGTTATAATTCCATTGTACTACCATATCACTTTTGCCACTATGTTGTTTTTCTTTACAAGACATTAGGGTGCAAATATCTCCAAGCCATAATAAACTTATCTGCTGCTGACAGACTGATTTAACATGATTAAACAACGAGCAGTCACAGTCCTCGCCTATTCTAATCTAACACACAAGTCAGGGCCACTGCCTTCTGCTCTCACAAACTAGAACACCCTATACAGGGTCCTGCTAGTTAGCTTACCTTGCCATGAATATTAAAATTGCTGTTTCTTGGTGCACTGACGTTCTGAAAGCTCTTGGTATACTGTGGAGCAGGTGTCCAAGGGGAGTGTGGTGCTGGGGTTGCGATCATCATAAAGAACGGTTCGAAATTGGATTTGTACTCCAGGAAGTCCAGTGACATGTTGGCCTGTGAACAGTGTTGGTGGAGAAGAAAAGTCATGCCTCAAAGGAAAACAGCAACTATTTGACAAATCCAAACTAGACATTCATAACTTATTTAGAGCTCGGTAATACTGTGAACATTTAAATTATTTCAAAAACTTACTGCTTGCTCATCTACAAATGTCTAGAACAGCAGCTCATGATAAAAATAATCCCAAGTGCTCACATTAAACAAATCATTTTTCCCACAGCTTCAAACAACTTTCTACTTCAGACCCTTGCATTAATTAGACCTGGAAAGCTCATCAGAAGTTTGTGCCTGTTCCAAGTACAACAAAATCCACCTATAGTCTGGTTTAGTCAAGTAAAATCAGAACTTTCTTCAACATAGTCCAAGTCTGAGAATTTCAGATGCCATCTCCCATCTGACATACCCCAGTTTTCAGAAACAGTAATAGTTCTGAAAAAAAAAAAAAATATTCAGCCCCCCTGTTTATAGCCTATGCTCATTCTACAGCAAGCTGCAAGATTACAAGGGGTAAAAACAGGTCTGGTGAAGAACAGTGCCAAAATGCACTCAACCACACATTCACTTCCTATACACAATTTCAAGTAGCAAGTTAGAAGAAACTGTGAGTTCCATTTTCACCTCCCCTAGGTCAGCCTTTAAAATTAAAGCTTCAAAGGTATTACTTGTAGATGAGTTCTTCACTATTCAAATCTTGCAACACTTTTTTTCTGCCTGATTAATATACCAAATTTTGGATATTCTTTTCTTGCTCTAGAAAACAAAATACACCAGGCATTCTCTCTTCCTTCCTTCTAAGTTTAGCATCTAAGCAAGTAGGGCTCAACTTCAATTATATGACAGCAGAGTCAAGGAAGGATAAGAACCATTGAGCAACTCATAGCAGTAGCCAACTTTGATTTCATTCATTCAGCTTAAACTTAAACATGTGGGAACTGCAGTAAAACCATTCAGGTGTTTGGATGCTTCATACCAGATTCAAGTACTCAGGAGGACAAGAAAGCTTAAGAATCACATAAAGCAGCACAGAACTTTGCATAAGCAATTTATTCCTATGCACTGCCCAGCAAGTGAATTAAACACTTGTCTCTGAAATGCACTAGTTTGGTAACGACAGGAAGAAAGCAGAATGCAACACTGATAATTGTAATACACTGTATCAATAGGTAACATACCACAAATAAGTGGTTTATGCAACAATGACCTGTTGGACAAAATGCTTACGAGCTGCTGAAGGATCAAAAAACCCAGTACAATGCCAGTAATAGGATAGTCTCACTTCTGGCTTATCAATTCCAATCTAGCTTTAGACGATGTAAATCTAAATTTAATCAGACAGCTGTTCAGTACTCTAAGAAACATCAATCAGTGCTGTTGCTAGTGAGCAGCTGTCTCTGTTCAAGCACCCAGTGGAATGAAACTCCTCAGGGTCTCAACGAAACACTACAAGACTGCACAAGGAGACTCTTGAGAATTTTTGTGCAGTACCAATTTATACATTGTAACACAGCACAGCCAATTATGACTCCAGTCACAACCACTGCTATTAGCCAAACAGGGCCTTAAGAGAGCTAAAGTAACTCTTCCACCCTTCCCTAAAGTATTTGACATCTTTGTTACCTCTCTATTTTATATGGATAAAGAGGCTAAAACCTCCCCTGGTCAGCTACACATTGCCCTCATATATTATGAAGGATTGATTAATCTTTAATTAGAGTTTATGAGCCTGATGGAGTTGGAGACTAGAAGTTATTAACACATCATAATACCTAAGAGACAAAACATGGTGTGAAGTTTATTTTTACATGCTTCCTGCTGGAATCTTGGCCCAGTTAACCTGTTACAGAAGTTGCATATTATAATGAAACATATCCTTCTATGAAGTAGTTTAAGTCTCTGCCTACCTGTTCCTCCTGCAGCACAGCAGTCAGTGGGGCTACTGGCTAGCAAATGGCCAGCTGGAATCTCTTTCCTCTCCACAGCTCATAAACTAAACCTGTCATTTCTAAATATACTCAGAATCTTGCTTTGCTGATAATGCCCACCCACCCTCACAACAGTACAATGGTCCATTTGTGAACTAATACAGCCTAACAAATTATCCCACCCTTCCCCAAGTCCCCAGCACAAGGCACTATCTGGTCATAAGCAGCTTCTGTACCACACATTGCAGAATTTCTTACCAGTACATCTGTCAGATAATCTACACTGTAGTTCTCGCCGTGCCTTCGTGCTTTGCCATTTACTGAGAGAGTATAGTTGTAGTACTTTGAATTTTTCTCCTGTGAAAAAGAAAAGTGACACAGATACTTATGCAAAGCAACATGTACATTGATTACTTGAAATAATTCGATTAATTGCCTGTGAGAATTTGTCAAACAGGCTATGAGCATTTGCCATAAGGACACTGCAAAAATTCTCAGAAGTGGTCTCCATCAGCCAAACTGGTTTCAGTGCTATCTCACACTGCTCTGGCTTTACAAATTGTCTTTTTTTTCTGCAGGCACTCAGCAAGAGTACCCCTTGTAAAAGCCACAGATGTCATGTACAATTAAGGAAAAAGGGGAAGAAAATTTGCATTAAATTGTTACCAGATACTCTTTTCCTGCTCTTTCATGACCAGCAAAGTTTGAACATGAGTTGGATTACAAAGCAACCAAAATTAAGTTTAAAAAAAAAAAAACAAAAAAAAAAAAGAAGAAAGAATGGTCACATACCAAAGCATACCAGAAACTCCATCCAGGAGGGACATGGCCTACTCCCCCTGCATCCTCTGCTCCATACTGAAAAAAGATAGATCATGACTCACAGTTTCAATTATGATGAATCAAAGCTAGACATTATGTTTCATATTCATGTGCTTTATTCAACACTCCTCAAAAACTATGTTAAGCCAAATTCAATTTCAGAATGGGGAAAACCACACACATATGCATATAAAAACACATGTAGGGCCTGTTAAAGAAACCAGAGTTCAATAACTAGACAGTAACTGAAAGCTTGGCAATGATCAGTAAAATTGAAATATTATTCCCTGTTCTATTATACATGTGAAAATATGCAGAGATCCTGGAGAACATAGTGTACATCATCAAATAATGAGAGGTGATCAAAACATCCATGTGACAAGACACTTGCAGGCTTTGTGATAACAGTTCAAAAGATACTAAAGAGAATTCCACATAGACCAACAGCTTCCTTCATCCTCCCCCAAGAGGGGTAGGAACTTCAAGTAATGCTAGCCTCTTGCCACCTCACTGCCAAGTAATCTACAACAACTAGCCTTTAAGACAGCAAAAAAGGGAAAGTAGCTGCTGAGTCAGTGCCAAACTCAAAACAGAGGGTGCCTTAGAGCAACACAATGGGTTTTCTCAAGGCTGCCCTCTCCCATCTACATGGCTCGCCCAACTGCAGGCATGAGAGACTCTGCTGAGTCAAGGGATGCTCAGTCAAGAGGAAGCCAGCTACGTTTCCTTCCCCCTTGCTGCCTCAGGAACATCAACAGACACAAATTCGTGCCTGGCTATGAAAATTCACATTCTGTTGTTCTATTGTACCACCACCATTTTCCACCATGAGATGCAAAGCAAACATGCTGTTAAGAACCCCTGTAGCTCATCAAGCTCCTAATGCAATTCCATCACACAAGAGGAACACCCAATCCTACAGCTTTCAGTGCTGAATTTTGCATCTTGCTATATATGAAACTATAACCTAGTTAAATAGATGAAAAGCCTAAAGCACACATATACAAGTTACTTAATAATAAAGTGCTGGGTAACTGCTGTAAAAGAGCTCTGAAAATATCTGTTCTTCCAATGAGTTTGCCTCAGTGGACACTTAACTTTTAAACCCCCCCACCCCTCCAAAAAAAAAACCAAAGAAGGACACCAAATACCTCATTTAAATACTTTCCAGCAAAGAATGTTTGATAACCACACATAGCTTTGAGCAGTGCTGGGAAGGTGTATGGTTCTTGAATCTTCTGCCATAACTTGCTGCTACAGTTTCCTTCCAGGGTGTTATTGACAACATGATGATTATGTGGATATTTTCCCGTTAAAATGCTAGCTCGACTGGGACAGCAAAGTGCACTGGGAACATACTGGAAAAACAGAAGGAGGAGATTTAAGACTAAGCGCAGTAAAGCAATTTTAAGTCAAAATCTATAGTTTTCAAATACCAGCTAACAGGTTTAAATGTTCACCAACAGTAAAACCTACTTCTTTCTGGACATCCAGAATTACATCCCAAGTATTTTCACTAGCAAAAAACTGCACATGAGGCCAGTTTCAGGTCTCTGCAGCACATGCCTTTCCAACTTCTCACTGCCAGATTAGACGTGGTTTTTAGAAGGGGCAAGAACTCACTAAAACACTGTTTGATCATTGACTCACTCCATTATTTTGGCCATGGAGATATACTACAATATGAAGAGAGTGAAACAACTTTTCATTTTGCATGAAGTGGAAAGTTCTGAGCAGCTTCTTTTAATGCTTCTCAGTTTGTAACAAGAATATTCAGACTACGCAGTTTTACTTTACAGATTAAGGAAGTGAGCATGAGTGCTTTCTGAAAGTGAAACTTTACAGACTGTGAACATAACCTTAAGTTATACTCATTTTGAGACCTAAAAGTAGACAGTGACTGAATTTTAAAAAAACTCACATCCGTATCTACACGCTTCATAAAACTATTACCATTTTTTGACACTTCAGATAACCTAAGATACAAAATACATAAATGCACACATCTTAGAAGTTCACAGCGTTAATACAAATACTTACTGCATTTACAAAGGTTATTCCCATCTGGGCAATGAGAGCATTAGTCTTCTTTAGGGGGGTCTGAAAGGAAAGCACAAAAAGCGCATCAGCTAAAAATGCAAAGATGCCAGGTAAAGCCGGGGACTTGAAGCAGGCTGCCTGGAAAAGGCCCATCACCACAGTTTAGGCACCACCTCGGCAAGGCACTAAGAGTGCCCTGTCCTTCTCGCCAGCACCTGGCATGGCCACAGCGATTGCACAAGCCGGCCCAAGAGAGCACAAGTGCGGGGAGTTTCCAG
>VZRX01021434.1:113076-135548 GCA_013398075.1 Notiomystis cincta | reverse complement strand
TGCGGCCGCACCTCGTCGCTGGTGAGCGGGCTGCTCACCGAGCTGTACAGCGCCGCCGAGGCGGCCGCCCCCTCGGGCAGCGCCCGCTCCCGCGCCCTCCGGGAGCTGCAGCAGCGGCCGAGCCAGGTCAAATACCTGCGGCTGAAAGGTACAGCCCGCCCCGCCTGCCTGCCCCTGCCGCCTCGCTTTTCCTCTGGGCGTGCAACAGAGTCCTGCCGAAGGTGCCGCCGTGCCTGCGCGCACGCCTCGCTGTGTGTCTATAGCCGGGCTTTCTGCGTGGCCCTGGCTCCCGGGAACTTCCCACGTGCTGCTGGCTGAGAGCTCCTTCAGACTAGGGCCTCCTGTGCTGTTCTCCCCTTTTTTTGTTTCAGGTGCCCTAGGAGCAGAATTAGGGTCGTCTGCTACTGGTTTCTGTGATAGACTGCCTAAGCTTTTGTGTTTCTGCGAGTTTGGTGCTTTTCCTAACTTACAGTAATGAATAAATATCCAGTTTTCCTTTCTTTTCCTTTCTTTTCCTTTCTTTTCCTTTCTTTTCCTTTCTTTTCCTTTCTTTTCCTTTCTTTTCCTTTCTTTTCCTTTCTTTTCCTTTCTTTTCCTTTTCTTTCTTTCTTTTTTTTTTTTTCACTAAGTCCTTATTTTCTGAATCCAGAACAGATGTTACACATACATTATCATAAGAGAGAATTTTCTCAGGTCCTTTTAGTTCTACTGCACATAAACTAAACTGGGCAAATGTAAAGCTTCTTTGGAGGTTAGCATGTCTTCCAAAAAACACAAAGTGTCATGAAAAATGTAAATGCTAGAATCAATCAGAATCTAAGTGAAATTTTCAAAGACTTTTTATAAAAGGTAGGTAGCCTTAACAGTGCATGCCTGTGAAAGACTGAGACGTGCAACGCCAACTTGATCCAATGAAGAGGAAAAGAGAACAAAGGCCTCTTGTCTCCTGATGTTTAATCACTTTTGCTTTTGATTAGGAAAAAACCCAAGAGGTGACTAAATATGCCTGTTTTTCAGAGCTGTGCAAACAGCTATCTGCTTCCGTGTTTGGCTTCTTAATGAGATGACACGCTATCTGATGTTACTAGGATGTAGCTCAAGTTCCTCTGTGTGTCCTTTGGCAACCCGGGAGTCAACAGGAAATTTTCTTGCTCAGAAATACATTTTGTGATATTTCAGCTCACTGGTTTTGCTGCCAAGTTATTTGTTTTTACAGGGACAGCTGACTGGCATGAGTGTGAAAGAGTAAAACTCACCAGACAACTCTGATGGTGACTCTATAAATTAGTAGGAATGCAACTTTTTTTATTTTTCTTTTTAAATTCATAGATCTAGTTTTTAAATCACCTTTCCTGGCACAATTGATTGGGAATTCCATCTGAGCAGCAGGTGCTGAAACAGAGTAGTGTCTGTAATACAGTGCTGTTTCATCAGTGGCTCCCCTCTCCTTGCAGTCATACTTTTCACTATCCCATGGTTGATGGTTATTTCAGCCTAATTTTTCCTTTTCTTTAAGCTCTCCAGAATGATTAAAAACGTTTTGCCACATGAGCTGAGCTGTATATCATCCCACTGATAGTAGCTTTTCCTGGATGCATACATATTTTTCTCATTAGATCAGGCTACTGAAGAATGGATTTTTTGGATTGATTTTCTTTCCAGTGTCAGGGGACAGGGGTTGCATTGAAAGTGATAGTTTGAAAACTTAGCTGGAGGGAGCAGGCAGCTGTGTAGATGCTGGTGGCAAGCTGTACCAGGCTGTTGCAGGGAGGAGCTGAAGAGGTCAACATGTGATAGACAAGACCAAGATTTCACTGGTGGGAGTGAGCCTCTGAAAACAGAGCAGAGGACACAGAAAAATTAATGGACTTAAGGCATCTCCCCAACAATTCCCTTTTCTGGTCCCAAAGCTCACCTCATGGACAACAGGAATATTAGAACTAAGCTGAGACATTTTGATGAACTAAAGGGGTCTGGTGGCACTGTGACTGACCAGTGGAGATAATTGAGGCCATGACTGAAGCCATCTAGTTAGTGGAAAGAATTTCTCACTTAGAGCTCATTCTGGAGTTACATTTGTAGCTTTGCAGGCAGCTTCTTGAACGTGTTCTCTTGTCTGTTACAAATGTATGTCTGGTCCCTGCACAGGCAGCTTCTGGAAGGTACTGTATTTAAAATGTGTCCCCTGGTTGCACTGTTATCTGTATATTCTGGCTACATCTGTCACCTTCCTAGAAGTTTATTACAGCATAATTGTTAAGATTCATACTCTGTGCAATAAATTGAAGTACTTTTGTTTAAAAGAAAGTTAAAGACTTTGGCTCTGTGTATGTTTGGAAGTGTATGTGACTGGGAATTACCCCAGTCAATAGAACTTGTCATTTATAGAAAGCTTGTATTTGTAAATGTCTGGGGGGCAGCTGCCTTTGCGTGTCAGCCACAATAAGCGGTTTGTGAATGTTTTGGCCTGTACTGAGGTTGTTATCTCTGCTTGTTGGCAGATGTGGATGAATTAACAACTATAAAACGAGAACTGAATTACAGAATTTCCGTTCAATCAGCAAAGTTGCTCCGTCTTCTGAAGCAGAAAGACAGGCTTGTACAAAAGGTCCAGAAGAACTGCGACATTGTCACAGCTTGTTTACAGGCAGTTTCCCAGAAGCGCTGTAAGTACTGTCTGTGTACTACTGTAAATAGTTTATTTCATGAATGTGGGCAGTGTTTCATTTAAGCCTTGACACTTAATTTAAAGTCAAGAGGCCAGGCTATGCTATTCCTTAGGTATGACTGGCTCCTAATGATGTCAGTAGGACCTCAAAACAGGTAAAGTTTAACTAGTTCAGCTTGGTGAGCTGCTGTAGCCTGAGCTATTAATTCTGTGTAACTCCTTTCTACCAGGTTGATCCAAGGTGAGGAGTATTAGTAAAAACAAACCTACTTCCCTCAAAGCCCTTCAGCATCCATGTTAAGGAGGTTTCTGAGAGAGTGCATGGGAAAGAGAAGAAATGTTATTTAATTGTTTAGCCTTCTTTTCCTGCACAGGGAAACCTTTTTATCTGACTTGGCAAAGTTGTCATTTTAAGATAGACCTTTGGTAGTTTGGTAGTTCTTCTAAAGTAAAACTGCATATGTAAGAATAAATAGAAATTATACCTTTGGAAAGGATGTGTGAAAATAACCTAATGTTCCGTCTTATTTTTTCATTAACATGCAGCGTGACAGAAATGTTCAGGTACAGTAAATAAAGCATGGTCTTTTCATCAAATGTCTGCAGGAGCTTTGAGGTGCATGTAAAGACTTCACTAAAAGAATTTTACTGTAGTGGCATGTGCTAATGTAGTCTAGTTAAGAGCTTCTCTATTAATGTGAAACTTTAAGCATTTAAAAGCGTTCCTTTGTTTTACTTAAATGTGGCATGAAAGTTCTGGGCTGTCACGTGCATATTTCTTCTCAAAACCTCTTTTTTAATGTCAGCTTGATAACCAAGGCCTCTATGCCACTAGTATGGAAGCATATACTGTAGTCTCCTTTTAAATGAGACTACTTGAATTTTCTACATATTTAGAGGATTTCTCTGTAAATTCTGAATGCTTTTTCCCCCACATACTGGAGTCTCTATGTAAAGGTAGAACTGTAGTTTTCAATTAACCTTAAGTTCACATTCAGATGTTTGAATGCTACCTTTAAGCAACCTATACAGACCCATTGCAAACAAATACTGTTTCATGAAAAGATGGGAATTCTGTCTGACCCTTTTTGATTACTGCTTGACAAATTAACTCCTAGTGCCAATTTCAGTTAGTTCAGAAATTACAGGGCTGATAAATTTGGTCTCTTATTTTCTGATGGAATGCCTATCATGCTGTGATCTGTTTCTACAGAGAGAAAAAAACCCCAGGTACTGTTTAAAAAACTGTATGCTCAAAGCCATGTTCAGTGTGTGAAACTTGAGGATGTGTGAGTTTTGCAGCTCACACAGGGAGCCATCGACTCCTCAGTCTTAGACCTGTGCTGGCTCTTGCTCTCTGCTGCATGCACTAAAGAGACCTGGCCCCCTGGCAGCTTTGGGAGCCCACATCTGCCTTGCTTGTGCTTCAGGACCACCTATAGCCAGCACAGCACCTGCAGCATTTGAACCCCTGAGTGGGGAGAGTAAATGTGGAGGAGCAGCTGCCAGGGACAACTTCATAACTTACTGTGTTTCTCATTATGCTGCTGACCCTTGTCCCAGGCAGGTGATGCATGTTTTGCATACAAATAGGTATTACCATAGAAAATAAAATTCACTGCAGAGTGAAAGTGTTTTGGTTGGAGATATGAATGGTCATGACCCTGTTAAAGGAATAATAAATTGTTCTGTAGAATATGTGATAAAATCAGTACACTGTGCTGTACTTCTAGTTTGTAAGATATATGAATGAGCAGTTTCATTTTAATAATACTTTTTTTACCCAAATTTAAATAAAATACTCCAATGAAGAAAATTAGTAAGAGAGAAATCACAGTGATGACCTGATGGCAAACATGGCACATGTTTCTCTTACTCTTGTGGTTTTGACTTACTTGGGGTAAGAAGAAATATGTTTGTTCTGGAGCACTATGAACTGTTTCGAGTCCATATTAGAAACTAAGCAGAGTGCTTTATGCACTTAATTATATCATTTGAGAAAAGCAGAATTCAGTAAAAACACCCCAAACAACAAGGTTTTGCAGCTGTCATCTAAAGACTATGCGAAAGACCTCTCTTTCTTTTTCTCTCTGTATTTTATATAGTGACAGCTTGCTTTCATTAAATATATTTTGACTGATCAAATTGCAAACTTGAATCACAAAATCCTTGAATCAGAAATTTTGATTGTTTTAAATTAAAACAAACCCAAAAGACAACCAAAAAACAACTCAACCAAAACTATGTATTATCTATAATTTATTTAGAAATAAAAGCATCCAGCTCAATTGTCAGTCAGTCTGGCTGGAAGCAAGCAGGAATGCTTATATCTGATTCAATATAAAATAAGCTGGAATTACGGAAACAGAAAGTTCATTTGTATTCTCTTGTATTTTTAATGATGAAATAATTTTTGTGGAAAGTTTCCCAAAGATATAAATAATTTCTCTGTCGTAGCCATGTCACTATGTTGGTACTATGTACCTATAATAACTTTAAATGGGTCTCATGCTCTGTTCAGAAAGATTCTTAGTATTCCCTCTTGCAATACTTGTTTAGAAACTATGATTACAGTATTAATCTTGTTATTTGAGCATTGCTTCTGTATAGAATTCTATAAGAGAACAATAAATAATTGCTTTCTAGTTTGTTTTTTTTTCTTTTTCTGGTTTGATTTAATGTAGAGCCAGTAGAGGGAGACAGACTATTTTGTTTTGTGCAGAACTAGAGGTGTATCTCTGGTTTTGATATGGATACAAAAGCCATCAACCTTCCTTAAACATGAAGGGAAGTGCTTTACAAATGCGATCAGGCAAGAATTGGATGAAAAGATTTAGCATCAGGTTGTCAAATAAATGTTATTCACAAAAGGAAATATTAGGTTCCATGTGTGAAATAAATGAGAAACAGTGACAAATGGCTTTTTAATTATAACTGAGATCATTAATTCCCACATGGTTGTCAAAGTTATTCAGAAGCTCCTGACTAAATGAACTGAATGTTTTGGAATCCAACTGCAGAAATTGAGGATTATGTCTGTATTTATTAGTGGTATTTGTGATCTCTTTGAGTGCATCTTTATTGGATAGAAAGGCAGCATGAACTGGCATCATCTGGGCACAGATTTGTCCCCTGCATGTCCCCAGAGCATGGACAGTGTCCTGGTGGAAGGCTGGGCTAAGAAGTCTCCCCAGTTTCTGAGAACGAGTTATTGTCTCTACAGCATTAACTTTTCTCACAGAGCATGGAACTCAGAGGAAACTGGGAAAGCATTGCCTGATGTTATTTGCACAAACTGATTAGGAAAGAACTGAGCAAGATCACATTACCATGTGTACCTGAAAAGTGCAACTTAGATATGCAAAAGTACTCGTACATCTAGATTAAATTTCTGTTTTCTGTCTCCTCATTCCCTTCTTCCCTCAGTCCTACTGCATCCTGTCCCATCTTCTTTTTTTTCCTGCCAAATGCTTTATTAGCTTTTCTTACATTACCTAATCTTTAAATATTGGACTTCTCAGCTCTGTTGCCTTTGCTCCATCCCTGCATTGTGTCTATCTTGCAGTGTCTACCCAGATCACTCCCTGTCCTTGAGTTTTCTTCACATTAGTCCTTGGTCCCCTTCATATGTTCTTCCTTGTCTTTTTCTTGCATGTACTAATTATTTACTAGCCCATTTTCTCCATCCTTCCTCTTCCCTCTACATGGTTACAAAACCAAGCCAGAAATCTGCAATTTTTAGTTTGTAGGATAAAAGTTTGGTTAAAGGTGTAAGAACAACTCTAACACAATATAGTATGGACACAGCTAATATTGATTTGATTGAACCGGAACTTGATAAGGTTCTTGGAGGAGAGGAAAGTTTTTCACAGTGAAAACAATCAGCCAGTGAAATAATCTCCCCAGGAAAGTGGTGGATTCCTCAGTGTTGGATGCTTTTAAGATTTGGCTGGACCATTTTGTCTTGACCATGCTTTTGTTGAGAAAAGTTGATGATCCTTGAGGTTCCTTCCAACCTGGTATTTGGTGATTGATTTCACTCTGGATCAGATGTCTTGCAACATGGGGCAAGTACTTATATATAATATATATACTTATAATATACTTATATATAATTCATGCATATCAAATTTTGCCTGTGACTTACCTGTCTCTTCCCACCCACTTCCCAGTAGTTTGATGTACTGTTGCAGTTTTGTGCTTTAAAGAATATGCTTTAACCTGGAACATCCCAAGTGCTCTGATTTAATTTTATTATTTCTTTATGTAGACTTGGGTTACTCAGTGAATATTGCTGCTATGGCAGTTTACTGGAGGTGGGCTGAGCACTTGTTAGCAAGGATTTTCTAATCCATTCTGTGTCCTGTGCTGGCTTACCAAGAGTGATGGAGTTAGAAGAGGAGAAAACCTGTATTTAGTGATGCTGGAGCTTGGCTCAGTGGGGATGGTTGCTGTGTGCTTGGTCTGTCAGCTGCACTGGGCCACTGTCAGCTGCACTGGGCCACTGTCAGCTGCACTGGGCCACTGTCAGCTGCACTGGGCCACTGTCAGCTGCACTGGGCCACTGTCAGCTGCACTGGGCCACTGTCAGCTGCACTGGGCCACTGTCAGCTGCACTGGGCCACTGATCTGGATGATGAAGTTCACCTCCTGGTCCCTTTTGATGGACATGCACAAGGGCAAATGGCTCTAGATCTAAGTGTGATCTTAACAGACTTGTTCATTGTTATCCAGCATTATTAATAAATAGTGTGAATTTTGAAAATATTATTGAAGAGCCCTTCAAAAGAACCACCTATAGTGATGAATATAAAATTAAATGCCATTTGACTAACACACTTCGTTCAGCCTCAGCCAGCAAAGATTCTGGAAAATCTCAAATCTTATTCAATTGCAATTGGAGCTGGACTGAGAAGGATTAATTTTCTTTTAACTCTAGGCTTGGAGGAGGAGGACTGCAAACAGCAACCTTCAGTGCTGTGCATCAGGTCACGAAGAAATGTTTCAATAAGTAGGTGTGTGTCATGTTTACTATTTGCTAAGGTAAATTAGATTGTCTATTCTGGATATCAGTTAGACTAGGACAGAGTTTGAGTGTTGTCAAACATAATAACAGCTGCATGGAACACAGGCTGACAACTAATTGCTAACAGAATAATCCCAAGGAGTTTTTAGGTAGTGAATTCCATGGTTACTTTCTTTTGATGAGAGTATCATCTTGGAACTGGTCTTTGAGCAGCACAGCCAGGATGCTGGGATTTGGAGAAGTAGTTTAACAGAGCAGCAAGTCAGTAAAGTTCTGGTATAACACTGCATCCCATCCCTCTCATAGGATAGTCTCCTAGAGAACTGTCAACTTAGTACCCAGATTTAAAGTGTAATTGTGCTGCTAATGGGATGTGAACACAGAGTATGATCTTGCAGGGAATTAATTTTGATGTCTTTCATCACTTGATGAGAGTAGCATTGGTAAGCCCTAGTGGGAGAGACCACCCCACTGCACTGTCTCCAGCCATCTCTTCAAGATGATCTGTGCTAGCCCCAGAATGCCAATGGTGTGTAAGTCAATAGAAGCCCTTGGCAAGCTAATTAAAAATACTTAAACTGCCATCTTCTCTTGCTGTAAAATCAAAGCTGTAATATAAATCCTAAATTGGCAAACTTTACAGTACATTTCCTTATAAACCTGGCAAATTGTGTGATTCTGCAGCTTTGGTACCTCTCAGAGGCTGCTTTGAGGCTAATTTCGGTTTCTTAACTCCCAAGGTGAAGTAAAGTTTCTTTACTTTTCTGGTGTCAAAAAGATATTTTTTCTTTCTTTTTTCCTTGAAAAAAAGAGGCTGGATTTGCCATCTAATTTGGTCATATATCAGCTGAGAAGTTCTTGTGGTCTGTGTCACTGCAGAATATCAGATTCAAAAGGTGGCAAGAACTAATTGCTTAGAACATTTACAGAACCTGGAATCCTCACTTTTGAGGGAAATTCTACTTTAAGGATACAGCAACTAAAATATCTTATTCCTGCATGAAATAAAACACCCACTCACAAGAGTCAATTGCTTATGAAGCAAAATTCTGAAAGCTTGCATTTCAAACTAAAATGCTTTGTTCAGATGTCTTTTTCATTTCATGTTATGTAACGAGCTATTTTAAAGTAAGATGATAAAATGTTTAATCCTAAAAAGAGTCAAAATCATGCTTTTAGCATTTGGAAGTCTGTTTTCATCAAAGATGACATTTTGCTGTGAAGGACTTTGCTTTCCAAAAACTGGTATTTTATGTCAGACCTTTCCATTAAAGTGGTTTCAACCAACTGTGTTACAGAGATCTTCCTGGGAAGATTCAGCAAGCCCTCTCTGCAGCTCACTCCCTGGCTGCTCAGCACTAGGATTGCCAGGCTGGTTAGGGAGCTGAGGAGCTCACATGCATTCCTAAGCCATATGTTTTCCTTCTGAGTCTGTAGGGGTTATATGAATCCTTACTTTTCTGTCACGTACTTTCCTGACTACTTTATCCCTAACTCTCTCCACTGAAGTGTCTTATGTCTACCAAAAGTACCTCCCAGCCTCCTCAGAACAAATACAATCTCATAACTGGCTAAAAATTTGAGCAGTTCTTGAAAATGGCTTTTATCATGGGCTCCTTCAGCTATATTCTTCAGGATTTAACTAAGCAAACTCTCTTGGTGACTGCTTTGACTAGCACCAGGACCCAGAGGTAAGATTGCCTTTGTTACAAGCCCTGGGAGTCTGTTTCAAGTGACACTGGGCTGTGCTCAGTATCAGCATAGGGTATAAGACTACACCTGACTGGCACCTTTTTGTTTCAAGTGTCATTCTACTGCAATTGTTAATAGGGAATTGGCTGCATTTGGAGCTGAGGTCACTGCTGCTGGTAAATTCCTGGGGACAGTGTGGATCCTGCTGACTAAGAGATCATTATGTCCTTGAGGAAGGTGCTGCCTTCTGGCTCACTGCTGCCACTTATTTTCCAGTTCAGTGAGCTGCTGTGTCTGGAGCGGTGGGATTTTCGTCAGAAAGGGAGATGTCAGGGGTTCAGGGCTAGGTGGAAGCTGAGCACAATGAGCTGCTGACCTCAGGGCATTCACTCTGAGAGGAGAGAGCCTTCAGTTGCCTGTTCACTTCTGCCTGTTGAGTATCAAACTTGGCCCCAAACATGCCCCACACAGAGTCAGGTGGCTGCTCTGAGACATACCAGCCCTTCACCCACAGGAGTGTGGTGACACCTGGGAGACCCTGGTCCAACAGCTGTTGTGTCCCTCTTCTGTGCAAGCTGTGGGCCCTGTGAAATGGGGAGCCATGCTCCTGCAGCCTTCCATCTCACCTCTCTTTGAATGCTTGCCCTGGGAGATGGCAGACATCTGGGCTGAGGGTGTAGTGGGCCTAAACTGGCCTGTCTGAAGTATGTTGTGTAGTTGGCCTCAGCCTCTAAAATGAAAGGTGCACCTCGCAGTGGTTACCTGAGGTGGTGAGAGAATCAAACGCTGATTATCTCACTACAAATAGTTCTCTTTCTTTCCTCCCTAATAAGTAGTTCAGCAGTATTTTTTTAATGACGTAGAAAGGTGATGAGATAGTGGCAGCTGAATGTGGTTGCAACATAAAAAATTATTTTGCAGAATAAATATTTCATTGTTTATCATGGAACCGAACAATAAATGCAATAAATCATTCTGTAAGCAATAATCTGGCTGCTCAATCTGGGCACGGTTTGCAACAGAAAATACAGATTGTTCAGTTAGCAATGTACAGATCATGGTCATGATCAAATTCTTGTCCTGCAGCATTTGGTGCAGGATGTTGTAACCATCCTTTGTCAGTGTGCTAGCAGCTGTGACAACAGTGAAATTGGATGAGTTAGTGCTACGCCAGGGGTTGTGTTTATTTTGGGTATGCATACAACATGGAGGCTGACTGCTTAGCTGCTTCTCCATATTTTTCTGTGTAACAGTAATCCTGTTGCTGTTGCAAAGTCATAGCTAACCTCACAGGATTAGCTTTTTAATGCGTGTAGAATTTTGACTCCATTGAATAATATTTTTCATAACAGCTGTGCCATGAGAAGTTGATGTATTGGAGAGTACTTGTTATATAAAATACTTCCTTAGTATTAGAAATAGGGATTAATGCAGCAGATTATTGTGTGTGGAGCTTTTTGGATTACTTATCAAGCAATACTTGTAGTATTTATATACTAATTTGCCTAAAAAAAGTGGTTCTCAAGCCAGTGATCTCTTATTTTTCTGGTACTGCAGTAACTTTGGAAGGTGGGATTTAATTAGCTCAAATTGAGGAGGCATGCTGGAGGAAGGATGCTGCTCTTTGGAGACAACAAAGTCAGAACAGCCTGTTCTCTGTCTACAGTCCCTGTCAGTCAGTCGTGACATGAGAAATAGCTGGCAGGCACTGCTGTTCCCTCTGCTCATTTGCAGCTATTCAGATGGATACCTGATCAACAGTAAAGTTTTGTTAGTCTAATAGTTCCCTGAAACACTGGAAAAGCTTTTATTTAGTTACCCAGGGATTATTGTGATTACCTGAGGTGAAGTGCCAATTTCCATGTAGTTTCAGGAAGAGTGTGAAACAGCTCAGCCCCTGCAGCCCAGCAGCTGCATGGCTGCCCTGGGGCAGGGCGAGTGTTGGCCAAGGGGCAGGAGTGGGGTGCAGGGCCCAGCCGAGCAAAGGGCTCAGCCTGCATGTCTGTGTGCAGAAGTGGTCATGTGCTTTGCTAAGAGGCGTTATCAGCATGCAGGCTACAACCCAGGAGTTCACTGCACTAACTGGCAATTTGCAGGGAAGCTGACTCCACAACCAGTGGTGCCAAAGGCCACATGGGAAGCAGTGATGTGTGAGAAATGCACCTGAGTACATTTATATTTCACAAATCTTTAGACACTTGTGAACTGATGGTAGATCTGCTCTGATTCCTGCAGGTAGTGAGAGCCACGGCATCTGTGGCAAATGTTAGACAATCAAGAGGTAAAGGTTTGTGTGTATAAGCTCACAGCAGGGGTGGCTGTGTGAGCTGCATAACTGTAATATCATGTCATTTCAGCCTTTAATCTTTCTCTGACAAGCTTTTGGATGTGGCAACAGCCTGAGAGAAAAAGTTCTGTTAGATTGTATGCATAGTCTTTCACACTTGTCTAGCTGAGCACTGCCTTCTCATTTATTCTGCTGGGGGTTACACTTCTGTACAAGAAACAGTGCTATTCTTTTTCCCACTGAAATGTTCTTTTCTAAAAAAACCCAAAAACCAATCCCAAACATTGTGAACTTGTAGGAGGGTTAATGGGGCTTCAGTAAAAATACCCAGCAGGGTATATGGTCTTTAAGTAACACATGCATTTTATCTGCAAGTGGTACACGCTAAACATTCTTTGGTTGCATTAGCCTTTGAAGAAAAGATTTCCTGGATACTGAAGATCAAATGGAGGATAGCAGCTGCTTGGGATAATTAGTGCTAGGAATAGACTGATTTATGGAGCATCAGGCAGTGCCAGCAGCTATGTTTCTGCAGCTTTGAGATAGCTTGATGTTTAATAACAAGATGCTAGAAAAGTGGGCTGTGGAACTTAGTCTGTTTGTATCAATAGTCCTGCTTATAATTCTGCACTGAAGCAGCTCTGAAGGAAAAGTTAAATGTGAATCTTAGATTTTTAAAAATATTTTTCTTTAAGAAGCTGTTAATAACCTGAATTTAATTTACTGAGCAGTAAATGAGTGCTCCTCCCCTACCCTTGAAATTTGCCAGAGAAGTCAAGCCTATGTTCTGTCTCCACATTAGATCATCTTACAAGCCTATAATTTATCTTCTTCTTAGTAAAAATTGGAACCTTTTTGCTATGTTTTGTCAGCAGTGAAACAGCTTCTAAATTTACTTCTCTATAAATTGTTGGTAACTTCGTAAAATCACAGAACTTGGTACTGATCAGCATGTTTTCTTTGCCATCCATACAATACATATGGCCAAAATGCAGACCATGAACAGTTTTCAGTTCTTGGCCTGGATTAGGCATCATTAATAGATAACACTAATTTTGCATGTATATTTGTGTAGGTTTTGTTGTTTGTTTGGGTTTTGGGTTTTTTTCCTCGAAATGTTATTGCTTATTTCTTGTCTCATCCAATGCTCCTTGGCAGAAATAGTCATTGGACTTTAGGTCCTGAAGGAAAAATAATTATACAGTGAAACTAAAGGAAGTCAGAGTGGGGAGGTAATCAATGTACAGAGCTGATATTTTTTAAAACATATACTAATCTGAAGAACTAAATATTAGTGATATTTATGGTACTGACTAGAGAAGCCTAGAAGTCAGGTATCTATTGAGCTGGACCAACTAGACATCACTGGACAAATGGATATGAGGCTCCTTGAAAAACAAACTTAGTGAGACAAGTTAACTTGAAGGCTGGCAGGAGAAGCACATGTTTAAAGAAATGAAGTGAGTTGTCCCAAGCTATGCTGTAGTAAGGAAACAATCAGAGCTTTGCTGTGAGGAAGACTTGTGCTTGTGTGGTATTGTACGTGCTCAAAATCAATTTTAATGGCTCTAGGCTTCAGTACTAAATGAGCCTTTGATTAATCCTAAACACATCCAATTCAATAAACTTGCCCTGTAAGAGTAGGTTATGAACTGAAATTTTGTCATTTAAATGTTGAGTCCAAAATATTGGAGTAGTAATGTTGTTGAACTGATAACTATTTCCTCCTCTTTATCTCACAAACTTCATCAAAAAACCCTCTGTGTCAAACTTCCTTAAATGACTAACGTGTATTTTTTCTAGGAAGTGGAGGTGGTAGTTTGAAGTTCTCTTGCTTTGCTATTTGCCTCTGTTTTCAACACTTGGAGAGTGTGCTCTGAGAAGCTATGGCCCACAAGGGAGATGAAGAGAATTAGGTGGTCTGGAGGACTTGGGGTTGCAATAGCTTCATGTACATGCAAAACTTTCTTTATGGAGCTAGTGTCATCTGCAAATGGGAACCAACACATACATGATCAAAAAACTGGAGTGGTGGTGCTGGCCTTGCTATTGACTGAGCAAGGTTTGTGGTTCCAAGAGCTTATATGAACTTCTCCAGGAGTCAGCACCATTCCCCTCCAATTCCAGGAAGGGTCATGTTTCTGTTCCTGTGGGACAGAGCTCTGTCCATGGAGGCCACATGGACTGGGAGTGAGGATCTGTGCTGGAAGCTGGACCCTTGCCCTTGGGCAGTGCAGAACACACTGACTCTTTGCTACGTGTCTAATGAAAGCCTTCCATGGGCTGAGCCTAGTCTTTGCTGCAAGTCCTTAGCATGACTGCAAATAAGTATGAATCAGTTTATAAAAACTTCTATGTATAAACATGGTTCATTTCCATAATATATCCTGGCCCAAAGCAAAGAGATTTTGTCATTAGTATTTTTTCTAACTTTGGCAATTAATTTTTAATCAAAATTCTTTCAAGTGTTCTATTTGTGGATAAATCTTGTCTCGGGGACATAGGATAATTTTGATTTTTTTCATTATGTTGGGCAGATAAAAATCTTGCTGTTTGTGATCAATGTGGTTCAGATCAATGAAGCTGGTGATTCACACTATAAAATTCAATTTGTATGCTAGGTGCTAAGAAATAATCAGATTCTCATAAAGAAAGAGAAGTTCAGTTTTAGATCTGGGACCTCCTATGACCTCCATTTTTCTGCAATATTATTTTAAACATAACTACAAATCATACCTGTCAGAATTCTTTTTTCATGCATTGCATTTGTTTTTCTGCTGACTTGGTGACTTATTTTTTTACATTACCATGTAGCATTTAAGCAGGTTTCTGGAATGTGAGTACTGGCCAAGATATGCATTTACTTCATATTTTTTAGCAAGGTTAGGGAACATTTCTTAACTTTTATAATCATACTTTTCGGCAATATTTTTTAATTATGTAGGCCTCTTCAAGAATTTTTCTTCTTAATATATTCCTTACCAAAATAATATTTTGAATTTCTTTGGTAGACACAAATAATTTCTCTGACAGAAAGAAGGTCATTTGCTCTCCAAAACCTCTCTTCAATTCATTACTTTGTATTTAATTTAAAAGGTGTTCTCTCTATACTTTATCGACCATGTAAACATTGCTATGACTTTTATTCCAGTTGTTAACTCTAGACTTCATGCTACTGGTTACTACAGCAGTTAAAATGTATTGTTACTCCAGCAGTGCTTGCATGACACGTCTTTTACCTTGCTCATGAGACGCAGCTATCTACTTAAAGTCGCTGTGTATGATCTGTTATAGTTGGCACATGAAGGCAATAAGTAAAATAAATTGATTCCCTCCCCCTTTTATTTTTTTCATCACTGTTCCTCAAGTGGTAATTATAACTTCAGAGTTTATTTATGAATTTGAACCAAATTAGAAAAAAAATAAGAAGAAACTTAGATGCTGTTGTTGAATTACAGACAGACAGCCGATTTTACAACGTGGAGACATTTATCCACTGTTCTGTCATTTTTCTCTGATTAAGATCTTGTTAGCAGCATGTGGAACATAGCATTTGGAAGCTTCTGCAAACTCTTTTTTTTGTTGGGTATACTTTTGCCCTTCTGGAAAACAACATATCTCTGAACAAAGAATTAAACATAAAGTGGACTTTAGCATTTGATTAATCACCTGTTTTAGTGTTTGTACATATGTTTTCATGAATGCTAGTGTGTGTGCTTTCCTTATGGTCATTGTAGATCTAGTTTGTCTTCCTCTTGTTGCTTTAATATTCAAAACTCTTCACAATCTACTTTTTTCTCTGTTGTCCCATCCTTATAATTTCTGATTTGGTATTCAAGCTTGGCTCATGCTCTTACTTCTGTCCCACATGTGTTTTAAAACAAATACATTTTCAGTTTCCCCCTATGCTGGCATTTTCTTACAGATGTTTAACCATGTTGAACATGTTGATGATTAAAACCTGATCTCTTAGTACTCTCATTGACCTTATGTGTTCACAGTGTGTCCCTTGGAGCTCATCTCTGCCATGAAGGATACAGAAACAATAGCAGCTCTTACATTATGAATACTGCCCACTATGCTTTTCAATATCATCTGGCTGTGACCTGTGCTTCTCTGTCTGCTAATGTGTTTTCTCTTCTTTGTTTGTTTTGGGGGGGTTTTTTTTTTTTTTTTTTTTTTTTTTTTTTTAAAGCAGGCAGTCTGAGGTTTTGCTGTACTTGTGCTGGAGCCCAGAATTAGGATTTACAGGCACTGCAGTGAATACAGATAGCTTTAATAGTATATCAGGCATACTCAATTGTGCAGGTTTGTTGTCCTCTAGTATTGGCATAAGGTGAACTAACTGTTGTCTTGTGATCAAGCAAAACTAGTCTAAGCTCCTTTTTGTTTCCCACATAGATAGTTCTGAGTTAAATCTCTGCCTTGTTTTTTCAATGTACCTATTGAACCATATGTTAAAAGTTTCTACATCATATCTGTCAGTAAGGTTTTAGGTTTTTTCTGATATATTTGAGGTGCCTGTGGTCTGTGCTGCATGATGTTTAAAAAACATGAGTCAATTTCTACTTTTTGGGAAATCTTTCAATTCTCTCCTTTTAAGCTCTGGGAACAATCAATTCCCAGTGATGTGCCTGGAGTGAAATAGGCCACCCTTTGTATCCAGTCCATTGCCACTGGTTGCTGTCACTTGGTTGCTGAATTATCAGCAAATTTAAATTTTTCTATTCTCAAAACTAGTTTGACCTAGGAACTCAGGATGCTACAGAATACAAGCTTATTAATGGTGTGGTGGTGAGACTTTGTGACGTAGGAGAGTTAATAATTTGTGAAGTAAAGCATTTGAATATTAACATATTCAATGTTAGCTTGATGTAATTATGTTGTGGACACGTTTAAGAAAAGTTTCTGGCTTACAGCTGAGGGGTTTTCTTAAGAACTCAGGGAAAACGGGAGCTTTTTGCTCTGCTGGATCGAGCACAGATCTGGGAGATGGGTTTATGCAGTTCTGCTACTGTGCCTGTAGCCCTGGTACTATACAGATATTAAGTTTTTCTGCACTTCCCTCATTCATTTGAACAGTTATGTATCTACAAAAGGAAAGAAGTTATGAGTTGGTTCAGGGTGATTACAGGCACATCTGTATGTCTGTTTTAGCAACCTGCAATGCTTTTGAGGGGTTTCATATGCTCACCTACATGATCCAATTGCAGAACACTCTATGAACAGCCAAAGGATTGAGGGACTGCAGTCAGCCTTACCCACACTGATTCACTGCCTAGGAATGTGGTGCCTCCCTAGATGGGAAACTGGTCATCACAGCTCCATCCCATTGTGCTGTAAACTGCTTTCACAATTGATTTACAGATGTATTATATTTTCAAGTGCTTTTACTAATGCTGGGAAACTTTGGCGTACTTCTCAGGGTGTATCTGCCAAAATTTTGAAGAAGCAAGATGGCTATGAACATTATTCAGCTTGAAAATACACTTACTAGATGTAACTGTCCATCACTCCCAAAGAATAAATTACAACATACAATTGTGGGCAGGGGATGCTCGCTCGATATTGAGGGAATCTTCTTTTCTCCTCTCATCAATCCTGTCCTAGTGTATGCAAGTGTGTAGTTCAGAAAGCAGGAGTGGATAATATGTGTGTGTGGGAGGAATAGGGAAAAATTAGGTAAAAAACCCCAAACCCCACAACTAAAGAATCCTGAGTGTTAAGTTCTTGTGGCTGAATCCTGATTGTGATAGCTGAAAGAACATGTAGTGCATATGCAGTTGTGAGCATGAGTTACAGACTTGCAGATTAATTTTCTGTTTAAAGTTGTATACCATACTTAACAGTACTATTTTAATGATTGTCTGTAGGTTAGTCCTCAATAAATATGCCTGAACAACATGCAAGCAATATTCTTTTTCAGATATCTTACCTATAAACAAGAGAATTCCTCAGATAGCTCCTCTGTCATAAGCTCACCAAGAACAAGTGTGCTTTTTAGGGCTTCCTTAAAAAGAAGGCTCTATTGAAGTGTAATTACTGTGCTCACAGTTTTTGAAGGGAGAAATAAGTAATAAGGTTATGTGCCTGAAGTCTAAACAAAGAGGAAATACTTGACTAGCTGCAAGCTTCCTTAGATCAAACAATATAAATTTTGTTCTCTGTTCATGGAAATCATAGATGTTATTCCCTGTCCATTGTGCAGTTTATATTTGCACTGAATACCTTTGTAGGCAAGGATTGGCTCTGCAGATTTTGTCTGTGGTATCTAATACAGGATATAGCGAGGTCTTGACCTCTTTTGTGACATTTGTGTACAAAGTGATACAAATGATGACTAATGCAATGAAAAGGTTTAAAATATTACAGCTGTGTTGATGAGAGATGAGACTGTGGTGTGTGAACATACTGCACCATTTTTCTGAGTCCTGCTTTCAACAAGTGCATAGACTTAACCTTCTTTAGACACAAATACAGTAGCAATAATTTGGTTTTGTATTTTTTCTGGAACCAAACCATTCTTTGTGCAGTAAAGACAGCCCTGGGTTACTTGTCCAACTTGGTGGCAGAACTGAATCTGTTAGTCCATAATCGTGTTTCTCCTGCATAACACAAATCTCTCCACCTTTGGCCATAGGCTCCCTTGTGAGGTGCTCCTGCAGCAGTGGTGCAGACAGATACACAAAGCTGTGCTGGAGGCTCTGTGCTTGGTGGCCCACACAGTAGCTGCAGGTAGCTGGTGGATGACAGCAGGCACTCTCTGCGCTGTCTGAGGTTGCACATCAGTACCGAGCTGTGGACAGAGCAGTGCGGGCGCTGCAGGAGGGGATGCTCTGCTTTCAGGCTGAGGTGGGAGGAGTGCTGGGCTCTGCCACCTCACAGGCTTTTGTGTTCGAGGCACACACACTGTAGCATTGCTGTAGCACCTGTGCCCCTGTGGTGTCAAAGAGCCAACAAGCCAGAAACCTCTTTTCAAGCTGTCAGAGGTGGCTCCATCTTGTGCGTTGGAGGCGTGTGAAACTCCAGGTGGGTTGTGCTTGTTTTTAGGCTTTTAGCATCAAGCAGAAGGAAGCTGGGCTGTTTTTTTCAGTTTAATGATGTTTAATAATAGAACACATGTAGAAATGGGTAGGATAGGAATTCTTGTACTCCAGTGGTAGAGATGCTTTAATGGGCTAAATGTATTTAAAATAATTTTGCCTTCTGGGAGAATCTCAAACTGGCTTACCTTTTCTAGTCTCCATTGTGGATGTATTTAATTCCATGTGTTTTCTCTTGTATACTGTCATTTGAAAGTCAAATTTTTTTTTTTTTTGAATCTTAAAGGTTTCGCTTCTTGCCCTATAAAGGTGTTGTGGTTTCTTTTTTTATTTCTTTTGGTTTTTTTTTANTGTGTTTTCTCTTGTATACTGTCATTTGAAAGTCAAATTTTTTTTTTTTTTTGAGCCTCATGGTGACCTACAGTACCCATCAAAACATATGTTGGTTTATTTGCTAACTTCTGTAGAGCTATTTGAAACCCTGTGGTAATAGGCAACATTTTCTGGATACATATTTTGGGCTCTTTAAAGTAGTATATGGAGCTCTGGGGCTTAGTAGACAGTGGCCCTATGATTTGGTCAACACAAGTTTTCCCTTGTGGTTGCAATACATTTTTCCTCCTCATCCTATTGATATATATTTCTTTCTGATATTTGCTGTACATATATCTTTCTGATATTTGCTTAGACAGCTGCAGTAGTGCTGCTAAGTATAATTTCCAAAATCCTCCTGGATGAATCATATTACAGTATTATCATACGATATATTTACTATATTTTTTCATGGGTATGTCACTTTAAGTACTTTTGCTTGCATTGGTGTTGAGAATTGTGGCAAATAAGCTTTCTTCCCAGACTTTGACTGTTTTACTGGAATGTTGTGATGCAAATCAGAATTAAGGGAGATCTCTACAATTTTCTGTGAAATAAAGGAGAGGATGTAGAGTTCAGGAAATACAGTGACCCAGCTGAAGATATCTTACCATTTTTAGTATTTTGATTACATTCAGTCTTCTTAGCACACATCAGTAAAGAAGTGGTGAATTGTGCCTTCTAGTAATCCTGGGCTTGGGCAGTTAAAGCTCCATGCAAACAAATAGATTCTTTAAAAGTGAGATTGCTCTGTGGCCCCATTTCTGCTGCTGTTCCTGCCACTGCTCCATCTGTTTGTATTCATTGTCCTTTTCTGGCAGCCCGTGTTTTACCTCATTGTCCCAGTGCAGACAGACGTGGGCTAAAGAATGGAGAGATTTAAGGTAAATGGAGTTGGTCAAAACCTGGCGGTGCTCTTGGGACCAACCATCCTAAGGTTGATTGTAACAAAGGATCAAAAATACACATAGTATTCTTAAGGAGTTCTCTGGCCTTAAAATGGTATGTGTAGCAGATGGTGGTAAGACTGTAGAGAGGTACCAAATGAGGAGGTAAGGTTTTTCAGAAAGTGACTTCGTTGTGTGGGAGGGAATGTATGAACTACAGAGGGAGGAAAAAAGCAGTCTCATGTTGATTATTAGAAAATATTGGAACTGAAATATCTTGCCTAGCCAAATGTTTTGATTTTTTTATTCCCCTCAAAATCCTTTCTGAATGTCATCTGTCTTGCAGATGAGGGCTTGTGGACATGACCAGACTTCCGTGCACTGTGGATCACACTAGATTCATGATAGTTGGCACATCTTGCCACAGGCAGATTAGAGGCTTTGCTTGATCAGTGATTAAAACCCGGTGCCATCCACTTTTCCAGAAGCTAGGTTCTAGCCCTTAAGAAATGTATATTTATGCTTAATGGGAGGCTTACCCCGCCACTAAAATCCATTTGTACTAATGATCCAGTGAGTCATCAAACCTATTAGTATGGCTTGGCTTCTTCATTTTGTTTCCAGAAGTTCAATTTTGCATTTTTTCTTCAGAATAACATTGTATTAATTGTCTGGCATGCGGGAAAGCTCCTTAATGGTACGCTTGGAAGTATCCGTGTGCCCAGTCACAAAATGATTGTCCTGATTGTTTCCAGTTTTCTTGTAGAGACAAGAGGACAAGTAGGAGAAATAGCAATAATGGGGATCCCAAATTCTCATTTTGACAGCTGGTTATCTTCATCAGTTAAATATTAATGTCTTTCTTAGACCTGATTTCTAATTGTTTAAAAATTGAAGGCAACACAGTTTAGTGTGATGGCTGATTATCACTGTATGGATAATGAGTGGTTTCTGAAACTTTGGTTATGGCTTTTGAGACTTTGGGCAACAGCATGTGGTGTTGGATTAGTCAGTCTTGAAATGATCCAAGAACGGTGTGGTGCTATTTGCAAAAGGTGCTCAGGCAAGAGGAGAATAATATTACAGAGATAATATGGCTATTTCTGTATTTAAATGTTGCTGTTATAGTCCCATTGGTACAATCTGTACACCTAGGGAGACTAATTGATTTCAAATTTGATGCTTTAACCACTAAATCATCATCTCCAGCTGGCACTGAAATAAAGTGATTTGCATCATCTACATCAGCAGGGAAGTGTCACCTTTGTTAAAAAAAGAACCACCGACACACAGACTTAATTATCTATTCAGAGTGCAAGCTAACAGCCCAAATGTAGCGACTTTTCTCCAAAACCAAAGCAGATATTTAAAGAGGCATGATCAAAATCACACTTCTTTGGAAGCTTAACAGTTACTTCTAAAGATAGTTATGACTGATTTTTAAAAAAGGCTTGGTTCTGTGTTTTATATTGTGTATCTTTTATATAATTAGCTTTACTGCTTATCTGTTGCCAATTTTCTCTCTTTATAATGTGACGGAGAAACACAACTTTTTAATAAAGGAGCAAAATATTTCAAAGCTACAGCTGTTGGCAGGTAGACTGAGTTTGATCTTTGAGCCTGACTAATGTGGTGTGATAAATCTGCTTTACTTCCACAGAAACACTGAGTGGTTTAGGTTATAAAAGCTATCATTATTTCAAATGCTTTTCCTTCTTGTCAATCAAATCACTAGTTTGAGAATCTGTATGAAACCCTTTTAAGACGCTCTTAGGCCAAATAGCACTGGAAAATGCATCTAATAAAGTGCTGTTGAATAGCTTCTTTTAACTATTTAGTGCACGGCTTATTGTTACTTTTAAGTGCAGTTGCACTGTAGATTCGTAGAAAAGGCTGCTATTTTAGCTGAGGATGTTCGGGTCTCTGTGCTGGAGAGTGAGAAACAGAAACTGTGCAGTGCTCTTGCTTGTGCTGCCTCTGGGGCTGTCCCTGAGCAGGACCCCAGCCTGCCCTGGCACTGACACGCTGTTACACTCTTTGCTCTCCTCCGCACCATGGTCTGATAGCGCTTGTGGGACTCCTTCCCAGGACAGCTTTCTGAAAGGGGCAGCAGGACTATCTGTTTATGTCCAGCTGTATGCCCGAGTACCACATGAGAAGACCCTTTGGCGGATATTTGGCTCGTTTGATTCTCGGGAGAAATGTCAGTATTGCCGCCTGTTAACAGGCGCCAGGCGAGCCGTGTCCGCATTGCCCGCGCTCTCCGTGCAGCCCGGGGGATTGTGCCGCTCTCCTGGGGCCCTTTGGCACCGCTGAGCCCCGCCACTGCCGCCTTTAAAGGGGCTCCCTTTATTTCTAACCAGAGCTGCTGCTTCCCTTCGCCCGCTGCATCCCAGGTGGTGCTGGAGGAGGAGGAGGAGAGGCTGCTGATTTACTCAGGCAGTGATGCTAGATTGTGGGCGGGAACAGCTTTTTTTTTTTTTTCCCTTTCCCCTTT